>BLKM01000841.1:3335896-3784250 GCA_013340265.1 Coptotermes formosanus
ACCATCGTTTCTCGCTCTTCCGATCTCTTACATAGCGAGAAACGATGGTATGGTGGTGGTGGTGGTGGCGGTGGTGGTGGTGGTGGTGGTGGAGGTGAAGGTGGAGGTGGTAGTGGTGGTGGTGGTGGTGGTGGTGGTGGCGGTGGTGGTGGTGGTGGTGGTGGAGGTGGTGGTGGAGGTGGTGGTAGTGGTGGTGGTGGTGGTGGTGGTGGTGGTGGTGGTAGTGGTGGTGGTGGTGGTGGTGGTGGTGGTGGTGGTGGTAGTGGTGGAGGTGGTGGTGGTGAAGGTGGTGGTGGTGGTGAAGGTGGTGGTGGTGGTGGATGTGATGACGATGATGATAGGAGTAACAGTACGTATTACTGCGGACGACTGGGGCAAATTTTGAGCCGAGGTATTTTAAACAAAAGGAGCGAAACATCAGAAGTTAACTGTCCGACTGTCGACTGTATCAGCTGCTACGTTTTGTATAGCGATGAACGAGACACAGCAGAATGACTGCGAATGAGGATCAGGAGGGACGTAGTAGGAAGTTGACGTGAGCTGCTGTAATCCCTTTACGAAAAAAGACAGATAAGTAACGTTTATCAGAAGAGTAAACGAAAGGTAAAACCAAGAGACTGGTGAGAGATAATCTATTTCGGGGGCGGAAGAAAGAGCATCACTTTGACCGAACGTTTCCGGGCTTCGCCCGTTCGTCCTTCTGCTAGGAGTATCATAAAAATGAAAACTTTGGAACAGCGAAAAGTAGTGACTGGAAAGGAAATCCAAAGAATTCTGAGTCACTGGTTAATAACAAAGTGCGTAACTTTTAAATTGAATTCGGTGATGTTTAAAGAAAGGGGGTTAATTCTGATTAATTTAATTAGGATGAGATGCATGACAAGCATGTATTAGCTACTTCAATCCTGTGAAACAACTAAACATTTGCTTCATGAGGAGAGGAGAACGGGGGGCTTTTATAGAGATGACCAGTCGCAAGACTTTGCGAATACTGACTTCGAGCAAGTGGTCCAGCAAGCAGAAGATGGAAATGCCCTAACGCTCCCCTAACACGTGCCCCGTTACTTTATTAACTGAAATTAAATATACATAATACACTGGTGTAATTTAATTACACCCCATTTAACATTGCAACTCCTACGTCACACAGAACACAGTATAAGTCCAATCGATTAAACCTTTAAAGCCTAGCGGTTATGTTACGTACAACCAGGTTTAACAATCAAAATTCCACCTTGCGCCCACAGAGTGTTGTATACGTTGTTCCTGCATCTCAGGGCTAACAGTGACTTTTGTCCTACTGCGTCATTAAGTTACTGTTTTCTACAACCGAGAAGAAGAGTATTTACTGCGCGGTACGAACTGCGGCTTGAACTAAAAGGGATTACTTTTCGTCCTCGAAGCTCTAAGGCTGCTAGGGAAATAATCGTCATACATTGCGCACATGTGAAATCCTTAGGGTTAAACTGGCAAAATTAAGAGGTTTTTATTGATAAAACAGGAGGTACAACAGGGGGCGCACACTTTCTACAAACCTGTGAGCCACCTCAAAATTCTACGCGCCAGAAGAGTCACGTGAAGCAAGTTCCATACTCAGGATCCCCATACATTGGACGCCACGATACAAAATTAAGTTGTCACGGCGACCTGGCGCACCACACTTGTGCATCCTGCATTTAATAACCACTGTACTTTAAAGGGTTTAAGCATTATGAGAAGCATTCGATTGCAGAAACTGTGAAAGACTATAGAAAACCTAATTAAAGCCTCGTCCACACCTACGTACATTGTACGCTGACACGTGTCCGCGTAAAAAGTCTGGGAATGTCCGCGGATTGTCCCCGTACTGTACGCAGACGAATGATTTGTAGGAGGACCGTGTCTGTTGTCTGCCGGCTAGGACGGAAAATAACAGACAAAGTCTGCAGGTCTGGACGTGTCTGCGTACATTCGGCGTACACTCTTACTTAGTTTCTTCAACGTGTCGTTAGTTTAATTGCAGGATTTCAGCGGTTAACGTGTGGTCAAACGAAAGAATTCTTACTTTTACTGAACATTTGAAGTCGTGCATTTTTATGGGCTGTGCATTGCGCAGATTTAAAAAAACATAATAAAAGTGACAGACTGAATTTCCCGAAAAAACATATTAAATCAGTAATACTGAAATTGATAAAAAATCGCTACTGGCTAAATATCTGAGATTTAGGGTAATATGATTGAGGCAGGAATTGCTTCACAAAATTTTGTATCTTTCCTTTGTATTCTGGACCGAATTTTCTGGAGCAAAACCTCAAAGTCACTTTTGGTCATCCTAAACAAATTTCTGAATCCTGAATCATCCTCTATATGTTACTCGCGAAGGAGCTTGTGTCCATGCTGAATTCTATCGTTGAACAAGCGCCGCGTCCAAAAACTTTTCACATATATTGGCCTTTTATTTCTTCCCATTATGATATTAGACATCCCAGTTGATGTATATTAACCTCTTAAACCCTAGCGGTAACTTTACATACGACCAGGTTTAACATTAAAAAATTCCTACATGGTGCCCACATTGCGTTTATGTGTTTTGTACGGATCTCAGAACAAACAGCAACTTTTGCACTATAAAACATTAAGAGACTGATTTTTATAACCGAAGTGGAGAGTGTTTACAGCGCGGTACGCACTGAATCCTTACACAAAACAGATAAGCTTCGTCTTTAAAGGGTTAAACAAATATGTATAAAAACAAACAGCCAACAATGTGTTTCACCTCACTTTATTCAGTCAAGAGGTTAAACTGCCGGTTTCGGTCCGTATGCAAGACCATCGTCAGGTTTTCACTTCAGAGCTGATAACAAACTCTATATATCATATAAGTGGAGGCCTTCACTTGACTTCTTGACTGAATAAAGTGAGGTGAAACACACTGTTGGCTGTTTGACTGTTTTTATACATAATTGTTCTTCCCATTAAAAACGTATATCCCGCATACATTCCAGCTGCAACTTCAAGAAATGGCTTGATTGGCTAGACGCGCCAAGTAGGTGTGGACACAAAACATTGTATGCGATCTGCACGCGGATAGTCCGCGTACACCGTCCGCGGACATTGTACATAGGTGTGGACTAGGCTTAAGGATTGCATATCCTTGGTCAGGATTTAAAGCGGGCATCTTCTGGATATCAGTTAAGCGCAAAATGCTGTTCTGTCCCTCTCTGGTTGGTGGCGGTGGGCACTTAACAATGTTGTTCAAAATGCAGGTGGTCATGAACACTGGAAGGATAGGCTACGTATTTAGAACAATAGCCGATCCCAGTGGCCACGCGGTCTAAGGCGTAGGTCTGCGGCCGAACGCTTGCTGGGATCGTGGGTTCGAATACCACCGGGGGCATGGATATTTGTCTTGTACAGTGTTTGTGTGGTCAGGTAGAGGTCTCTGCGACGGGCCGATCCCTCGTCCAGAGGAGTCCTACCGACTGTGGTGTGTGTCTGAGTGTGATCAAGTGAAAATAAACAACGTCGACACCTGCTGTGAGTAGGCAGAAGAGGTAAGGACTACGAAACGATTTAGAACAATGAAACCCTTGACAGTTTCCTGTAACTATCCAACAATTTATCCGAAGAGACTGCAAGCAGCATAAAATTGTCAGAAAAGGTAAAAAATTCGACTGACATTCAAAACAGATACTTCATAAATACAAATCTACAGCATGGCGTGCACTCCATATTGATGCGGACCACAAAACGATATCAAGGTACTATTAACTTATGGCTTTAAATGAGCGGAAAATGAAGGAAAAATCCCAATCACGAAAGACAGTTTCCGGTGGGAATGAACCTATGCGTCCTACATGCAAGCCAGACAGGCTACGCGCCCAACTTCCTCGCCTAGTAATAACAGTCAGACGCCAAACAGATTTGTTAGCACTGATCTAATAATGAAACCTTACGACAAACAGAGCCACAAAATCTGTGGAAGCGTAACCTTTGACAGGAAACGAGAAAAAATGTAAAATGTCAATGATCATCTCATGCATTTCGAACCACAAAACGATTCTCAGATTTCAATTTAGAGATTCATTACTTTAACGACATTTGTTTTGTTTGTTATTTAAAAAAACTCTGATGGGCATCACTGTCATAGACAGACTTGAACGATTCATGTCAAAAATTGACATCAATTGTCAGCCCTCATTAATAACGATGTCAATGACACTTGGTAGCGTGAATATGATTCCCCTTTATGGTGTCTCTCGGATGGTGAAACCAATATCATTCGAAACATATCAGCATATTCCACAGGTCTTACACGTGTCACAATACACGCTACATAAAACATTTAAATACCTAACTTTATACAGTAAATCTTTCATGAAAATCTAACAGTTTTCAACTAGTCGAGAAATTCTCTGAATTTCACGAAAACTCAAAAATCATTAGTCTTCATAAAAGCCCGCCACTGGTCCCCATCATTAGCCAAATTCCATTCACAATCTCGCACCCATTTTTCTCCAAGACCTGTTTAAATACAGCATATGGACCTACGTCTAGGCCTTCCAAGAGTCTCGTTCCTTACGATTTCGGTAAAAAATGTTATGCGCATTTCTGTCTTCTCTCATGCATGCTACATTCCATACTAATCTCATTCAACTCGATTTGGTCATCGCAATTATATCCGCCGAGAAGTACAGACCATGGCGTTCCTCATACAGAAATTCTTGCCAGTATCCTGTTTTCTTCCTCACAAGGCCTAACATTCTCCTCAGCCCGTTCTTAACCTTCTCTTGGTGTGTCGAAAGAAATTTTACACATATACAAAAGAGTAAAAGATATTCACCATAGTAATATTAACTGGCCAGGACAATTACACATGGAAAATATCGTTGTTTCTCTGTCAGAAAGAGCCCCCCCCCCCCCCCCCAGACTTTTACAAAATAGAATAAGTGTAATAATGCCTTATTTTACGCCAGTTTGTTTTACGCCTTTTTGTTTTAACACTCCTTACCAATTTAAATCACTTATTCACTTGCACTCGTTTTCGATTTAACGCACTTTTGGCTCGTTTATAGCCATTTATGTAAGCCTTTTTCTTACGGGAATACCACTTTTAATTTGCGCGCACTTTTCAGGAACGCTCCTACGGCGTAAAACAAGGACTTGGTGTACACAGAAATAAGCCAAAGACAAAAATAAGCCTTATAATGCGGGGAAGCCTGTACTGCACAGGATGCGTATGTTGAGTGCTTCTGGCACGCCTACATTTCATTACTGTGTCAAGTGCAGGGTTCATACAGCTTACATATTTTACTACAGCTGAAGTACATATCATAACATTAACTCCATGGAGCGGATTTCTCCTTGAATTGTCGGTCAGAAAGTTCGTTACTTTCATGAAACGAGTAAGTTCATCACCACGTTCACAGGAGCCTGCCACTTGTCCTTAACGAGTAAAGAATTGTACGTTATTATGAACGTTTCAGAGAAAATTGCTGCCTCCGTCTTCAGGTCAGAAGATGGAATATCAGTGTTCCTCTTGAAACCTAGAAAACCATCGGCATGAAAACCTCTGACCGCACACAAATATACGCTTTAATTATTACCTCCACGGCGCAGCCTCCTTTTAGAAGTCAACAGTCATTCAGCTGGAATTTACAGGCCATACTTTCATGCAACCAGTAAAAAGAGTGCACTTAACAATTCGCTATTTGATACGTCTTTATGTCCGATTCGGTAGATAGAATGACATGCGATGCTGAAACAATAAGAAGATATCTCTTCGTGTCTTAAGCAGAGAATAAAACTCATCCAGGTGCGAGTTTGGTTTTCAAGAAACGTCATGCGTCCGTGACCAAACAGCTATTCCGTTCACGGTGGGCAGTGTTGTGACTGCTTTGTCTTTCTTCGTTTTATGCTTACATGTATGACACCTGACAGCGAGCTTTTCTTTATATCTTCTTGCTATTTCTGCCGTCTGCCACCCACTTTTCAGTTCTAACATCATTACCATAAATTGTTTCAGAAAAATCTTATTTCTTTCGCACGCTGCCCCTTAACATAGTATTCCTTTGGGTTAAACATTCCTTAATCAAATGGCAGTAGGTCTGCTTCAAACATTGGATTGTTCCTGAATTATAAACGGCAGGCGGATTCGCTGGTTCATCGGCACTCGAGTGTAAATTTTCTTTGTATAAAGTACCTGTGTTTACAAATTCATCTGTCAGAAATAAATCTAAACATTTTAGTGGAACCATTAACTGTGTATTCTCCACAGTCCAATTTCTTTCAAGACCCATGAGAGCTGAATTAGGAGTTTGTGTTGTTAGCGACATGAGGTCTGTTCCTATAAGCGTAAAAAATATTTTGCATGTGCTGTTTCCCTCATTTATAGGAGACTTGTGTTTCATCTAAAAGTAGAGTTCCGGCTAACTGACTCAAATATTGGTTCACAGACACAGATCTATATCATAAATGGTGTCTGTCTGTGGCACCCATAAGTTTTCAGAATAAAAATACAGAAACGTAATATTCTGTCAGTACTTTTATAATGATTATGGGAGGTGCCTTGCCGAATACAAATATAGTAATTATGCCTCGATCGGCAGTGCACCGTTGCACTCTGCCTATATCTACCATTCTCGATAAGAATTTCTCTAATTCATGGCCTAAATATTCTGTGAAACCGTCGTTTCATAGTATCCATCTCGCAGCTAGAGATGGAAAATGTCAAAATAGTTCAAATCCTATCACGCTCGAGGAAACTACGCACAGTTCCTAAGATACGGGAAGACGAATGACGATGGGATGGACAAGGAAAAGGTACGGGAAAAGAGTATGGGAGAAAGGCGGGAAGGAGATAAAAACACGAAAGGGATCACGAAGGAGAGAGCAATGATTTTTCCTATATTTTTTAGCTGTTCATATGTTGTTTATAATAATGTGCACGTGAAAATCAAGAAATATTCGTGGGGGTCCGGACAGAATATATGGTGGTTATGTGGAGATTGTAGTTATATTTTAAGTTTACGGAATGAATGATGGTGTACATTTTATACAATTTAGAGGAATTAATTATTTTCCCCGTCTTCTTCGACAGGTCATGGTTTATTATACGTGTTCTCACAGCCGCGAAAAGCGCCTATTAGCTTCGCCGCTCCGCATCTACAAGCTCGGTTCCCACCATACAGAGTTCCGTCAAACTTGATACTGGAGACTTCCAAGAAAATCTATTTGTAAAATCCAAATTTGATTAAACTCGCACAAAAATACTGGGCAGTACATTTGGACACCTAAGGATATTCTACTGATGCCGGCGACACACGTTCGCCATAAAATCATTTTTGTGCAACATTCAGTACTTTTGTATTGTTTATAGTGGCATGTAGTTCAAAAACACACACAAAATAAATTGTTGTCTTTCAAATTACGCGAACGCGCCACAACGCTGCAGTTATGCGTAAGTTACATTCCCTCTTGTTAATAAAAAGTACACGATTTGGATGCAAAGTGAAAACGCTTATAGACTACAAATAAGTAAAATGCATTAACATTTTAAACGCAGTGGTTAGTGACTGACGTAATTTTCTTGGACTTTTTCCATCGCATAATTTTTTAATGAAGCTTGACGTTTCGGAAGCCAGCTCTGCTTCCATCTTCAGGCAAGGAAAGCAGCTAATCTGGTGGACCCCTTAGACAGAGCTGGGCCAGTGATAGAATAATTCTATCTAAGGGGTCAACTATATTAGGTGCTTTCGTTCCCTGGATACGGAAGCAGAGCCAGCTTCCGAAATGTTGTGCTTCATTTAAAAAAACTAGACGAAGGACAAAGTCGAAAAAAGAACCTTATGCCAGTGGGTCATATACCATCGGCAGTGGTTACCGTATGCACCGCCTCATTCAGCACTAAAAAATCTGCATTGTGTCTATCAAGTGTGTAGATTTCGTACTTTGCACAATACAAAGCTTGTTATTTTCGGAAACAGCAAATTGAGTGGTGAGACTCGAGGCGCTCAGACAGGTGCTGCTGAAAATTCAAGTGTTATGGGTTGTTACGCGGCGTCGACTGATAAACCAGTACAGACGTTTCGAAAAACTTAGTACTTTCTTGAACTGCTTATTTCTGAAGATAACGGCGTGAAAACCGTACGAAGCGTCAGTATCTACCCTCTTTACCACGCAAAGAACGACAGACGCCGGAAGGCTTGAATCCCCAAACTCCTTTCCGTTAAAGCCCCAGTTCGCTTTCAGTGGGATAAGAACTGCGTTTTCACGTAATACCGTTAACAACTTTAAGCTGCAAAGGGTTAATCAAAAGCAAACTTCTACGACACCGACAACATTAAATATTCACTATTCTGTGATGTTATGCGGCGTACGTAGGTAGTTACCGACGTTTCGGTACAACCTACCAGTCCTATACTCAAGGGTAAAGCATTCCAAAACACTTGAAGAAGCAACCAATAGGTTGTCCCGAAAAATCGGTAACTAACCACCAATCTACGCTGCGTCATGTACCGGAAGAGCAAACATTTACACAGCGGCGGAAGCGTGAAATCACAGGCCGGCGTCAGTTAACTATCAAATGACGCCGATTTTCGCTTGTCTGTGATAAACGATGCAGATATTTGAGAAACACCGCCTAAAGAAAGGACACGACATTACTTCTTAACGCGTTTTGATTAAAAATATTCCTATTTGTGTGGAGATCACACATCAAACGATGTACGGAATTGGGAAACCACTGCTAATAAGGTATACCCTACTTAAACAAGTGCAATGAACAATAAATTTACCTTTTAAACCCTCGTGGTAACTAAGCGCACCACTTGCCGTAACATTACGAAACGCAGCATTCTGCCCACATAGTGTCTCTATATGTTTCACATAATTCCTACCAAAGAACATGAGATCCCTAAACTGAATTGATCGGAAGAGTTTCATACTGGCGACGGACTCTATTGTCTGCGATATAATAACGAAACTTTTATCTATATTTTAGAGGCAACACAGTCTTCAAAGGTTGTACCACTGCTCAAGCGGCAAGTCGCCGACCTCTCACTGAGGCGGCCCTTGTAGCCCGGGATCGGCCCATGTAGGATGTGTGGTGAACAAAGTGGCACTGTCACATATTTCTCCGACTACTTCGGTTTTCTCCGGTCAGTATCATTCCACCAATGCTCCACATACATCCTTATTTTCACAGTTACCCTTACAAGAAGAGCAAAACCTGAGGACCTTCCAACGGAAGTTAGCAACAGCATGTCAGTATAGAGGGCTCGACTGTTTAATAACTGTACATTTACGCGAACCAAAGAGTTGTTAAACTGACACAGTGGTAGAACTTGAAGCATTCATTTACGATTAGCTAAATGGATCTGGGGCATTCTTCGTTAGTTAACACTTTTTCTGCTATTAAACAAACTTCCCGCCATGACAGAACCCGCAAGTTCATTACCACATATAAGACAGACCATCACTGGGTCCTTTCATGGTGCAACTAAATTCAATCCAAGCGCTTTCATTCTATTTAAAATGCATTTTAATATTATCCTTCATTCTAACTCTAAATATTTCAAACGCCATCTCCTTTTCAGGTTTTATGAACATCATTTTGTGTAATTTCTCAACCCTCCCTTGCGTGCTAAAAGACCCACCCTAATCAACCAAAAATGAGAAAGTAGCGGCAAATGAACCCGTTTCGTGCAGGATGACTAACAAGAGACTTACTCAAACTAAGCGGTTTGAATTTGGATCCGCAGTCTGAAATGGATGGCACACAAGGTATTGTCATCACGCTAGAGGTACAAAGCAGGCTCGGTGACAAAAAACGTCAAATGGGGCGATCAGTGAGTAAAAAAAGGTGAATACTGAGTAAAATATATGCATGTAGCGTACAGGCCAAACTTACCAACGAAGTTGCTGAAGTTGAAATACACGCTGACACCAATCCAGTGATAACAAGAAAGTGATGTTCCACACCAACGGCGCCTGTCTGTATGTATACTACAACAACAAAACCAACATCAAACTTCTTCAGGGCACTTTCTAAAAGTCACGAATTTCCAATTTAATACGATTAAACTTCGTCACACTGTAACTTTGCCCTCAGTGCCGTATTTCTAACTGATTTAATACTAAGTTAGCATTAGCAGCGCACACCAGATATTTTACGAAGAACATCTGCAGCGATATGGTTTCCACACATTAATTCAGTTCACTTCTTTTTCCACCTCCAGCTAAATCACCAATCAATAAGAATTGCAACTGATTATTCCATTACGTCGCTGTAATATATTATGTTCATTCCACAATAATCCACCGCGTGGATGTAATACACCAGAAAACACGTTCTCCCAGTTCAGAAACTTCAGATTTTATCTACTAACTTGTTCAGTGCACAGAAAACGTAAGCAAGTTCACATGAAACACAATTACAGAACAGAATACTACGACGAGGTTATCATAATATACTGATCAAGTCACTGTCACTTGGCTCAAGTCGATCGTACACTTCGGCCCGGAGCTTCCACCAACCCACCGCTTCTACACACATCACCGACACAACTACTGGTGCTGTGCTAAAGAACCCGGCCTCCAAGCACGGGCCAAAGCGAGCGTACGAAGTGCGCAAGTCTCAGACCGACCCTTCCGTATCGCCTGCCCTCTAGCGCAGCAGGCTCGAAACTTACGTCATGGACTACCGAATTTTTATGATCTAATGGGGTAAGTGGTTTACAACTAAGGAGTCCTATTATGCGATTTGTTAGCTTATGGGCTCAGAGTTTATAACGATATTCCAGGTGACCGAAAATATTAATTACTGCCATGGAATTAAGAGATGATATGCGGTTGCAAATCCCGTCCCTCTGAAAAGTCTAGTACCCAACAGAAAGAAGCGTTTGCAAAGGCAGATTGTTAGCTTTGGGGTTATGATACCATGCAGACTGTAAGGTGAGCAACAAAGATTCGGAGGAACACAACTGCCACTGATTTTAGGGTAGAAGGAGATGGAGTCGTTAAGTGGTCTCTATCCGTTCGAAATGTTAGCCACATGCCAGACAGCACCGTGTCACAGCCCAGTAGACCACGATACGAATGTTGACGGATTTCACAACTACAAATATCCTAAATGTTTTTAAAATTCTCCATAAAATGACTAATTCTTCTGAAACTTAAATTAGGGTAAGTCATACACTGATTAGACAACCTTAGGAAAATGTGTCTTGCGTATTCAACCAGATCTTCTGTACTTCGAGCCTGGAAACCATCCTTTAAATTCCTTACCATTTAACTGTCAACGATAACGAAATACGTAACCTATTTCTATCTGTAAACATTGTTGTCAGACATTGTCGTACCAGGGAGAAAAATGAAGATCACATACGTTAGAGTAATCATGGAAGACGCAGCAGAATTATGTGTTATCCTTCTTAATTTTCCATGAAAAGGCCTATAGTCCATTTCTCTCACATATTTTCCCTGTTACTCTAGCAGTAACATGGCCGCCTCACGCCAACCGTTCTACTGGTATTTCAAGGAAATTTATGAAATAGACTGCTAGGGGCAGATAAAGATTATTAAATTTCCCACCGCAGTATGAATACCTGAAGTATACTTAAAATAGAATTTGTTCAGTTTCTAGCAAAATAACGTCGATCTACATCACAATCTACTAATGACGTGCCATAAAAGACATTTAAGTCAGGCTTTACTCTTCTCTTCAACAGGTGTATTTGTGTTTTGCCTTTTTATTATTTTTTGTAGATCAGGTCTTTAATTCACATGATTTAAAATCCCTACTGTAAGACTCATCAGACGGGAGGTAAGTTCCTCGAAATAACCTTGTATACATAGACAGAGCTACTCAACGTGGAAGAACAAGATCCAGCTCAAAGGAAGATGTTTTTCCTGAGGTGCTAACAGTACCTCAGCTAGTCAAGAAATGCAACCATTTTATGGAGACTGGTCCTTCATTAGTGTTTTCACAAGAACTCGCCGCTAATACCTAACCTGGCTCAAGTTAAGTCCAGTCTACAATCCCACATTTTCTCTGCTGAAGATTCAATTTAACCCTTTAAAGACGAAGCGTATCTGTTTTATATAAGGACTCAGTGCGTACCGCGCTGTAAACACTCTCCACTTCGGTTATAAAAACCAGTCTCTTAATGTTTTATAAGGCAAAAGTTGCTGTTTGTTCTGAGATCCGTACAAAACACATAAACGCAATGTGGGCACCACGTAGAATTTTTTAATGTTAAACCTGGTGGTATGTAAAGTTACCGCTAGGCTTTAAAAGGTTAATATAACCTCATCTAGTTTTGAGAGGGACCTCTTTCTTTTGGCTTTCCGGATTTTAATACCGCATACATTTCTTATCGTATCCATGCGTGCTACATGTCGTACTGTAAGCACACCAGCGTATTGTGGCCGTGATGCTTATGGATAAGATCTAACTGCACTCCGCCTGCTTTTAATTTTGTCCTATTTACCGAACTTCAACTTTGTGTTACTATTTCTACTGCGCATTCTATGCGCGAAGTGCATAAAATGAACGCATAATACGCAAGCCTCTGTATTGAGTAGCAGTAGTAGTAGTTACTTGCAGTAATTACCAACGCTGTCAGTAATTCAGATTATATAGTGCCAATTAGTGATCAGAGGATAGTGGATGCTAATCTGCAAAGGGTTTGGAAGAAACTGCCCGCGCTCTCATTTAACCTTTTAAAGCCTAGCGGTAACTTTACGTACCGCCAGGTTTAACATTAAAAAATTCTACGTGGTGCCCACATCGCGTTTATGTGTTTTGTACGGATCTCAGAACAAACAGCAACTTTTGCCTTATAAAACACTAAGAGATTGGTTTTTATAACCGAAGTGGAGAGTGTTTACAGCGCGGTACGCACTGAGTCCTTATATAAAACAAATACGCGTCGTGTTTAAAGGGTTAATGCAGTCTTCTGCCATTTTCCAGAACAGAGTGAGCAAAGCCACAATAACTCGCCTTCAGGATGGTTGGTGTCTCGGCCGACATTCAAAGGTGGACACTCCCAAACTCCCAAAGAGAGTTAAAAGCTTTTACGCTATATGAATCTTTCTCGGTACTTAGATCGATTTTCTCCGTTTACCTGTTTCCTGTTAATGGGTGAAAGTTTCAAATAAACACAGATGCCTCGTAAAACAAAGGCTCAGTGAGAAGAACGTAATTAGGTATATTAAACAAGACCTACGAAACAAATACAGTTTCGCACTTTGTACAAGCACTGAACTCTAAAGGTACTGAGGTTCATTGATCTCGCGGTCGAATAGTCTGCATTTGGCATGAAACTCTTTTGGAACTGGAGGTTTTCCGTGGTCTTTCTTATTCCTGCCGGTCAAAAACTGGGATAACCTAGAAGGACTAAATTTATCCCTGTGCTTAAATAAGCACGTTGCCCTTAAAACACGTAACCGGGTGACTATATAGTTCCGTACAATCTGAATCTCGGCATTAGATGGAGGTAAGTAACTTCACGCTCCGACCACTTTACTAACGTGACAAGAACCCAGGTCATCCTTTGAGAAAGAAGCTATGCGAGCGCCACTGCCAGTCTTGACACTATACAGAAGAGAAAAACACCTGCCCTTGCCAGTTCACTGCTTTGATTGAGCTCTGATATGAATGTGAAACATGTAGCCTACCCACAGTTCTTCCCACATATTCTTTCCATTTAATCATTCACATATCAGTATTTACTTACACAACATACGTGGTAAAGGAACTTCAGCAAATAACCCAAGAATCTTAAACCTCGATTTTCATCTACATAGGCCTACTTAAGTGCACGGGAGATTTACTGGCCACAAGTTGAAACTTACTGTAGCATTTGTCTAATCACAGACTTCTATACTGAGATCAGAACCTCCATGTTTGATTCACAATTTTAAAACTCCAGGGCTTTGAAACAAAAGAGGACAGAATACTCGTACAGCAGGGTTTGTGAAAACTGGGAGTGCAGGTTGGGCTAGAGGTAATGGATATTTTATACTTTTCTCCTGTCTTGGCTCTCTCCAATATGTTCTACCGCGAACAGAAAAGAAGAGCTAACATCACGGACAACTATCTTGTATCTCTTATACATCTCTCTTTTCAGTCTTTGGGGTCAGAAGGAACTTTCCGGCCGAAAGAAGGAAATAAGTTAACAGAAGAGAAATGTGAAGAGCAGGAAAAGAATGGATGAAAGTCACTTTTAAATTCTAATATGAGGATATGTCTAAATTCATTACAGACAGTAGAGTATGAAAATCTAGGATAGCTGAATGATTCGATACACAGAATGAATTCAGACAAATCAAGACTATTATGAACTGCTTATGGAAACTAAAATGCATGCAGCTGAGATATCAGTACTTGAGACTACTTTGCGGAGGGTAAAATTCCTATTTAAAGGTTTAAAAGTTAATCATCTAAATCGCGAAGTATTGATAAAATTCCTTCAGCATTTAACGAATCAGGGTGTAAAAAATTACTCATTCTGGTACACAAAAGAACTGACTTTATTTGGAAAAAGCTGTAGCAGTGACCGTGCCTATTTCTGTACCAGTTTATCTACACAAAAGGTAATAAATCGACTATCGCGATTATTGAGGAATTTCACTTTTTAACTACTCCATACAGAATAAAATTCAAACTGATGTTACAGAAGTAGAGTGTAGAGGTGCTGGCTGGATGTATCTGGGTCAAACACGGTCCACTGGGGGATTCTAAGCAAGCCATAATTAATTCTCTAGTCCTATAAAAAAACAGGAAGCTTCTATCTCAGGGATTATTATTTCATCAAAAAGGGCCCGGCTTCTTAGTTCAGCATAAAACCTAACATAAGTCTACGACTTTAAAGCCCATAAGAGGTTAAGAATGAAAAAAGCCTTATGATGCACAGTTAACCCAACTATATCCGACACATTATTTAAAATATTTCTGTTGACTCTACATTATAATATTTATAAATGTAAGTAACACAACGTTATGTTCCATTATAAACGTATGAATAAAAATGTAAAGCGATTTCACGAAAACACATGGATACTGCAATATCATAAAACCATTTCCTCCGATAAAATACGGAAGGTGTAAACTTGGCCAAAATACTGATGTTATTGACCCTGATAACAGAGACACATCTGCTTCCAAAACGCTGGTTTTGCCTCAGTCACGGATTCACTGATCTCGCGAGTATTCATAACGCCTTTATCAAGACCAAAAGCTGGAAGTCTTATGGAAGGGTGTCTTTCTTTTTGTTATCCGTTTGCTTTCCGTGCATAATTGATACACGTTTCATTTAGCCTGCAAACGTCGTGGTCTAGCGCACGTACGCATTAAGAATGCTATTCAAAATTCTCAAAATTGATGTAAAACGTATGGAAAGCACTTGGATTTTACTACTAAGTTTACCTCTATGACCCAAAAAACCGAAACACAACACGGCTTCTAGCACATGGAAATTTTTTTGTTCCCAAATCACATTAAATTGTCAAAGGCATTATTATGCACACAGATTAAGATGAAAGGTATAGAAATGGTAAGACTGAGTAACGAAGTTACTTAACAACACTTTTAACCCTTTAAAGACGAAGCGTATCTGTTTTATATAGGGACTCAGTGCGTACCGCGCTGTAAACACTCTCCACTTCGGTTATAAAAACCAATCTCTTAATGTTTTATAAGGCAAAAGTTGCTGTTTGTTCTGAGATCCGTACAAAACACATAAACGCAATGTGGGCACCACGTAGAATGTTTTAATGTTAAACCTGGTGGTACGTAAAGTTACCGCTAGGCTTTAAAAGGTTAAAAGTACGCTATTCTTCACTGTGTAACAACCGATTCACAGCAGCAATCATGAGAATGGAAGGAGCCTTTGCAGCGTACATTTTTTAAATGAATAGACTTATTTTCGTACGGACTTATATTTAAGGGGGAAACTAGTATGTGCTACAACTGGAGCATAGCTTTCTACGGTGCTGAAACTTCGACACTTCGGAAAGTAGTTCAGAAGTACCCGGAAAATTTTGAAATGTGCTGCTGAAGAAGAATGGTTGGACTTATCGTAAGAAAAATGAAGTATATTCTATTACACAGGATGAAGGAGGAAAGGAATATCCTACACACAATAAAAAGAAGGAAGGTTAACTGACTTGGTCACGTCTTGCGTAGAAACTGCCTTCTAAAACATATGAAGGTAAGAGAAGAAAGGGTGGAAGTCCCGGGAAAACGAGGAAGAAGACGTAAGCAGTTACTGGATGAATGTAAGGAAACGAGAGGATACTGGAAACTGAAAGAGGCAGCACTAGGTCGCACTGTCTGGAGAACCCGCTTTGGAAGAGACTGTAGTCCTGTGCTAAGACGGACTAAGAAATGGATAATAAATGTTTCATAATACTTAAGTGTCTGAATAATATGCGGTAATACTCATGCTTACTACTCTATAAAGCTACCAGGTTTACCTGTCTAAAAGAGAAAGCTTATCCTTAATCATATTTTGAGTTATTTTCCTCAGTCACCCTAAACCAATTCTGAGATAATAATTCAAAATGTGCCATGACTAGTTCCTTTCACATTTGTAAATTTTTTCGTTAAAAATACTGCCCTAAGCTGCACAAGCAATCAAGTCGAACATTCGTTAAATAATGAAAACAATAAAACGTATTTTACTTGGCGAAAGTTGTGATACAGAGGAGTTGTAGCATGTAGTTTGTCCAACAGAATTAGAAGGCTCATGCAATAAGAACTTTATGAGACTAAGTTACACAGCGAGACCCAGCTGTTTAACAAAGAGAAGGGGATTAAGGCTACATGTTCAACAAGTGCAATTTACCGCAGCTGACAAAATTCAATGCGCGAATCTAGTAAGAACTTTGGTAGAGATCGTTCTGGAAGATTCTAGAATCGTCGGGTACAAAAAGAAACAAGGCACAACTGCAAAGTGGAAAAGCAAGGTCGAGCGGATTGAAGTGCCTGAATATGGAGCGGGCCTGTCTAATGGCCGGCGTTTGAAACACAATTTTGCCGATGAAGATTTTGTCCAGTTCTGTACAATTTACGGCAGGAATTTTATTTGGAACGCTGACTTACGCAGTTTGTGAGCTGGGACAGTTAATTCAGTAGAGTAACTCAGTTACGACCCGGATAACCAGGCAGTGTGTTTCGATTTCCAGCAGTTCACCTTACGTAGAACGGCCCCAGGGTCCACTTAACCTCCTACTGAAAGGGATTCGGGAGCTACTTCCCTGAGGGCAAAGCGACCGGAGCGTAAATCCGACCACTAATCTGCAACTGGTCTCGAGATTAAGAATACTACACCTCATTTCCTTCCTTCCTTCTTCATGGCGTGTTATTTAATTACGTACACAGCATGTCTCTTATTTTTCCAAGCTGGAGTGTCGAAGGGACACCAGCGATTCTGACTTCGGTATTAGATACGTCTCCTCAGTCTCTTCTCTAGGACAAGTACCAATACAGTACTAGAAAAGGGACCAGACCGTCTCATATTATATCATTACTTAGCATTAATTATCACATACTGCTTTTTAAAAACTCTGGAATTTTAATAGTGCCGCTAAATAAATTACAACACAACCAAACCACTTTGCGTATACGAGCTAATCCACACTGGATTTTGGCCTCAACTCTGACCTCTACGAGTTACTTCCTAACAGAGTATATATTTGTTTCAGAATGACGGAGTTGAACCCGGAAAGTACAAACGAGTCGAGATGCGAGCCAACGGTGTCTCAAGGCCAGCCATCTTTCATTCTCGTAACTCAGTGGGATGCGTTCTGGGTCTGCGGTTTTCAGCGCCCCCTGCTGCTGCAAAACTGTGTAGTTGGTGTATACCAGTCCTTATCACTCCTCGGGTCACTCTTCCTGATTTTGGCTAGTGTAAAAGCAAACAAGTCGATGGCAGTGCCTCCGGTTGTGCAGAAAGGAACAGCCTTGTGATCGATCGAGCGAGAGGACACGCGCGCCATTGTGTTCCGCGTCACGGGCCGTCACTCACGGGGTGCCCTCTTCACCCCTTACACCCCCCCGAACCTGAGGTAGTGCTAGCCAGTCAGACCCACCTGACGCCCCTACGTCCGGACGGCCCAGGTCAGCAGTAGGGGTTACAGGACGGATGCGTGACGCCAAAACTAGCGAGGGCTGACGGGGAGAACAGGGGAAGTCGCTGTAATATTATTACCTTCACCAAGTGTGTTTGGCCAAAGGATCTGACACCCTTTCTGGGATTTTCATACGCGAATGTAAAATTGCTCGTCTTTTAGGAATACGACTGAGGGCGTCTGAGACGCAAAGGCTGTTCCTATTGCAAGTTCCAATGTTTGCGATATCTACAACCTGGAACAATATTAAAAATATCTGAATTTTTCAAACAGAGTGTAGGAATGTTCATAGGCTTAGTACTAGTACCGGTAAATACAGATTATTTCCAAAAGAGCAATGAATAGATTTGCTTTTGTAATGGAAACCCAGTGTGTTATTTTTGAGGTAAAACTCCTTCTAATGGCACAATAGCCCCTAGTGGACCATGGCCTCCACCTTACCGAGACTTTAGGATCACATTCAGACACACCCACTCGGTAGGACTCCCCCGGACGAGTGATAAGCCCGACGCACAGAGACCTCTACCTAACAGCACACAACACTCTCAAGAGACAGAGATCAATGGCCCCGGCGGGATTCGAACCCACAATCCCAGCAAGCGAACGGCGCAGACCTACGCCTTAGACCGCGCGGCCACTGGGATCGGTAATTTGTAAATATTACTTAGACTAATTTCAGATTTGTAATTTTACTGCAACAAATCTGGAGTCCTCAGGAAAACACGTAAGGAGAGAAGAGATAAATTGAAACAAACGATCTACTCGCAGTAGCGCTATGACAGTTGCAGTTCCTTACACTCCCTTTCGAAGCCTGTCACTCTCAGAAGTGGCACTTTTTATTAATGGGTGTGAGTGACAAACACAAAGCCCGGCAAATATTCAGAGGCAATGTATAATTGAAGATGTACTAGGTCTGTAACAGCTGTGTTTACATGGTGACACCTAATCCTGGAGTGAAGTACAGCATTCTCATGCTGCTGTGGGCCTGTTGCTCCTTGCTGTTACTGTTGCGGCAAATAAAACAACACACTGCTCTAACTCTGCTCTGGTGTTACATACCTTGAGCCACAAAATGTTAAGGAAAACAGAAATTTTGTTTTACGGAGGCGCGGGGATCTGAAGCAGATACTCTGTGCTCTTAAAGGAAGACAAAGAGATTATTATGAAGCATTTATTTCTGATGATGGATTCATTACAATACGATTCGCTTTATTCCCGGATTTTTAGAAACACGCTGAGGTGTCTGTTTAGAAAGATTCGTATTATCCTGTCAATCTGTATGTCCATTTAATTGGCATTTCGTGACCAATCATCTTTAGCTGCATTTATAAATTTTTTACATCCTATTAGTCAAAAGTCTACATACCTGGTAAATTTCAGCTAATGGTTTTGTTTATCATCATCATCTGTCTTTTCACAGGCTTTTCTTCCTGGTATTTCTCCTCTTGGACCAATGGTGGTCGCCACCGCTGAGGCTTCAAGTTTCAGACTGCAGTACTTTCTTATTAAGCGTTTCAGGTATATCTGCCTTTTGTAGCGAACCTATGAATGTTATTATTATTATTATTATTATTGTATTATTATTTACAGTCTGGAATTACATAGCAACTACCGACACCAAAAACTGGAACCCATCCAAAGAAGTGCGTGAACCTACGTCAGTGACAGCGATTCACTCAAGCGTTTACAGCCACATAGACTGTGTGACGGAAGGCACCATATTGATGCTGTCTTTTTTCATTCACGTTTATTCAGTTCTAATATACTGTACGCCTTCTTCCGATGTTACAGCCATCCAAGTTCTTAACTCGTAATTTTATGGACTTCTCCCTGCCTCCCATTATTTGCACAAATTGTCCTCTTATTTGCATTTCGGCCATTAATCTAATTCGCAAAGACACAGACATTTTAAGGCAATTTATTGCCTTTCATAGGGTTTGTTATTAATCTGACACAATTTTACAGTCACAGATTTATGTTTCTTTTCTATTCAGCAATACCTCTCATTAGTTTTTAGTATGTATTAACTTCAACGCAGGCACAATATAGATATTTTGTTATTAAACCGTCTAAGTTTGCTGAGTCAGCACGTGCATCAGCAAGAGTGTAGTGTAATCTGATGGAGTGGTATGGGGCTGTTCAGACAGAACTTGATTTATTTTGCTGTTGTTTTTGTTGTCGTGTGTTTTGTACTGTGATACGGTTTTGTACGTTTGTGTTGTAATTGCCTATTTGTGTTGACTTTGTAATTGGCATTTATGCTAATAATCCAGCACGTTACCAAACTGATATTCAGTTAAATTATTGCCAGTATATTTCATGAAAGTACTCCTGCATACTCATTCTTTCTAACATCCCACACGAAAGGATCCGGGACGGTGAGGTCCGGCGACCTACAGGCCATGGAATAGCCCACACACGAAAATGATTTTTGTCGCTCATTACCACGCTACATACTGCACCGATTCATTGTCAATGAACACGTTTCGCAATGGCATTACACTTTCTCTTTCTTGGTGCGCAGACTGCCCCATAACCTCCATCGTAGGGAAAAAGTGCGTTCTGAAATGTGTTAGTTGGCTCTGAGCCACTCTGTAAAAAAATTACTAGAAATATTAGAAATAAAAATAAGATATAGGAATTCAAGAAATTTGAGACCGTAATACGCAGAAAAACCTACAGAGAGAACATTGCTTCAGTATTGAATGTAATCAACAATGGCAGTGACTGAGGAATTTTTAGGCACCTTAGATAGTCGCGACAAGCGCCTCTTAGCTTCGTCATGTACGTCTGCCGCCCGTCTGTCTACATGTATGAACGCGGCTCCCACTGGACAAATTTTCATGAAATTTGATATTGGGAACTTACCTGAACATCTGTCGACTTACCCCAAATTTGGTTAAAGTTGGACAAAAATATCGGGCAATTTACATGAAGGCCTACAGTAAGTTTATTTCATTATTGACGGCCAGATAAATTTACCATAAAAGCATTTTTTTTGCAAAGCTATATTGTTGCCAGCCCAACAATATACAGATAACGGATTGTTAAGTTTCAATTGTAACAATGGTTAGGCGAAAGCCGCACAGTGTTGCGTTTTAAGTATATTGCCTCTCTTGTTCGATTCCAAACTATAACTGATTTCATAATACTAGAGTGTACGAATACTGCACTTTGTTTCTATGCCCGTGTTAACGATTGCAAGTTAGTCATATGGCCAGTAACCGGATCCATGGATGGCGCCTTCAAGTACCATCACTGAAGGTCCTCAATAAGAACGAAAAACAAGGGAGGGCCGAAAAGTGACACGTGTATGAAAACATTGCACGTTGCTGTGAATCAGCAGTACCCGGCTGATGTAATATCGGAGTTCTCCCCTTTCTGCGTTACAGTCCTTTTGCCGCTTCAGCTTAACATTTGCGAGGGTCCAGTATCCTAACCACCTCTTCCTATAGCCCTTGGCAAAACACTGGAACTTATCAGACAACAAGCACAAGAGGTTGAACGAGTTGCCTTGATCGACGTTTTGATGGAAGCTGAGGGAGGACACAGATGTGATAAACTGAATTAAGACTGATCAAACTAATGAAACCAGGGGCAGGGATATGGGCCGCCTGTGCGTGAGATATAGACGATGTCAAACAGAGTAATTTCTCGAGGAAAACATTCTGAAATCGGGAGGAGGGGGTGACTGAAAGGTGGTCCCTTGTGTCCGTCAACAACTCAGAATTCTGCATGGGGAGAAGGGAACGAACCCTTGTAGACAACCAGGCTACTGGGGGGCCAACATATCTAGCGTTTTGCCGCTGTTGAGTCTGTTCATTTAGCAAAGTAGCGATGAACATGTTTTACATTTGGTAAACAGAATGGTAGAAATGTCTGCTGCAACTGGATAACGATACACTCCCCAAAAACAGAATAACACAGAAACCCCCCCAAAAAAATCAGTGACGCCCGAGGAAAATGTGGAGTGATTTTTTAAGCCGGAAGAGGCTTTACTACCTACGGCCTGAAGTAACAAAGAATAATAACACCATTATTATTATTATTATTGTTATTATTATGTGATGCGCAAGAAAACGTTATTGTACGCACAAATAAGTCATAACATTTTTTGCTGCTTGTCACTACTCATTGCCGAATAAGTCACCTGATCCCTTCAGCGTCAGAACTGACTTCTGAACAAACACCACATTCGGTAGAACACCCTGACCGGAGACTGGCCCTTTACAAGTTTTCAGCTTACACAGAACAGCCCAGATACAAAATATCCACGAACACACATCCATGCAGGAAGTGGGAATCGAATCCATGAGCACAGTTTACGAGAACCTCAGACAGCATTGCCACTGCCCTGCATCAATTAATATTAACCTTTTAAAGTCTAGCGGTAACTTTACAAACCACCAGGTTTAACATAAAAAATTCTACGTGGTGCCCACATTGCATTTATGTGTTTTGTACGGATCTCAGAACAAACAGCAACTTTTGCCTTATAAAACATTAAGAGGCTGGTTTTTATAACCGAAGTGGAGAGTGTTTAGAGCGCGGTACGCACTGAGTCCCTATATAAAACAGATACGCTTCGTCTTTAAAGGGTTAATCAAATGATTGCTGATCATAACCGTAAAAAATTAAAAACATGAGATGACAATACTGAGAGCACAAAGAGCAACTCTAGGTTCTTTTATCTTTCATCGGCAGGCATATCCTCTGTCTTATTAATTAACTGATTAAATAAAAGTCATTGTCTCATTAACTTGTTATCAAGCTGTAAAACTACTTCAGGTTAAACAAGTTTTAAACCAGCCCAGCAACTTTCTTAAACAAGTATGTACTGTAACTTACCCTATAGTCAGCTGCAGTCCAGGGCAAGAAAGAACGTGTGTCTTCTAAATATTATTTGTTTCATTTCCGCCATTGACCCCAGTATCTATAAACATTGCCGTAGTTATGAACTATGAGAAAGATAAGCAGTTGACCCAGGATCTAGAAACAAGGGCCCACACACACACGAATAACAATTAATAAGAGGCTCATAGTGTCATGAAACTGTTATATGACGCCGTAAAATTTCAGGAAGACAGTACCTTTTTGGTGCAACATGGGTATTGGGACTTCCGTTCTGCAATCAAAAACGTAATGGATGTAGCTAATTAACAAGAATTTAATTAATGAATGGAGCAAGTAAATTGTAGAGGGGACGATACACTTGACCGTTATGCAGCCTCACAGGAGAAAGAATAATCATGTGACCGGGGGGCAAGGCAACTGTTGGCTGTGGGCTGCAGAGACAACATGTTCAAGCATTCTGGACGAAGCCAACAACAGGCCAAATTAGAATAACTTGATGCTTGTACTCCGCAACACTAATTTTATCATTAAACAACTTTCAACTCATCAAAAACTTACATAACATTTTATAATATATCAATATACTGCGCCATAAAGTGGTGTTTTAACAATTCTAATAACTCGGCTTGTGTACTTTTAAGTGTTCAGTGTGTTCCCCTGAAGATGGTGTGTTTACCACACCGAAACATGTCGAGACCCTTGTGAAGTTTTTCTCTGCGTTGTATTTTAAATTTGTATACGAGTTGGTGAAAATACATGTTGTTCGTTTCAGTGTTCAGAACAAGCCCATGCTGGTCCCTATTGTGAGAAAGACTAATCTATTCTACAGAGCCACGTCCATTTCCTTAGCTCCACCTTATGTTGGAAATGTTAATATAAATGCGGCAGCCGATAACGTAGGCCTACTGTGTAATTCAGAGAAGTGCCATGAATAGCTTACATGTGACACACGGACTGTCTACATTTATTATGTTCCGTAAGGCTCGATCTCAATATTCTGCAGTTAGAATATGGTGGCACACGCGCAGAAACCAGATTTCGTCTTTCCGTGGAATGGAGGAGTCCATATTATTCGGCGAAGGTGACAAGTCATTCGACTTCTGGCAGCCGAGGTGTGCGCGTCAGCTGGTAGCATTTGTACTATGTTCCATAAGCTATGTTCCGCGGTCTTGCCAGGCTTGCCGGACACCCACTCTATTCTCCCGTTTCGCCTTCACTTCTCCCATGTGTCGCCGTGTGCCATCTCATACTAATTGGGGTATAAGAATGATCAACTGAAATTAAACATTGTCTTTACTACGTTCCACACAAACTTATTTAAAAAGCCAGTATAGTGTGTAGGCTACGGACTGGACGACCGAGGAAAAGCATTTCGATTCCCGGATGGGACAAAGGTATTTTTCTATTCCAAAGTGTCCGGACTGGCTGTGGGTTCCAACTAGCCTCTTGCGCAATCTATAATGGGGGCCCTTTCCCAAGGGTTAAAGCGAACAGACTTTGAAACTCACCATTTATCTCCATCTAGTGCCGGCTTAAAAATACGTGGAGCTATATGTATTTCAAAACCGCATATGTCTTTAAGTCACAATGCTTATTTAAGCACATGGATAATTTTAATTTACACGTCTAAGTGAATTTGTGTTCAAGATACTAAGTCCAAACTGTAGTCAAAGCTACATAATGCGACTACATATGCAGAAGAGGTTTTCCATGACTCACAATGAATCTACTGTATGCCTGCAGTGACTCCCTGGGGTTTCTCTTTCATTCATGTTCCTGATCCGGCACACACATGCACAGAAGCTGACTGCAAGGATGCGGGCGGCGGGCAAGTATTACAATACCAGCGACCGACCGACAGAACGACCGACCCCTTTTTCACTTTCGTTGCTCTATCCTCCATATCCAAATCCTCTTGGACCATAACCTATACGAGGCAACAGCAAGCATACTGGAGAAACACAAGGTGTTCCATTGCATGATAACCAATTCAATACAGTGCGTTGCTTATTTAATTATTCCAGCATCTATTTCAAAAAGATGTTTTGACAGAAGTACCCACTCCAATTTGTATTTATTACAGACTAGTGATTTCTACTCTCCCGTAGGCTATTAGGAGGTATACAAAATGTTATACTTATTCATACCCCGGGATTATAGGAGTGGCATATAGTGAGACTGAAGCCTTCTTGGATGTGACGCCGTATAGCTTGGTGGGTAGGGCTTGACTTTCATGTCAAACTTGTTTCCGAGATAGTTATGTGTATCAGTAAGGACTTTTTGAGTACTTCAGCTGCCTTACGAGATGCATGTCAATATAATAAGAAGTAACTTTGTTTTGTTTAATTAAATGCGCATGAAATACAGACAGGACAATAAAGGGCATTCATCCCTCTCTTTTGGTGGGGTTTAGGTTCCAAGACGACCCGCGAAAAGGGAAAGTCCGCGAATAGTTGACGGCCTTCCGAAGACAATGTTTTAGTATTTCTTAGTGTTTTTCTTTTCTTTGCAGAAACATTGTGATGGCAGCTGCTTCTTTATTTCCTTCAACTCCTTGCGCATCATGCAGTATGGTCCGAAGGCCTGTTCAAGGAGTCGAAAGATTTTGATGCTCCAAGCCACTGAAGGCTCCGAGTGATATATCATTATTCTTCGGGTGTCCTTGCGAATTTGCGAAATCGCGATAGTACGAATCCGCGAAAAGCAACGGATGAGTGCAAGCTCCAGTTTGAAGTCCAGTGCTTATGAAGCTGACTCCAGGCGACAAGGAAACATGCACTGAAGAATAAAACTTTTTGACGTAAAATTAATGTTATGTCATTGTGAGAATAAACCTCGAAAGCAAACATCCAAGAAGGTACGGCTATGTTCTGCGAATAACTGAGCAAACGTTACCAAAGGATGTGTGCGTCACCAGAAAGAAGAATTAGACAATGAAAGCTTACACGTAATTTGAAACCACATGCAAAGTCCGTTAAGGAGGTCGAGATTAATGTTACTGAAAAATAAAAAAAAACCAAGAACGGCAAATGTAAGAAGGAATGAAGCCAAGCAGGAGAAGGAGGAGGAGGATGAGTAAGACGGAAAAAAAAGGAAGAAGAAAAAACAAAAGAGAATCGGGGTATGAAGCTGTGCAATTACACTACGTTGTTTACTTATCAAAAATATCTAATTCTTAGATGTGTGCGTATGCGTGTGTGCGTGTGCATGTGTGCAGGTTTATGCACTACTACGCTAGTAATTCAGCAACTATAAACAGGGACCGGAAGACACCTGCCAGTAGGGCTTACCATTATTACACACTATTACACAGGTTGTTTTATTAACTTCCCTCTTTGCGGTAACATTTAACCATTTTATTCCATAACAACTTCAGCGACAGCAACAGAAAACGAGAGAGTGCCTTCATATAAATTATGTGAATTATTTTCGAAACATACTGTACAGCAGGGAGTGGGAGGTATCTACACAGAGATCCAGGACACATGGAAGCCGAGAAGCTGGGAACTACCCCAACCCTAAAATATGCCATGTAGCAGTAAGCTATATCACACCCCTCCCATTCTGAATGTTTTTTTCTGAGCTGTATTCAATATCAGTATCACTGCAGGACATTTGAAAACAGCACACGTGTCCTTCAATGCTACATTTGATACTGAAGAGCAGCTACAAATGTGACAAAGGCTTAACGGCAAATGCGAATCATTGCAAATGGTTTTTTAAGTATTTGACATTTTCACGTCAACTGTTTGCGAATGCTGGATTAGAACTGCCCTGTGACTTCAACCATTGTCAACCTATGTTAAAAACGATCACTGATAAAAACATGCGAAGCAGGGGTGTACATGAAGATAGTAACTCAAGGGTTAAACTAAAAGAAACTATGCTCTTGCCTGGTATTGTGTACTTCTTTCCATTAAGAAAAGAATATAATTGACTGTAAATGTTTCAGAACAGCGTGCTGAGGAATATTTGTATGTACTTAACACGCAGGCCGAAAGAAACAGCATAATATGGACCCTCACAATTTCATTTCTTGACCAGCTAGTACGTTTACGATAGGTAATCAAAGAAGATAACACGGAAAGTAGCATGTACAGAAGAGATGATAATTACAGCGCTTTTTTATGTAGGACTGAGGAGAACTGAGAAGGCAGAACGGGCGGCTCATCGGTCGATATGAAGCGACGTCGTCCGCTCTACAGCGTGCAATACCGTAACAAAAATGCAACAAATGTCTGATCAGTACAAAAATGATGGAAGGAGATAAAACCATATGAGCTTATACACAGAATGATGATGCCCATAACTAATATGCGTGTCCGAAAATAACCGTCAGGATTTTACAGGCACTTTACGGCCGTCAAAAATGTACGTAGCAGCATAGTTTGAAGTGATAATACAAAAACTGGGGCTTCTGCATTGACTGACGCGAAAACACATACCTGTGCCATTATCAACTAACTCGGATGGGAAGATAAGATATGCTTACGGAATTGTGATGTGGACATGCCTTTGAAGGCGTTCACAAAGACCGTACGGTCTATAGTCTGTGTTCTACAGTTCGAACACACGGATCGTGGTATCTACGAACTGCAGATCACGAGATAATCCCGCGGGTTGTAAGCGTGCCTGGCGCGGTGCGGGGTACTGCTGGCTACAGGGGGCACTGCTAGAGTGTCAATGGTGAGACAGACAGGCTTGTCTGCTAGTACACAGTCTGAAAGCATCAAGCATTTCGAGTAGCGTACAGTAAGCGAGGGCACTGTGCGAATGCTTTCAGGACGCATAGTAACAACTCGTGATTCACCACGAAATTTTTCGCATGCGCATATATCGCATTCCTAGCAGGGATTATCTCCCGGCCTGTGAACAGTACCCCCACTCGGTATGTGGATGCAGAGCATGTCCGCACGAAACCTGTACGATTTGGAACAAGTACAGCTTCTAAATGGGGTCTCACAACCTAATTCAGTGTTTTGCACATGATAATGCAAATCACACAGTTTCTTTTTAGGCGCGTTCGCAATATGGCGAAAAGCGACTATTAGCTTCATCATCCATATCCGTCTGTCTGTCCGTCCGCATGGAACAACTCACCTTCCACTGGACAGATGTTCATGAAATTTTATATTTGAGTACTTTTCGAAAATCGGTCGAGAAAATTCAAGTTTCATTAAAAACTGACAAGATAAATGGGTACTTTACATGAAAACGTTTGTACATTTTTGATAATATTTCGCTCTATTCTTCTGAGAATGAGAAATATTTCGGACAAAGTTTCTAGAGAAAATAAAAACACATGTTTTACGTTCAATAACTTTTATCCTAAAATCTTGCCGTTTATGAGATAATGTGGAAAAATATGGTACAGCCAGACAGGCCACACAGTACAATATAATATGGAGCACGCGCTTTGCATGTTGGATAATTAAGGCTACAGAATACACACGGAATATGAAATAAACTACATACAGCTATTCCACGGCAACAATGGTCACACGAAGCGTTTCATTGTTACCTTTATAGGTACACTGCTTGCTTTTTATTTATTAGTGGAGGTTATGCCTACATTTATTTTTAGTTTTCTTTTGATTTCAGAAAATTGACAACGGTGACACCCGAAAGGAAGGCTCAATATGTAGCCTGTTTCAATCAGACCAGTCTACCTTCCGAGCCTCAGGTACAGCGAACAGTCACACCTTCAGGTCTAGGGCTCTGAACAGCCTCATGATTTCCTTGCGCACCCGGATCTTGTTCGCCTATAGACCCTTCCCAGTCTTCGTGAACTTCTTATGCTATTCCCTTACTGATGGCTTGCTTGGTGGTGTGCTTCGGCAGGCCGCTCCAAAATTACGTTGCGTCTGAAGAACTGATCTGGTCTCAGTGATCCACGCCACATATTGAGTCTTCCGCTGGGATGTCGACATTTTCAGTTTCGTTGTAATATATAATAATAATTGATAATAAAGTAAGTAAATAATTAAACAAATCAGTAAATAATAAAAAATTTCTGAGCTGCATTACCACACTAAAAAATGCTTTACGTTACGTGACGTCATTCGGAAGCTGTATGTATTCAAAATAATATAGATTACATGTTGGCATTGGTATTTCTGTTTGTCTTTTGTGTTTGTGCTGCCCTGTGTACGTAATACCCTTACCATGGGCCTACCTCCTGTTCAAAGAACACTACAAAAGGTCTGTAAACAAAATTCTTGAAGCTAGATAATTGGTTCTAATGACGGTGTGGCCGAAGAGTCAAGTCTTTTGGGACATCAAGCTGTGTCTATTGGTAAATTGTTTGCGACGCTTCAAAGCATCATTCGAAAAGTTTTTATTTACTATTCAAATGGCAGAACATCAAAGGAGAGCTGAATTTTGAGTAATTCTTAAGCCCGTAAAATGCCAGGACCTGTGCCACAACTCTTAGTAGAGCTAGACAGAAGAGATATAACAACGCATGGAAGGTGACTAGCATGGAAGAAGGAAAAATAAATTCAATAATATTATTAAAATGAAACTTAAGTAGAATATGTTGTAAGGATGGTGGTGACCGTTGTAGGTTGGATGTCAGAGAAGAGAAAAACTCCGAATATATCTCTAGTGTGCATAAATCAGAACTTAACAATACTGAAGATATTAACACAAGAGTAGCATATGGCGGATTTATATTTCTCTGGTCGAATTGTTCGGCTAACAGCGATCTATTTTGTCAAAGCGAATTCAGGCAGTTTAGTCAGATCCCCGTCCCGTCGAGTGGGGCCCATCCATAACGCAGAGGCCTAAGTTCGCCTCACGGTTGCGCTTTTTGAGAAAACACATTGTAAAGTTGGGTCCAGGTAAAGGGAATTGCTGCCAGATCATACAAGCAGCTAATGGAGGACGTGATTAATATACCCTAATAAACAAATACGTATGGAAATAATACCGGACAATCATTATTGGATAAAGTTTACGTACCTTTATAAATTACGGAATTACAGATGCGCAGGACTCTTGGCTTGAAAATGTCCCGCTAAGGGTAAAAGGGACATGCCAGCTAGAAATATAAGAAGAGAAAACAGACATACCACAAAGTAGGGCTGAAGGATAGGTTGACTTTTTTATAAAAATGTGATGTTTTCCATATATGGATCAAGTGAAGTAGGAATTATTCAGGGTAACAGAAATAATTACTATTTTGCTTCCCCTTAATTTGTCATCCCTTAAGAAACTGTATTATGGATTTGTATATGTCGCTTTATATATCTCTGCATATAGGAGCAGTAAGATTGAAATAGGCATTGGTTCCCCCAGGTTTGAATATTCTATGTTTAAGGCAGCAAAAAATATTTTCCATAAATCTTAACTGTAGTGTCAGTTGATAGGGACAGGTGGCGGGCTCTTGTGAATGCGGCAGTGAAGCTCCGGGTTCCATAAAATGTTGGGAATTTCTTGACTAGCTGAGAAACTGTTAGCTTCTCAAGAATGCCTCTGCTCCATGGAGTTAGTTAGTTAGTTAGTTAGTTAGTTAGTTAGTTAGTTAGTTAGTTAGTTAGTTAATAAGTAGTGTCAGTTACGATTAAAATGAGGCTTCATGAGGTTTCGAAGTAAGTCTACTGAAATGTGCTTATTTCCGTCTTTCATCTGCCAAACAAATCTAATTTCGTACAATGCATGAAATAATATATTCTTATTTAGTTAAAATGAATTAGCATTCTTCATTTTTTAATGCAAAACCCTCGCTTCTTTCACAATAACGACAGCAACCCTCACTTAATAATATAAAACCCCGCTTCAGCAATACACTGAATCCATATAAACGCCATTATTTTGGAGGTCGCACTAAATACTAGACCCTAAATTACCACAAACTGTCGGTCAATATGTGTAGCTTACATTAGGCAAAATGGGAAATTTTATTGTGGCAAATTGTCGAAAATTCGTAAAAAGTTTTGTTTCAACAACCGAATGAGAGTGTAGCTCAGTGAACTCGGGCGGTGGCAGATAAAACATTCAAATATAAGGCTATTAATTAAGGAAGGAATAATCTTGCGGAAATAAAACCCACATCGAGGCACACCTTTAGATGAAACTGAAATTTGTAGCGTGCTCAAATAATGTGATGTATGTGTCTAGCTATGCAGCACCGCGGTACGTCGCCTTCATATTGATTAACTGCCAACTTGCTCATTATATTTATCTCCTATGGGGCAAAATCACTTTCGTTATTCTTCTCCCTTGATGTCTGCCTTATCTGATTTTTATAGAATAACCTACTTATGAATAATTTTATAGCGACTGGTTTTGCCTTCTGAGCCGAACAGACTTGGGGGGGGGGGGGGGAACAGCCAATTCCCTTGTGGAAAAGCATTCAAAGCAGCCAATCAGAAGACAGGGTACAGGAGACTGGAATAATAATATAAAACCTTTTTTAGGGAAAACATATTTGGATAATATGATCAAGATTTATGGGGATCTTCGCTCTTCTGGGATGTTATGCAGCATATTGGTAATTAGTTAGGACGTTTCGGGACAAACTATCGGTCCCACATTCCAGGGTCAAACAGTCCGAGACACTGGAAGGCAGGACCAATACACTGTCCCGCAACATCGGTAACTAACGGCCAGTCTATGCTACGTCGCATCCCAGAAGATTGCAGATCTCATTTACTCAGCGGCGGAAGTCTGAAAACACGCACAGGATTTATCGGTCTCAGTAACACATTGCGACACGGACGTTGTTATCAGCAGTACTGAGGCTCTGGAATACACTGCAAATATAAAGAGAAAGCTGCCGTACTTTATAGTGATTAGATTGTTTACCTTACCTTCGATATTTTGTACAAGAATTTATGATATTTTTTCCAGTGGTGCAACAGCCACTAGTAGGCCAGGGCCTCCTCATTATCGAGGCTTCACAATACACTCAGACACACCACACTCGGTAGGACTCCTCTGGACGAGTGATCAGCCCGACGCAGAAAACTCTACCTGACAAAATCCAACACTCACAAGAGACAGATATCCACGCCGCGGCGGGATTCGAACCCAGGATCCCAGGAAGCGAACAGCTTCAGACCCACGCATTAGACCGCGCGGCCACTGGAATCGGCAAATTTATGGCATAAGCACATATAAACAAAGGGGTGTTACGGGAACGTGTCGCTACGTCCGTTCGTTCATAAGCCTTCGTGGAATTATGCTTCATTATGAGCAAGGAATAACGAAATTTGCTAACAAACATACGATTACACACGCACACACACACACACGCGCGCGCGCGCACACACACACACACGAACTCACTTTCTGCTGAATTCAAACTAACCTCTAAGACGAAAAAAAAAAATAGATCTACTGCCTTGCGCAGTCGAAGAAAAGTTACTGAAATAACCAGGGCTGTGGAGTCGGAGTCGGAATGATTTTTAGGTGGAGTCGGAGTCGGAGTCGGAAGTAATTTTTAGGTGGAGTCGGAGTCGGTAAAAATGTACCGACTCCGACTCCGACTTCAGTCTCAAATCTTAACTAGATACTACAAATCCAGATCCCTGATAGCTACAATAACCATTAGACTTACACTTAAACATAGGTTATAAGTCAAAAAAGTAGCCTGATGATTCACGTAGTGGTAATGAAATGTCTTATAGGTTTACCATTATTAATACATATCGAGCTTTTATGAAGGAGTCGGAGCCGGAGGTTTAAAACTCGAGGAGTCGGATTTGGAGTCGGAGTCGGAGCTTTTGTGTACCGACTCCACAGCCCTGGAAATAACACCTTCCGAACTCTAGATGGAGTGACAACATTTTGCACACAATCAGACTCTATCCCAGTGTAGCCATTGAGTACTGGTGCGAATTGCCACAGGACGCGGCCAGATTCACAAACTGAAATACACGCAAATAAAGGAGTATCCTATAAGACAGCGGAATGGAAAGTTAGGGACCACACAGCGCATGTATGTCCTATTCTATTCCAGTCCAGTTGCAGTAAAGGTAAATATGACCCACTGCACGTCGTAAAGGCGTGTCTGGGGGATGGAAAAGAGCTCCACTCATTCTTAACCTTCGCATTAGGTGGGCATAAGTAGGTTAGATTCGCGCCCCAGTCGCTTGACCACAGGGGAATAAACCCCAGTATTTACTGAACAGGAGGCTGGGTGGTTCCCATAACCCGTCTAGACGATTTGACGTAAAGATAAACTTATTGCCCCTCACGGGACACGAACCACGACTCCTCTGCCGCCAAACTGGCAGCCTAATCACAATTTATACTACACCACCCCCGCCGTTCATCGCTATACAAGAGACCGTCTTGGTAATGAAACGAACAATTTAATATGTTGAATAGTGGCAAAAGCGGACGTCTGCAAGAATTAATAGCAGTTCACATGAATATTTATTCTCGGTTACCAGAGAAGTGGAAAAAGTGACGTCGAAATTAACAATATTCTAGCAATATTGTAAGCTTCCCCATTCAGTCATTTTCTCCAGCACTCACCGTATCCCCTTTACCCAGAACAAAACAAGGTACAGCAGAACAAATATGAACCTGTCAGAAACAGGCCTTTGATTTGAAAACAAAATATAAATGTAAAAAAAAAAAAAAGTGAACATTATTATGTCTCTCTCCCTAGCTGCTCTACTCGGAGTACACGTATTCTGCGGTTTTATACGTCACGCACAGAACATTTAATTCAGTGGCTGCGAAACACAAGTAAGTGCAGTACGATGTAGGCTGGAGCGTGCACACACATGGAGATGTAATTACACAGGGAGCGAAACAACGTGATGCGGGCTATCTCCTGCTGAGTTTCTAGGGGTAGAGGTTTCTTTGAAGTTTCGCACACACACACACACACACGCACACACACACGCGCGCGCGCGCGCACACACACACACACGTGACTAAACTTTCTCTTCAGTTAGGAGACTGAGGTTACCAGATGGGACTTACCATGCTCACAAATAGAGGTACTTTTCAGGAATGCTTTGAGGAATTAAATACGTCGTGTTACAATGTTCCCGTATCGTTACTTGTTTTTGCACAGTAGAAAATTATTGAAATCTCTTCTGAAAATTATGATATTCTCTAAAACTCTCGCTTCGTCGTCATAGGTTTATATCTCTACGCGATTTTATACCTACTTCCGGCATTATAAAAAGCTGGTTCATGCAGGAAAATCGACAAAATGCTACAAAATCTAGTTTTATTTGGATGATTCGGGGTTTTATTGTTTCTTTCAAAGGAAATAACACATGATCATTTAATTCTTCCGGATTTTACTCAGAGCCAAATGTTAAAGATTTGCCGCCGTTTCAAAGGAGCGTTGTGTCATCGCAACTTCTGTTAGACCCCTTGAGAGTTGAAATGAAGGCAGGACACGCCTTCTGAACTTCTGTTAACTGTTTACCAGAAGACGTGAAACTTCATCAGTACCGCTGTGAAAACCTTAAATCTCGCGAAGTTATCCATATTGGTGTTAAGCAATATTTTAAAGCCAGTCGAGATTAAAAACCTCGGAACTTGTCACAAACGTACAATTAACATTTTGTAACTTCATGTATAAAAACTGAAGAAATTTCGCGAGGTTCAGACTGCAGTCTTCAATCGCATCAAATACGCCACATGTTTTTCAGTGTGAAAACTGATAACTATATTTGGAGAGTTATTCATAAGTGTTAAGTATTTAACCCGTTATTTCTCCTTGCAGTTATTCTCACACTTCGAGAATATTTCTATACTAATAACTATTTCTGTGTGTAAATATGGATGGAAAAATTATAACTGAAACATAGTTCGTAACATGACACAAAAATTCGAAAATGTTACGAAGTGTAAATGCCCGTCCTTGGAAGTGACACGAAAAAATTGCATTCAGCAAAATATTAAGTGTAGAATAAATTCAAGGAATGATAAGTAAAATTGACTTCACAATTGTTATCTTCCTGCCTCGTATTTAGAAACATTTATATGTGTGCTGGAGTCAGGCAATGCTTGTCTCATTCGGTGCAGAATCTTTTGTCTTCCAGGTTGCTATCCAAAAACACAAAGATTAGGGTTTACAGAACTATAATTTTACCTGTTGTTTGTTATGGGTGTGAAACTTGGTCTGTCATACTGAGGGAGGAGCAAAGACTGACGGTGCTCGAGAATAGGGTGCTGAGGACGACATTTGGGCCTAAGAGGAACGAGGCGACAGGGGAGTGGAGAAGACTACATAACGAGGAACTTAATGACCTGTACTCATCACCAAATATTATTCGGGTAATAAAATCGAGAAGAATGAGATTGGCAGGGCATGTAGCACGTATGGGGAAAAGAGAGGCGCATACAGAATTTTGGTGGGGAGACCTGAAGGAAGGCGACCACTTGGGAGACCCAGGAGTAGATGGGAGGATAATATTAAAATGGATTTTCAAGACGTGGGATGGGGACATGGACTGGATTGAGCTGGCTCACGATAGGCACAGGTGGCGGGCTCTTGTGAATGCGGTAATGAACCTCCGGGTTCCATAAAATGCGAGGAGTTTCTTGACTAGCTGAGAAACTGTTAGCTTCTCAAGAAGGTCTTTGCTGCATGGAGTTATTTAGTTATGTGGGTTGGAACTTCTTTTGCTCTGTTAAGAGAAGAAGAATTATTTCACGATTTCGAAATGCGTGTCAAAAGTATGCAATTGCGGACACGGAGTTAGCAGTTGCCCAAGTGATTTGTCATGCCCTCTGCTCCATATTGTGTACAGCCCGTATTTTCAAATAGGCCTATACAATTCAATATATCTCTTCTCCTTACGACCCGTATGTGGACTGTGGCCCATCAATTAGGACGACTTGAATAGTTGCGTTGTTACTGGACCAATATTTCAACGTCACTAGATGAATATCTGATAATATTAGCTTCAAACTGAACACCCATACACATTTCAATTGTCCGCATACCATGTCGCTGACGTATCCAGTTTCCCCTCCACCCAAAACAAGCCCCCAATTTATAAACCAATTCTGTACTCCATCCCTCTGAGAACTACTTACAGGTAGGTTAATATTCTGGACCTCCCAGGATGCCCTGTAGTAATGTTAGAATTTCTAATGACTTCTCAGCTTACCCCGCCTTGTTCAGACAATCCAGACGTCTAACCGAGCATGTTAGAAGAGAAGAAACCTAACGCGGACAGAAGATTGATGAGATTGGTGACGCGGAGGAAGATGAGGGAAAAGCATCCTGAAGTAGGCATCGCAAGCGATATTCCGGTCGCACACTCTCATGTCCCGTCCAACATATTTGTGGTTTTACATAAAGGATACAGCAGAACTGTGCTGAATTGCTTGGGCTTGTGACGCCCCATCCGCCCTGAACGGACTTTCATTTGGCATTGACTTGCCTTCTTATTATTGTTCGGACTGGCTGTAAAAGTGTCCGGTGAGGGTGATGGATTAGTCCCCGAGCATGAAGTGGGCGGATCTTGTTGCAGCACGCTGATTCCCCCACGCGAACCTTCGGAAACAGTCTGCTATGCTGCCTACAGTCGTAAGTGTTCCTGCTAGACGAAGACTGTAAATTCGAAACATAACGGAAAATAAAAAGTCTCTTGCACTGGTTCGAGGCACAATCGCTGAAGTTACGACAATACCGGCGAAAAACAAAAATGTCTAAGTGCTTAATTAAGCATAATGCTATAAAGACGTATGGATGAGCGGAGATATAGCTCCACAAAATATTAACTTCAAGAAGAGATGGACGTGGCTGGTCAGGTTAAAGCCAGACTGGTCGTGTTACTCCGAGCGATAGACATCAGAAATTCTAAGTCTGAAAGGTGGTAGAACAGAAAACAGACTGACATTTTGCAAAAGAGAAAGTGTTATTGTAATGCGTAATGCAGGTACTTATAAACAGCGATACGTTTTTATACTCTGTGATTTATAGCTTATAATGCCTGAAGGAAACTTTTGGAACTGTGTGTTCGCGAAAATGTTGTTGAACTTTTTACAAGACAGGTTGAAAAAATGTGATTTAAATCAGGTTTTAGAGACTGAACTTATGTATCTATAGCGTATTTACGATTAGGCAGTACAGTATACCGCTGGTTATTGCTCCGATAATTACAGGAAATGCAGAGAAGGGGTTGAGGCTGCCGGACAATTCCAGTGCACTCTGTACTAACCAGTACTCTATAAAATGTAGCTAAAAAGAAATACTGGAAAATTTTGGGGCGACAGTGGCGTGTGGAGGGGAATAATTTATTTTCGTTGATGCATTTATTGTTGACAGTTATTTTAGGCAGTTCGTTTTAAGCTTGACAACACACACACACACACGCGCGCGCGCACGCACACACGCACACACACACACACACACAACTCCAGAAACAGAGCAAGAGGGTTGGGTGATGTGGTTGGAAGTATTTCAGACAGAAGGCTGACAGCAATTTGCATTGTATTCTCGTAGTGTACAGGGCCACGGATGTTTAAACGTTTCAGAAACATACGGGATACAAGACGCTTTCTGTAGCCAGACAGGGTGCTTTATTACGTTTGTTAGTAATTATTTTACTGCAGCATTATAAATTTCAGTTGCTTCTATGCAGGCCGTAAAAGAATACTGTTCTACATGTATTTGAGATACAGCCGAGTGGTCAGCTTCACGTCTCAGTTCTTTAAGCCCGCAGTAAGAACTTTCGTGTCCCACCGAACAGGAGGCTTGTTTGGCATTAGTGCCAGTCTGGACGCTTTGGAGAAGACAAAAATTTCTTCCTCCTACCGGAAATCGAATGGTAATCCATCACTTGTCCATCATGTAGCCTAGTCAAATACACAGACTCATTCACCCATTCTGTAGTCTGTCTTAGGACAGGTCCGTAGCCTTTTCCATAGCGAGTTCTCTACATATTAATGCCGTGCATTTCGAGATAAGGCGAGGGGCAGGGGTTGCTCACCTACCCTCATTCTTGTGACGGTTATGCCAATCAGCTACTCAGAAGAATGTGTCGTTCCTGGTTGTAAGTAGGCCTAGCCAGATTATGAAAGACCGAAGTCAGCAGACTTGCAACTTGGAATCAAAGCAGGTCTTAGCGCAACCAGACAGCAGAACTGTGCGTGCAGCAAAATTATGGCTTAAAAACCATCGAAAATGGCCTAGAAGGGGTCAGAAGGCACTTGCTGGCGGGGATTATGGTGGTCAGACGTCAAGCAGTTTAAGATCAGTAATTAACAGTACTTGGAGCCTGAAACTGCTTCGCAGAATGGCTTTGGCCGCTATCGTCGTCATCTTGCTGCTCCGTCGTACACCGTCTAGGAACTATATCATTGCTGCAGTCTGCTGAGGCGTAAATTTGCACTAACTGTCCTGAGACTCACTTCCCCTGGGAGGGCTTAAGTGACCTGAGTCAAGATAGAGAAACATGTACAGATATTCATGGGATTTTTCAATATACGGCTGTTGTAGCTTAAACCAGACCACTGTTTTGAGGAATAAGGTACACTTTCCCTTTCCCCAAGCACTAGCCACACACTTACCTACGCCGCAACAGTAAGCACGCTACCTAATTCGGCAGGAAGCAAGAAGACAGACTAGTTGGAGCTGGCAGGTTCGCCCACCTCAGGCAGTTACAGGGGTGAACTTGGGTCAATATAGAGGGTTGTCGCACTGCGAGGTCCCGGGCGTCACACTCAGTGACAGCGGCCGTATTAACCCGGCCTCTGAGCACTGAAAGCAGTGGTAGCAGCCGGATAAGCGCCGGCCCTGGCCACTGCACATATTGTGCGATCTAGTGTTTCCTCTTTCAGTTTCCAGTACCTTCTCTTTTCCTTAAGGTCGTCCACTAGTTGCTTACCTCTCCTTCCCGGTCTTTAAATCATTTCTGTCCGTCCCTCTATCTTTCCTTCAGTAACATGTTTTAGAAGGCAGTTTCTACGCAAGATGTGACCAAACCAGTTCGCCTTTCTCTCTTTATTATATTTAGGACATTTCTGTATTCCGTGACTCTATGTAATACTACTTCATTTCTCACACCATCGGTCCAACTGATCGTCTCCATTCTTCTGCAGCACCACATTTAAAATTTTCTAGATATTTCTGACTTACTTGCCGAAGTGGCCAAGTTTCAGCACCATAAAAAGCTATGTTCCAAATGTAGCACTTTATTAGTTTCTTCCTTAAATTTAAGTCCAATATGCTGGTGAAATGATTCTTCTTCTTTTTGAATCCTGCTTTTGCCATGGCAATCCTAGACATAATTAGGCTATTCTAAATCGTATTATGGTAATAAAAAAGTACCGTAAATTTATCGCACTGCTCACAACAATTAGGCAATACCTAAAAGTGTAATTTTTCCTGTTTTTCTGTTTCGGTTTCAAACTTCGTCTGTCGCGTTACGGGAAGAACACAGGCTGAAAGTGCAAGTGATTAAGCTTTCGCAGTAGTGTAGCTGAGGTTTCCGTTCTTCTGGGATATGGGTCGTAGAGAAGAACCTTTGGAACTAACTGCGATTAAGAAACGGGAGTTGGTGTAATTATGTATGAGCACTGAGAAAGTTACTAATTTGTACTCTTCATCAAATATAATTAGAATGGCCAAATGAAGAAAGCTGGGCTCCGCGGTGTATGTGACACGCAAAAAATGAATACAAAGATACAGCGTAAGAAGTTTTGGTCGGACAATAAGAAGGGAAGAGATCACTTGCAACAAGTAGTATAATGATAAAAGTAACCTCAAAGACATGTATTAAGGAGCTATGGCCTGGGTTTATTTGAAGATTACCGGCTTATGGAAAGTTACGTTATGCAGTTCAGTACAAACGTGCCAGTGTTTCGAATGACGTGTTGCCTACGTCTTCAAGACTGACGAATGATACTGAAGGTGAAGCCAGCAGGTGCACTCAAAGTGTCCGCGTTCTTTACCAGACTTCAAGGTGTCACATCCTTCTACATCACAGCTTCACCTCCACTATCGTGAGCAACTCAAATCTAACACGAAATTCTTTGCACATGGCAAACATTAGTGGCGCAATATTGGGAATTTTTGAATAGCCGAGCATCTATTAGCTTCTAAGCCCCACGTCGTTAGCTAGTTACCTACTTAGGTCACATTTTTAATGTGTATCATAGAAACCTTTTTGACAGTCCGTGGTTTGTGAAAAATAAATTCTGCAATTAGTAGGAAATTAATTTGCTTTATCAAACAAGTGCTCTACACAGACTTGGAATAAGAATTTAGGTTCATGAAAAAACTCATCAGATAGTAGCTAAAGTTCACTTTTCATTATTCTACAATACAACTGCAGATTCCGGCATAAATACTTGTCCAGGTGTTATGAATTTATATGGCGCTGATGGATTTCCTCTTTTTCAAGTAATGTAACTTGATATTTGGATGTATACAAAAAATTAAAAAATGAAAGATACAGGGGAGGAAAGCAAAAAGGGTAAGGAAATTCCGGTAAAAACTGTGAAGTACGGGGGCAAAATAAAGGCGATTGATGGCAGATTTTAGTTGCAATGACGCAGAGTTGTGCCGGTCATGTCGAAACAGTGGCGTCGCGCACAGACGTATGGATCTAAAAACCCTCGCCCCCAGCCCACCTTCTGCAGTAAGAAAGTGACGGAATTGCATGGGTGATTTGACTTGCTAGATGGTGATGGAATTTGATGATTTTATTATGAAAACCAAATCGTTCCTTTTATGTCCATCATGTGTACCGAAAACAGTGTATGGTGCGCTTTGTTTGGAAAACTTTAGGAAACAGATCACTTAAGAAACCTAGATATAGACAGGGGATTTTATTTAAAATGGTCTTATTGGGGTGGGATGAAGTAGACTGGATTGATCTGGCTTCGGATAGGGACAAGTGGCATGATGCTGCGAAGACGGTAATAAAGCTTCGGCTTCCACAAAATGTAGGAAATTCCTTGATTAGCGGAGAGCCTGTTGGTTTATCGTGGCCTGATTCTTAGAGTTATTGGTGTATAATGCAAGATTACGGCAACTGGAAGACGGAAATTAAATGCCGCCTTTACAGAGATGAAAGAGGGATCTCCTCCAGCCTTTTAGGTGCGTTGCATGTAGCACGTGTAAATATGGCACCATAGCCACAAAATTAGCATGCAGTTTCCTGGGAGAAACTTCTGTTTACTTAGATGTTCTCTTTTGTCCTTCGCTGTACTGTATTTTACTGTGCTGTACACGTCACGCGAAACACACAATGACCACAAACAAGTGTGAAATGTTTATCGTCTAACAACAAAAGCAGTATCTGTGCTGTTTCTTTGCATCATCCAGTACCGAACCCAGTCATCGTTAATTCAATAAATACTCCTATGATTTATTTTTCAGGTTTTCATCTAAGTAATTAATTATTTTGTCGTGCACAGGTCACCTTGGTTTAGCTACTTAGACCTTTCAGTTACTTTTACACATCAACTCCCTGTGAAGAGGGAGTAACAAAGTATTCCGTATATTTTAACATCACATAACCGAAAGACACAGTATGTTGACAACAGATTTTATCTGTGAGGTTCGTTTTGCTCTCAGAACAAGCAGCGATTTTTCTTAAATTTTATTAACCGAATACTTTTTATAACATAAATGCGGTGTATTTTCTTTGACTTACGAACCAAGCTTTAGAACACAATTTAGATTAGCCTTACTTTATAACGGTAGGGTAAACCTATCCAGTTTAGTAACACATTATTTCTATGTGTGGAACTAAAAGTTGATTCCTTTACATAGCCATCAATAACAGCCCGTTAAAACAATTGTGGAACATAAAACAATTTAGCGGGGAATTTAGAATGCCACGCCACAAAAAAGTCACTTCACAAAACTGGATACTTGTATCCCATACTGCATTCCTCTCTTCGCAGACAGAGACCGTGGCTACAGTTCCTGGTTCATCAAATCACGGAACGTATCGAAAATAAAGCAAGGGTGAAAAAAATGCTGACATCCACTGTTAGATTTTAAACTAATCTAAAATAAACACAGTGTGACGATTGGTAGTGGAGTCACATGCCCCAGAATATGCAGTCCAGTGGCGAAATTTTGTGAAGACTGTAATGAACATTTGGGCTCCATACTGGGAAGTGGCAAGGCTATCAGCTCCTAAAGAAGGGCTCTAAGTTAGGCCTAGTTAATTATTACACGCTTCATTCGATCACAGAGCGCGCTCAGTGCATTAGCGGATCGGCTGTATGTAAGCTGTATAGAAATGCGCACCAACGTTTCGAGAAGAATTTCGGCTCACGTGACCCTCCGGCCAGTCAGCTGTAGACACAGTCTCGAGCATGGAAGGATTTTTAGGAAGTGCAGCATCCAAAAATAACACTCTAAAATCTGGAAATTCATTTAAATAGGGCAAAAGTTGAGTTCATACCTCAAGAAAAACATACTGTGTCTCCATTACAAGGCCAATTGGTTCGTATTATTTAAGGAAATATTCTTTTCTAATTTTGGGAATCGTAAAGAACACATTCACGCAAATTGCAGACATGTTTAAAGTTAAAGTATTTCATACATACAGTAACCATATGATTGAAAATTTTACCGTACCACTAATTTAACACGGAATGCTCTAAAACGAAGCTGCTTGGACGAAGTTGCTTACAGACTCTTCAATAATAAAATTTTAACTCGGCTCTTACACATGTCCATCTACTGCATTTTGTGTACAATAAACAGAAGAGATTTGGAGCCACACGAAGTGGTCATTTGTACATTTGTTGTAAACTGTACGTAAAATATAAATAAAAAAGAAACCACTAAACAACGCTTGATATTAAAGGAAAAAAACTGAGAACTGACGGAGGAAAGATGATATTGTCAGTGGCAGGGCTGTGGAGTCGGTACACAAAAGCTCCGGCTCCGACTCTTCGATTTTTAAAACTTCTGACCCCTACTCCGACTCCTCGATTTTTAATACTTCCGACTCCGACTCCGACTTCTCGATTTTTAAAAGTCCAACTCCGACTCCGACTCCGACTCCTTCATAAAAGCTCAATATGTATTAATAATGGTAAACCTATACGACATTTCATCGCCACCACGTGAATCATCAGGCTACTTTTTTGACTTATAACCTATATTTAAGTATAAGTCTAATGGTTACTGTAGCTGTCAGTGCTCTGGATTTCGAGTATCTAGTTAAGATTTTAGACTGAGGTCGGAGTCGGAGTCGGTAAATTTTTTCCCGACTCCGACTCCTACTCCGACTCCAACTCCACCTAAGACTACTTCCGGCTCCGACTCCACCTAAAATTCCTTCCGACTCCGACTCCGGCTCCACAGCCCTGGTTAGTGGCCTGGCAGTTACAGCACGGTGTTCACGTTTCTTATAGAATATTAACTGTCATACAGTGCTCGCGTGTTATTACTTCACATTTGTTTATTTTTGTTTTGATATACCTGAAAGAACATAGAGCTTAACCCAATAGTACTGGTGTGTTGGCGGTGGAGAACAGAAAGTATCCACAAAATTTGAAAATTTTGTAGCGAATAAATGCATTACAGTCGCCACGGCCGATTAGCCTCATTACAGTTCAGCTGAAAACCAACGTTTCCCAGACCTGGCCTGCGTCCATCATCACGGTAAATGAAAAGAAAGTCTGTTGATCCCATAGCCCGGCACCCCACAGTCGCTGTGCATGTCATGAGGACAGAAAGGGGCGTGCAGTTATAGCCCCATTATTAGGCATTCTTGACGGATTAAGATAAGAGCGCCTTACATGAAGACCACCTCCCTCTGTCCGTCTCTCCACTGCATGTGACCTAACATCAGCCACTAAAGCGTCTGTTGGATTTGCATGAAATTCGGTACATGAGTTCTTTACCAAACGTTGTAGAACAGACATAAGTTTAATTAATATCGGCGCAGTGACAGTCTCAATTTACGTAAGGGTGTAAATGAGTTTCTACATATGATTTCCACATTTCTTGCCCATTTGGCTTACATTTGGCCAAGAACTCCATGTGGCGCCATTCAAAAGTTACGATTTTCGTGATGGGCGCACATAAAATTTTGCGCACAACTCGTATTTTTTCGCCCACCTTAGATACGACTTGGTGCAGGATGTATCCACAAAAATTTAATAGGTGAGTGTGAATTTCATGAAATTCGGAACAGTTAAAGCAATCTTTGATTTAGGGGAGTAAATGAATTTCTTTCCGTATTTTCCACATGAATTAACCTATTTAGGCGAAATTCGGTGTAGAAGATATAAGCGTATTGCCACTGAGCATTTGAGAATTTCAAAAGAAGGGGCGCGAGTGAGGCGAAACTCTTCCTATGGGCTTGAATGAAATTGGATTTGTTCGACACCTTGAAAACGCACATATTTAGGAAGTAAAGAAGGCCTTGTTGAAGCACGCGTACTACGCCACTCTCCACATCATTTGGAAACTTTTCTTAACTTTTGCACTACGTACAGGAGGGTTCAGCTTCATGCTCTGGCCGCTTTACCTCCGAGAAAAAGCAATCGGTACCCATTGAATAAGTGGCTGGGTGGGCCCTAGGAACACTGTAGGGGTTTTGGAGGAGAAAAAATTCTGTCGCCCTGCCGAGATTCAAGCCACGATTTCTCCATCTTCACCAACACTGACTATGCTTCCGCGGCTCCATACAATGCAAATGATATAATTTATAAATTAGGTACCTTAGGTCAAATTCCACCGTTAATTACATACCGGTGCTCAGAAAATTTTTAAGAATAAGGTATGAATTATGAAAAGGAAAATCACGGCTTCTAGAATTTAAATCGGTGTGTTGCATACATTAGAGCAAGTGTTTTGTCAGGAAGGCAGTCTTGTGCTAAGTAGCTTGCTAATGGCAATAGTAAGTTCATGAATAAAGAGTGATCTGCATTTGTATCACAGCAAGTGGACGTGGCGTTCCTCTTGCAGTGACGTTGCTTTGACCTACATCTGCCTCCTCCTTGCTCATTTGTTAACATATATCGCACAGTGATTTTTATTGACTCTCAGACCGACTCACAATCTCGCTTAAAATAAAGTACAAAATTATTATTACTTACTTATTTATTGCGAAATGCGTTTCAAAGCCATACGTCATTCGCTAAGTACGTTTTAGAGTTCCAAATGCCATGTCAGGCAACGAGAATAAAAACGTCGCCTGTGAATAACGTACACACTTATTAAACTAATCAGAAACCATGTCTTGTTAGATACAGTGTTAACAATGAATATCCCTTTTTGCTGAAGGAAATAAATAGGACACTCACCGTCAGTCGCCAATAATTTTGTTAGACAATCCGTTCCTTTTTGTAATAAAAATGTAATATACTCGTAGAGAGTTCAATCGCCATTCTACCGAGCACTGTTAACATACATCATTTTATTATTTTTTCTCCCTTATGCTTCAGTTACTGAGGGCTTCTTTAGCCGAAATATTTACCACGCATACTTTAAATAATAAAAATGGCCGTCTAATGAAAATATTTGTGACTGATTGTTATTTGTCCTTTTTATCCTACTATATACAGCTTACACATGTTGCGTTCAATTAGTCAGTTCTGTACAAAGCCAGTTGTGGATAAACTGCACGTTTCGTTAAGTTACGAAACATACGAAAGTAATTTTGTATTGTTTTCACCGTGCATTTTTCAGTAATGAGTACAGTTACCAGCCAATGTACCTTTTATTATTATCACACCCGACATGTTTCGGCGCCCATTATGACGCCATCATCAGGGGTTTATACACTATAATCATCACAGAATATCCCTATTATTCTTAGTGGTCTTGATTAGTGTTCTACTCATACATTATCGTGAGAACAACTTCATTAATATCGTCAGTATGTGATATAAGTCAGCACATTAGATACACAGTTCAGGGTTATAAAATTTCACAAGATGATATTCTGATATTCTGTGATGATTATAGTGTACAAACCCCTGATGATGGCGTCATAATGGGCGCCGAAACATGTTGGGTGCGATAATAATAAAAGATGCTTTGTTGGTAACCGTACTCATTATGTGAAAGTAGCCAGAAACTAAAGTTTTAACACCTCAGACTGAGCTTAGTTTTCATCGCATTGTTCTCTACTTTCAGGGCCTACACAAGTAACTTGTAGTAGATTTTCAATGAAAGTGGTTGCTTTACATTTTACCAACTGCACTTCAAGCTATGCCGTCCTTTACTCAGGTAAAGTGCCTTAAAATAAGCCTAGAGTGAACCACTCTGAAACATCACATAAAGATCAACTCATTACAATAGGCGCAGTAATGCATTGCCCTGTGTTTGGTTGGCCGAGACCAGTAGCTAAGCCCGCAAGGTGTTTTCTTGACTAAAGCTGAAGGGTTGGCGATGTTTATTTATGAATACATAAATCAGGGGCTTCATGATTTCCAATATTTTTACTGGCAGCGTAACTTGAGAATTCAAATTCTTTTATATACAGTATAATGTGGAAAATCTACCCAAGAATCTCTTTCTTTTATTACTGGCACGGACTGTGAGTTATCGAAATGTCTTGTTGCTCCAAGAGTAAGTGGAGGAATGGATTAACTTCATCATTAACTAAATACGTCCAACAAGTCTGACAGCAGACGATAAGCATTTAGGGCTGTCACTTGAGAAAATGTAGCTTCACTTTATTAATTGGATGTGCTGATGAATGTTTTATAAAAACAGTCGCCTAACGTGTGAATAATATTAAAAGTGTTACGACTTTTAAATTAAACCTGTTTGTTTAATTAAGATATAAAATAAGCAACTTCTTTCAACGTCTAAGAGACAAACGGAATTTGAAATAAGAAAATAACATAAAACAAACCACATTTTTATAATGAAACCCAAGAAACGCCACGAAGATTGAGAATAAAACTGGTAAGCTTCCGAATACACATAACAACCTTAACACTTGTGGAAATAAATCGGAGCTATTTACGAAAAGAGTAGCTGTTTATCCTAAGGATCGTGCACTGTACAGAAAAATGCAGATTCTTGAAAGATGAATGCGGTGCAATACTTAGGTTGATGTGAAAGGTTAGGGAAAAGATGACATTAAATTTTTGGCTGGATGTTAATATTTCACCAGGATAATTAGAATATATCGTTAAAAGAAAGGAATACGCAGCTAACCGCACTTTCAGAAGCTATCGATCAACTGGTGAACAAATTCCCTAAGTTATGTGGAAGCAGAAAATTCATTACAAGTTTCACAACTTCCAAGGAGTTACAGTTTTATACATAAAAACTCATGATTAATATGTAGCAAAATAATATCAGAACAGAATTTAAGATCACGAAACAGACTCAAACGCATTCTAATTTTTGCTGCGGTGGCTATATGCGCAAATGGATATGATTTCTGCTGGCACACAACAAAACTTCATTCAGACGGGTAGGTAAATAAAAATTGCGATGGGACCCTGTCGGCGACAACACAATTAAAGGAAAATATTGCAAGGGCTATCAAATAGTCGACTGGAGTGTTACTTTGTTTCTAGCCCGAACCTGGTGTTATCTTCAAAAGCTGAGCGTACGGCTAACGCAGTGCAGCGCAGTTATGTTCAATTAAACTATATATTAATACTCAGTTCCTACCTCACAGGAAACAAAGTCCGTCTCCATTGCAACTACACTTCTGCTAACGTTATTATTAGAATAATCACAATCATGACTGATTATTGTGAAAATCCTACAAAACACAAATACAAAACGCAGATGATATTCCAGCTATTGGTACATTTATTTGCGAGTTGAATTAAATTGTTAATTATACTTCCGTACTCAAGTGGAAGCACACACAGATATGAGTTACACATGTAATTAGGGATCGCCGGCGACTCACCGCGGAGAATCGATTTCGATATCGGGCCAGTCCATATGGAATTTACAGTGGACAAAGTGACGTTAGGACAGGTTTTTACACAAGTACTTTGAGTTTGCCTGTCAGTATTTTTCCACAAACACTCCACACACATTCACTTAGCCACCATCGACGCCGCATAAACTCTGCAGTTGACAGCGTCGTTAAATAAAACGCGGAAGAAAGAATAACTGAGTGTCATAATAATAAACATATTAACATAAGGGTCTGTTTGCAGTTTAGGAAATACTTCATCCTTTAGCTCCCAAAACACGAAATCAGTCCAATTCACGTTTTCACATTTTTTTTCTACCTCATGCAAGCAAATTGGGTGTCAAGTACTCCATGTTTTTTAAGATAACTGTAGCTGCGTGCACTGGGAACCGAATACACCTCATGGCACATTGTGTGGAACACACACAGGGATTTTGGATGCTAAAAAAGGTGGCATGTAATTACCACTGCAATTTAAAAGCACAGCATCAAGAACTGGAGTGCAAGAGAATATTTCGGAAGATATTTCTTACTGACCTGCTGTCTAAAGACATTAACCTGCCTGTAACATCTCAGGCCTTTCTATGGTTAGAATAAAATAAGCACCTCTTTTCTTTTCTAATATTAAATTATATTTGTCACAGAACAACTACTTTTACGCGGAGGTGATATATTAGATCAATTTATTTTTTCACACGAAAGTGTGAAGTTCTATGCGCAGTATATGAAGGGTTTCTACGTACAAGTTCCTTGAAAGGCCGACCATTGGGATGAGTGAAATTCTCTAGCAGGTTATCTTCATCTCTTAGCTACACCCTCTCTGAATGGAGTTGTGCTGGATGCATCTAAGACAGTGCGCTGCTGTGAGAACGATGTAGTATTATGTTCGTTGCCCATAAGTTGATACGCATATACATTTAAAAACAAAATACTGTACTTTACAAGACATATCTTTGAAACACAATTTCATGTGCCTATTTGTGCCGCAAAAACCGTTATATTCTTCTTCTCGCATTTTCACATAACAAAGACAAGGTTCATACAGGTCAAACGATGGTAATTTTGTCGAGTGCGATCGTCCGTGCATTGAATCCGTCCTTTGAATTTTAAGGACCTGTTTCGTTCCGTTTCATTTCGTTTCATAGTCCTTCCTTCTTCTACCTACTGGTTCAGAGTAGGTGTAGAGGGTTTTTTAATTTTCACTTGATCACACTCAAACACACACCACAGTCGGTAGGACTCCTCTGGACGAGGGATCAGCCCGTCGCAGAGACCTCTACCTGGCAACACACAACACTCCGGTGGGATTCGAACCCACGATCCCAGCAAGCGCTTGGCCGCAGATCTACGCCTTAGACTGCGCGGCCACTGGGATTGGCCTTTAAGGACCTGTTCCAGTCCAAATAAAAATGTCCTCATTAGAGGTTTTCAATTAAGATGTCCATATCGCTGGTTTTGACACATTACATCAAAATACTGTATTACAAAATGTCTTCTTTCGCCTTCCATCCCCTGCCACTTTCACATAAATATAGGCTTATAAAGAATTAAAACTTTTATCACAGAACTGTCAGAACATTTGGAATTCCTATAACTGAAAAGAGGGTATGAATGTGGCACTGACAACGCTGTAAGATTCTGTTATTGTTGACGGAATTGGTGTGGTGAATATAATAGACAAGAAATAGGCTGTTTAATAACGCTAGTTGCACTACACGCCCTGTAGTGTCCATTGAAATGAGAAGGTAACTACTAATTCTGTGTAGGTAAGGATTTTTATGCCGGATAATTTGACCCATTTCGTGGTACTGTCCTAGAACTGGTATGGAAATACATGACAGAGCATGAATCCATATATTTATAAATATTCATGCAGTTTCCTACATCATTATACATACATATTACATGTACATATATAAGCACATAGCAAAGTATTTTATTACTGTTCGTAACTTCATGTGGTAATTAATTGAGGCTGTAAGCGATGTAGAAGTCCGAACACAATTAAATGTGAGACTAGCTTTACTTCCTTTCTAATCATATTTAATACAAATTTTTACACGTTTATATAATGGAATTTGTAGGGCGATTTTTATATAATTAGATCTCATTCTTCTCAGTTGAAGGCACCGATGCCTATTATTCTGGCAGTGGGAAAAGTTTAAAAACTGCCGTTCGAAAAGATTCCGACAGATTTCCATCCACTTCCCATATTCACAACCCAACTGCTTCAGTGCGTAAGTTTCAACTGTTTTTCATTAATCACAATGGGTCATCAACCGAAGACCAGAGCTACAGACAGATATCACGCCACTGTGTAACGAGTGAGGAAGACTATCGGGCGCTAATTTAGTCTACGACATAATATTCTCTGTGTTTATATGTCCGTGGCTGGAAATTTGGCATCAGCTTAACAAATTTCAATACGCTTTCTTGTCTATGTCTATAGCAGCATGCTTGTGGACGGTAATATTTTAGACAACATCAGTCTCACTTAGTTATGGAAATCCCAATCTGTTCCCATAATATATTAGTATGAAAGCAATCCTTAGGCCAAACCTTCAGCTGCAATAACAATCAATTCAGAACTTTGTCTGAGTGTTTATCATTAACAACTACTGACTGAAGCATTTACTTATATCCGCCACTGCAACCGACATACAAAATTCCTGTTTATTTCCTTTCTTTTGTTCCTTAAGTCACGCGCGTTCAATGGCGAACAGCGTTAAAAGAAAATCCGTGATTAACCAATGATTTTAGTCACGAAACTCGGCCGTAATTATTGACCAAGTGCAAAGCGTGGCATTGAAGGCGCGCAAAGACGGCAGTGCGTTTGACAACCTGCACTTCACTTGGAGTATAAAAGAATCTCTTCAGCACCTTACTCAGATTTCATGTATAATTCATAACTTTCTACCTTTACTTTCTGACCCCATTAAAGCAATCGATAGAAGCCTTCCCTGCATTAAGAAAGCCAACAGTATATGCAGAATTGGCACTTTCTCACTGCTGTAAATAGAAATGGGGTAAATTCTTATGGGCCTAAACAAAAGGTTAATTCGATTGCCTTATGTTAAAGATGGTCCGTGGTTAGACGGTAAAAAACAGGAATTATCCTTCACAATTATCATATGCCGATCCCAGTGGCCGCGCGGTCTAAGGCGTAGGTCTGCGGCCGAGCGCTTGCTGGGATCGTGGGTTCGAATCCAAGCGCCGGCATGAATGTTTGTCTCTTGTAAGTGTTTGTGTTGTCAGGTAGAGGTCCCGGCGACGGGCCGATCCCTCGTCCAGAAGAGTCCTACCGACTGTGGTGTGTGCCTGAATGTGATCAAGTGGAAACAAACAACCTCGACACCTACTGTGATTAGGTAGAAGATGGAAGGACTATGGAACGAATTATTACATAATCTTCGCATCGAATTTCTGTATGTCTTATTGCAAGGCATAATATCCCCACGGCAACCTCTATGCATGGTATTCTTATTAAAGGACCAGCTAAATACACAGCGCAACAAACCTTCACCTCACTTAGGAAATGATCTATATTTCACTATAATGTATTCGCTCCTAACAGAATGACAGTTAAAATGTTACATAACGCATACTTTTTCGGTAACCCTGTGTTCCTGTCCACAAGCAAGAAATATGGACGTAGCATAGGTACCACCTACCATGCAAACTTAATATTCTGTGCCTACCACTCACACAGAAACATCTGACTCCCAATCACACAGCAAAAAGCAAACATCTACATTTGAACTGCATAAAAAACATCTGTTTCTATACACATTTTATAACAAGATGTAGCCATTCTCTATGTGTAATTTTAGATGGCCCCAATAGGGATCGAAGCACGTTGGATCAAAGTTTTGTAATATAAGAACATCTTTAATAATAATACTGCATTAGATGGTCTGAACTTGTACTCACTTATGATGCAGTTCGAAGTAACGAGCCATTTATAATTAGAATAAACATCTTATTCTCTGAAAAATCCCTTGGCAAATTAATCCATATTCACGCAGCATTATCACCCAAAATCAATATCACAGTATTTTTAAACCACCATGAAAACTGTAAATAATTGGCATGTGGCACGTGTAAATATGAATTATGTCAGTACGTATGTACATGTATGTATGTATGTAATTCATGTCCAGCTGCGATCCAGAACAGATAACAAAATCGTTGCTAGCATTACATGCCCCGTGTTCCGTGCGGATGTTCTTTGTTAACGGAGGATCGCAGCCTTCACTGGTCACGAACGTGGCTTTTAAAACGATGAAAACAAGAGTCTAAGGTGTAGGAAATGTGTTGGGCGTTGTAGTCAAGGGCAGTGGATAGCTTCATTGAAGTTTCCGGATACAAGCAGAAGTTGATTCTTATTGAATTCCCATTTTCTCTTCGTTTCATGTTCGTGAGGCCCCGCCGCATTCACTTTTCCTTCTGCAGGCCGTTTGGCTGATTTCGCTTCCACTTATTGCATTACATTTATTTTTTATTCTGTCGTCTATTTCTCTTCCATAGTTTCTTCTTCTTCTTTTCGTGCCATTATTTCTGTGTTGGGGTAGAATTGACGTGGACACATTCTGAAAATGGGGTTGTTTTCTCCATCCCTTCGCTGTTGACCATATAGGAAAGAATAGACCAATAATTTCTTCGGTCTGTGACGTTAAGAGACTGGGTCCAATCCAATTAGGTAGCAGCCATAGGTAGCCTTATAACCTTACTCCCCGTCTTAACATCGACGTCGGAAATAGCAGCTCCTTAGACGCACTCCGCTGCCATGTCGTTTGTTTTAGGCGTCACTCGCACTCTCCTGGTTCACACAATTTTTCCGCTGACTCCTTCTCTGCTGCCGCCTTGTCATGTCGTGTTGTCTTCGAGCTCCTGACCAAAATCTTTATTTCAAGGCAGGCTTAATTAGCGTTGTTAGTATCAAGGTGCGACCAGCAGTAATTGGGTAACCGAGATACTTATGGATACGCTGTAAGAAGTGGGTCTGGAAAAATTACTTCTTACTGTTCTGTGCACAGTGATCAGCTGCTTGTTTCATGCATACGTGTAAGTCCTACAGCAGTGTTAACACTGTCCCCCCTCCCCCAGAGCTGCGAGGTCTTTAAGTTTCTGAAGAACTCTGACGGACTCAAAAAGCAACGAAACACACAGGTACTTTTTTCATGGCGCAACAGCCCCTAGTGGGTCAGGGCCTCCTCATTATCGAGGCTGCACGATCACTCTCAGACGCACTACACTCGATGGGACTTCTCTGGACGAGTGATCAGCTCGTCGCAGAGACCTCTACTTGACAACACACAACACTTACAAGAGACAGACATCCATGCCCCCGACGGGATTCGATCCGACAATCCCAGCAAGCAAGCGGCCGCAGACCCACACCTTAGACCGCGCGGCTACTGGGATCGGCATACATACGTATAGTTATTAAAAATTAAATGAAGTGTAACCTGTTTATGTCAATCTAAAATTCAAGGAAAATTTAATCAAATATACCTTGGTATGACGTCATTAAAAGAATTCATTGTGATTTGAATTGCGTTTTTACTTTGCACATTGTCTAAATTTATTAATAAGATAGGCACCGTAGTATAACTTAATACTGTGGTGCGTTCGCGTCACCATTATTGCCAGGAAAAGCAACACTGCTACATGTCAGGTAAAAAACACAAAAATACTGAAAATGTTTTCACGAAGAGCCAAAAATGAGCTCCCTCTGTTGTTGATGAGCTACAAACTATTCTGTACTCTGTATAACGTTCAGCTTACAACTTTTCGGCTTTCCTAACAAACTAATACCGTGTGTCGTCAGCAGTGTAAATACTGCGAATTACATATATAACTCTCAAAATACAAACATTCAAAGAGTTGCCATGGAAAGGAAATAATGCCTTCTCTCTTGTATTCCTATGCTACATGTCGTAGTCAACACAATGGAGGAAAACTTTATCGCTGAAATGCAACAGTCCTCTGCGTGTTGTTGAACAATAATTTTATGGCTAATTCATGTCGCCGGCAACAATGAAAATCCATCCCATTACAGGCCTGGACAAGCCTTTGTGCTCCAGGAGGTTGAGGCTCCCAGAATTTTTAAACAATCGGCACATGAAAGTAGTAAGGTTGTCAGCCCTGGGCACCGGCCACCTTTACCCCCTGGGAGATGTCTGTGGTACTCATTTATTTTAGAGGCTGGATTGACTTCAGCGCCAGGGCAATAGCTGCAGTTGGTAGACGTCTTTAAGTAATCAACAATTCGTCCAGCCATTTGGTTCCTTGAATCAACCTGATACGCAGTCCACTGCAGAAGTACACAGCGTTACGTGATTCACTGCTTCATATTTCAGGTCGTGACGAGTGAATGGGTGAAGGAACATAAGCTTAAAATGTGGGTCAATCTGATGAAAGATAATGCAAAACGTATTTAATCAACCATAATTTTAGGGTTTCAACCTTCACGAGAAAGTAATATGCTTATTGATCGGATAAGCTAGGATCCGTAGCTGATCGGTTCAGTACAGGGTGATTACAAATATACGTAAGCTTATGGAGCTATAGGAGGCAGAACTTAAGTCTATGAAGTATACGTGAAAACCGGGTTATTTCATTTGGTATGGACATTAACACTTTGAATACTGAGATTAAAATAAATTATACACAAACGTCACGTCGTACCTCACAGAAAAGAGTCTGCAACAACTAGAATTACTTACTGGTATGCTCCTTAGGGAATTAATCGGTATTTTGTCTGAGAATCATATAAAGCGTATACTGCGCCGGCAAAATGCTAAGGTTCGTAATGCTACAGATAATAGGGATAATTACCACTCGGTTTAAAAAAGGTTAAAATGTATGTCGGCTGCTCCAAATGACGGGCAAATTTTTGATGGCATTCGTACACAATTAGCGCCACTAAATATTAAACTGTTGATCCCAGTGGCAGCGCTGTCTAAAGCGTAGGTCTGCGGTTGCACCCTTCCTGGGATCATGGGTTCGAATCGCGCTGGGTGCATGGATGCCTGTCTCTTGTGACTCTTATCAGGTAGAGGTCTCTGCGTCGGTCTGATCACTTGTCCAGAGGAGTCCAACAGAGTGTGGTGTGTCTGAGTGTAATCGTGAAGCCTCGATAATGAGTGGGCTCTGGCCCACTAGGGGCTGGCGTGCCGCGGAAAAAAAACTACATTAAACTGTACGATGTGTTATTTGGCACACACATACGGACTTTGCGAGGGTATGGACACTGGACTGATATTATAAACACTCTGCTCAAAGTTATAATTTTGATTTGTTTGAAGGAATTTGAGATGTGACCTAGATTCATGTGGCTTATGATCTGAACTGATGGCCGACATTATGAACGAGTTGGGGAAATTTTTGATTTCGCGTAACACAGGAAATTTCTTGATTGGATGAGCGATTGTTTGCGTGTCGAAAACCCTGATCCCTACAGTAAGTTGTCAAAGTGAAAAACAAATTTCTACAGGACTATAAACGTGCAGCTAGAAACAAAAGGAAAAATAAAGAACAAACAATATCCACAGAGAAAAAATATTTAGTGAAACGGTCCACGCTGTGGCTGTAGCTACATTCTGAAAAACGACAGATTTTCCAGCGATCACAAGCCATACGGAGCAGCAATAAGACACACGAACTGTGCACGCTTTATCCGATAAATAGAAGGAATTTCGTCCCGAAGAGAGACCTTTAATCAGCAGTGAACTATGCTCAATTATCCTCACCATTTACATTACAAACTTGTAGTTTTTCATATCGTGTATATATGAATCAAACATATACTGTTCTACCAACTCGTACATTAATAAATTATATATATTATGTATAATATAATATTATATTATATATTATATAAATAAAATATTATATTATAATATAGTATTACATTATAATAATACAATATAATGTAATGGTATTTTTATATCATATTATAATATAATGTAATATAGTATATTATATATAAAATATATGTAATTTCTTAGTGTACGAGTTTGTAGAACAGTAGATGTTTGATTTAAATTACACTTCGTATTCGGTAAATAAGTGACGCAGTATTTCGAATCATGCAGATCGAATAATAGAAATAGTTGTGTTTTAAAGGATTACGATAAATTAATTGACTGAGTAATCAAACTTGACATCATTGTTTGGAATACATACTGTTTTTCAATAATTATGGTTACGTACAAATGATATTACAAGGGAACTGAGTTTTTACACACACAGTTGGAATTGTTCCCTATCCCTGAGTTTCTTTACCCATCGCTATAACACGAAAGTTTGACGTCAGACATGGTTGGATGATAGAGTCAATTAGCTGAATTAATACGCTTCCTCCGTCCGTCGCTTACCGCACGCGATAACAAACACAGGAAAATAGGACTCGATAAATACGGGACTAACGGAACAACGTCTAACAGTCTATTGAAGTTAATTCTCAGTTGATATTAAATTTCTAGTGGACTTGGGCAGCTTGAAAGCTGTGAACTAAAGGTTACAAGCACAGTTACTTTCATGCGTAAGAACCAGGAAATGAAGGCGTACGGAAGAAGTGGACTTAAAGTATCATAAATTCCAGACATCAGCAACAACTGACTAAGAAGGTTCCTAGGGTTCTTTTCGAGTACCTTATAGTCAGCTGACCAAAAATTCCGCTTATTTTACGGAAGGGAAGTTTCATTACCGCGATCACAGGAGCCCTACAGTGAAATCTATCCTGAGCCAGATGAATCCAGTTTATACTATTGTAATCTATTCCTCATCACTGGGGAGGAAACTGGTCAGCCTAGTCCCTGGAGAAGGGAATCGTAGTAGCCATTAGACAGGAGGGCGGGCAGACCACACGGGGTGGTGAAAACAGAATTTCATGCCCTTGCAGGAAATCGATCCTCAGTTCTCCATGCTGTAGCCAGTCATTTCGGTGAACTGAGCTATCCAGGCACGGCTTGCTCACTTCTGCTTCTTCTTCATCATGCGCTGCAGCTTCACATATTGAAAATCTTGGCCTTCTCAACTATTCTTTTCCATCTGTTTCTATCCTGGATGCAGATTCTCCAATTATTTAATTTCATTTATTTTAGATCATTCTTTATATCATCTTCCATCTGAGTTTTGGTCTGCCTTGTGGCCCCGTATATATTGGTTTCCACTCATAAACTTTTTTGACCATCCTGTCACTATTTATTCGGTGATTGTGTCCAAACCAACTTAGTTTTTGTGCTTTAATAACGTTCATTATAGTTTGGTTTTTAATCAATGTATTGAGTTAACTATTTGTTTTGATTCTCCACATGGCATTTAAGTCTTTGGTGGGACCAGATGTCCCTCTTAATATTTTCCTTTCAAAGACTAATAGTTTTTAAGCCATTAAAATTTTAACTTTAAATAGAGACACGATAGTAATGTTCAGTGAGATTATTTACTCTTTACTGAAAGGAAACGTTAGAAGAATTGCCTCATGTAGGCTACAGAGATATAAAAGGTAGAGCAGTCCCATTACAGGCCTGGACAGGCCCTAAGGGTTCCAGGAGGTTGGGTTCCCAGATTTCTCAACAATCGGCACATGAAGGTGGTCAGCCCTACGCACCGGCCGCGTTTACCCCCCAGGAAAGATTCCTGGTACTCATTTCTGTTAGAGGCTGAGTCGACCCCAGGGCCATAGTGCGACCGGCAGGATTACGCCACTGAAAAATCCCACTAACACCATCGGGAATAGAACCCGCGACCTGCTGGTTTGTAGCGTAGTGCGTCAACCAACTGCGCCACCGCGTGCCCCCAGGCTACATAGATATATCACAGTATAATCCGTGACACTTATGCATCCTAATACAGGAGTCTTTCAGGCCTTATGAGGAATTTAGTGATCTTATAACCCACGTTCTTTTCTGACATACCACGTTCCTTTTTTAAGGCAAACCGAGTTTTGAAATGACGATGTTTTGTGTGTGTGTGTGTGTCGTTCCGAATGTAGGAACACAGTGGGCATTGTTCACAAAATTTGGTTTGGCTATGATCCCAATTGGTTCCACTCCAAGCTCGTAACTCCCGATATCCTGCAATCGGTAATAACAATACAGCGGGCGAGCAAACTTGTAAGATTGGAGTGCCATTAGCGCCAGTGCTTATAGTCTTGAATTCTTCCATGAAAAGTATACAATTTTTTAAGAGTAAAAATTTTACAAAATTTAAAATAAAAAATATACACCCCCGCTAATTCTTAATTAACTCAAGAGTTTTACATTTATAACTAACGTAAGATTAACGTAGGGATTAGCAACATTTTTACGAAGGTAGAATACGTATATTGTCGCGTGTTATTTAAAAACTACCTTAGATTTCGTGTTCATAAGTTAATAATTACAAAATTGGCAACAGGGTGAAACTTCCAGCCAACGTCCTTGAAATTTAACGTTGGCAGAGTCTCTAGCTAAATAATAAGTCTAACAATAAGGAAAGCACTGCTGCTACTACTACTAACGCCATCAATAAGACACGATATCCATAATAATAATAATAATAATAATAATAATAATAAGATCAACAACAAAAATGTCTTACATAATTAAAATTTCAGTCAGAATTAATTTGGATCTGAATCGGTTCCGAATATTTGACCAGAGGTGCACAAAACCAAAACGGCAATTTTTGGGCTAACTTACTGCTGCTTATTATACTATGAAATTTATAGTCTGTTAAATAAGAGAGTTCGCTTTAAGAATTCTGCTCGAAACTCCTTGTTAAGATAGAAAAACATGCTAAAATAAATGCTCATTGCTTCTGTATAAAAGATTTAACACTGCAGTTCTCAAATTCAAACCTCAGTTCTGAAACCCCGAAACAAAAGAGCACACGTGATTGTTTAGATTGAGGGCTGATTGTTATTGGTAGTGCTACCGTCGCAAGACCAACGTAATTCACGATTCTGGGGAATGAAAATAAACAATCTGAAGAGCACTGGGTTAGCTACGTGCATTCAAGAAAATACTGATTTCATCAACAAAAATTTTGTGTCTGGAGAAACTTCTAACATTAAAGCCACCAACTGGACGAAAGTGTATTACAAGGACAGGTAAGATTTTCCCTTCACCACCATGCCCAGTCCAGCTTATGGGGCTGTACAGATTTTATGATCTGTACGGTGGCTCTTTTGCTGGGTGTAAAAGACAGCAGCATGAAAGTTGGCATTACTTCCATTTAGCAAATTAGAAGGTAAAAGGCATAGTAATCCCTGTACAGGCCTGGACAGGCCCCTAGGATTCCATGAGGTTGATGCTCCCAGATGTCAAGACAGTCGGCACATGGAGGTGGTAAGTTTGTCAGCACTACGCACCAGCCGCCTTTACCTCCTCCCCCCCCGCCAAGGAAATATTCCCGGTACTCATATCTGTTAGAGGCTGAGTAGACCTCAGGAACATAGTGTGGCCGAAAGGATTATGTCAATGAAAAATTCTAGTGACACCACCAGGAATCGAACCCGCGACCTTCTGGCCTGTGGCCTCAACCAACTGCGCCACCGCGTGTCCCCCTTTAGTAAATTACTGACATTAAAAGTGTGTGGAGGTTTGCAACCCAGGCTCCCATACGCTTTCTTGCCGTACAATTTAGCCATAAGAACACATCTAAATTCGTGTCCGTAATATTATGCTAGTGCTATAGAGAAATCTTGCACAATGCATTTGAAAACTTCGGATTATACAATTTTACATTTAATTTCCAGTATCCTGAAACCTACATATAAAAGATTAAGGACTCTTCCCTTAATACACATGAGTGAGTAGCTATGTGTCCCACCGCTTTAACCTCAAAGATCTCTGCAGTTTACTCAGGCGGTGTATTTATGACTTTCTAAGGATTTTCGCATTAAGCAGCAATTACGTCTACAAACAGCATTAACCGACACGAGTTTCTAATGGACAAGAGCTGCGTTGACTATGAGGTAGGAACTTAAATTTTGTACGGGTATATTTGTTACATGATATTCGTGCTAAGGCCGTGCCATGGATTCGGCAATTACACGAACGACTCGATCCCGCGCCTGCCATGTGAGATCTGTTGTCGGAAAGTGCCGCTGCGACAAGTAATATCCGAGTACGTAAGTTGTCACCAATGATCCGTACCCATTTGCATCTTAATACTATGCTTATGTGGACAAGAAGGAGAAGACTGCAAAGCTTCAAACAAAATGATGCTTTCGAATTTCGGTGAGAATTGCAAAGAAAACCACTTTTATATTGATTGTGTTCCAAAAATCTTCATTTTCAAACTACTGATATCAGGAGAACAACCTCGGGAAGCCTGAAATGTTCTAACCAAATGGGTCTCTTTCTAACACCTCCTCTCCCCGAAATAAATTGTCCCTTACTTCTCCCATGAATTTCACTTTTGTCTGCTCTTGAAATATCGCTTTGGTTTATGTCTTTCACTTGTACTTCAAAAGATTAAAGAAAATCATAAGTTGTATATGCAAAAAGCACACACCTTTGCAACTACGAGGTTCTTGGAGGGAATATAGTGGCATGTAGTGTGGAGTATAGGCTGATACTCTCCGCCAGCAAACTTAGGAAGGAAGGGCAGGGATGAAGAAACAGCTTTGCCCCTCCGGTTCTGTGAAATATTCATGGCAGTTCTGAGGGGTGGAGGTGTGCTTGTAAGAGGGCACGCAGACCAGGCGGATGTCAAGAGTGCGAACAATGGCGAGCTACGGGCAACGCGTCGGTCTATACCAGAACACAGGGAGGCTAAGAAAGTCTTTATGGATAATACGAACCGTATTTTCATGGATGGAGCTGCATGGGATTACGGATTACTCTGAGTTTCTTCTACTTTCCCCCGTTAATCGCTGCCACGCATCTGCCCCATACGCACTCCACTTCTGAAGAGTGGGACGGATAACACTTATCAGGCAGTGCGTTATCACATTTACGGTCTCCATGTTACAAGCTTCGTCTCTGACACGACACTTGTCTAGTTTAAGAATGCGGAAGTTTAAGTGTTATAACTTATGTACTGAATTTCACGAATTCTACCATAGAAAACCCCCAAACCATAAGATCTGAGGACTACGGCAGCGGAAATCGTATACTGAAGCGGACCTATTTCACAATGTCTTTAGAAATTCCAGCTAAAGTATGCTGCTAAGTACTTAATGAATAAACAGTTTAAGAAACTAGCATTTGTGTAAAGAAACTAACTACCTCTTATCGAAACAGAATATTCACTTCAGTATTAACACCCGTGCGGCACGCGGTGGTGCAGTTGGTTGAAGCACTGTGCTACAAACCGGAAGGCCACGGGTTCAATTCCCAATTGTGCCATTAGAATTTTTCAGTGACATAATCCTTCCGGCCGCACTATGGCCCTGGGGTTGACTCAGCCTCTAACAGAAATGAGTACCAGGAATATTTCCGGAGGGGTAAAGGCGGCCGGTGCGTAGGGCTGACAACCTTACTGCTTTCAAGTGCCGACTGTCTAGAAATCTGGGAGCCTCAAGGTCCCGTAAACCGAAGGGCCTGTCCAGGCCTGTAATGGGATTGCTTTACCCATTAACAGCAGCAATGTCACTGAACCCTTTGCTGACTAGTACTGATACAGTTCAAATTCGTATGGACTACCACAACCAGGTCTAGAAAATGTTCGTCTTATATAGGACCTGAATGTTCAGTCCCATATTTGACAATTTCTGAGTCCTGTCTTAAGCCAGCTGAATTCAGTCTATACTCCACAGTCTATACCGAATTCTTGTGTTTTAATTTAATAGTATCCTTTCATCCATGCCTAGGTCTTTAAAGTATTTTTATCTTCAGATTTTTAAGGTTAAATTTTGCTTGTCTTACCTATGCTACACTTACATGAGGATTTCACACAGGAGAAGGTTAGTTGATACATTGCAAATCGTATGATGACGCAACGTCAGACAATAGGACTGACACAATGGTGGGGATATTCTTTTAGCTTAAATCGCTGTGTCGATTGAGATGTGTCCTTAAACAGAGTGTTTAGCACAGGGGTCCACAATTCCCGGGCGTCAGGTCGCCGTGGCGACTAAAGTTTTTACGTTGGTGCCTAATATTTGTGGGTCCTCAGGTAGGACCTTCTTTCATGCCACGTTTCTGGCGCCTAAAATTTTGAGGTGGGTTTGAGTTTTGGGAAGATTTTTGTACCTTTGGTTTACCACATGTAACACCTTCCTTAACATTCCACAACAATTAGTGTAATTCTCAGAATAAACGGCGACCATTTCTCTTAACGACATTCACCGGTTTCATTGGGTTTCTTTGAGATTTATACACATTCATACATATTCAAATTAAAAAAAACTGACAGAATTATTACAAAGGGCCACGCACGAAGTACTGGCAACACTTAAGTTACTAAATGTAATGTAGATTGAAGAAGTCCTTGTGACACAAGATTTTCAGTATATAATCAGGTATTTCCCCTGAGATCGACTGATTCTTCGCCGCACAACTTACTCATCAGGTAGGCTGTTGATTTATTGATTTTATAGTTCATCAACTACTGGTTTATCTCCGTCAGGAGATGTTAGTTGCATCCCACTTGGCCTGAGCCTTACACAGTCCCCAGAATTTTTAACCACAATTTCCGATTTCAGTTTTCTCAGCATACCACCGCAAGAAACCACAAATTGTTAGGTTGACCACACTCTGCTTGATAGCAAAGTTTCAACTCACTGTACCGGTAACCATGAAACCTCAGCACATACTTGTACTTTAAACATCCCATATGACAGTCCTCTTACAGGATACGTCATATGTCCTGTCGTGCCGCCTAGCCACCGCACGCCCCTTGAACATCCCGTCTGACACTCTTGCTACAGGATACAGCATGCACCATGATGCACAAACTGTTACAACCAACGACATTTTAAAGCTGAATCATAGTGACCAGTACCAATCCGAGGTAAAGATTAACGCCCATTACTTCCGGACAAATATTCCTTATGACATGTGAAGCAAAGATATTTAGGTCTAACTAGAATCCACCAGCAACATCAGAAGAGAATTATTGCTAACACTCGCGTAGTCTCTTACTGTTATTAGACCACTGGACCAACGCACCGTCTCCATGCAAGATGGAAACGCACGGTATAGGCAGTAGACGCCGTTAATTCTTGACTAAACTACCCATGGCTCATCAGGAGGGTTCTCATCCCCAGTATTTGTAAGTAGCTGATACGTGTCTTCACTGGTAACTGACAAAACTCACTACGGTTCCTCCACCAAAAGAGAACCTAATTAGACTGTGCAAACCATTTAGATTTTTCAAAGATATTCAACTACTTTTTTGTTTTTTATTCTGTAATATTCTCTTAATTTTTCTAGCAATTATTAAAGTCCGTTTTGATTTAAACCTACCACCTCTAGGCTAAACTCCTTAAGCCCCTCTTCCTTATTCGGCACAACATTATATTATTGACCACCCTGTACGAATTTTAGGGCTTATGTAGGATCACATTAAAGCAAATGTTGTGGTAAATTGAAAGAAGACAAGGATTTATACGAGGCAGTCTCTTTATGTTTATGGTGACATGTCTCCTGGCAAGTCTGAGAAAGCCGAGGACCGTCGAACAGGACGGCTTTTCCTGAATATCGCTCGGTTAATTAACACTGCTATTTCGTATGCTAGAGAGCCCGTGTTATATTTTATATCCTGAGATCGGTTTCCCTTATTCCTTTCAAGCAAATCCTGTAAAGGTACTCTGAAACAATCCATGACTCTTCCCCGGCCACGACATTATAATTTATCATCCATGCCCTCATAAGAAGCTCTAGTCTCTATAAGATGCTGTTGAGACAGGGTTGGTAGACAAACTAAACGTCTTTAACCACCACATATTGTTTGGTCAGTAAATCACAAATAAATTTAACATAAGATAAGAACCATCCTCTGTTACAGACGAGACATGATGTTGTCAAGGCGGTGAGGATTCAGTGTTCATAAGACGTTCTCACACCAAGATTTATGTGGGAGTTTCCTCCGAGGGACAGTACCGATCTACCAATCTATATGACGTCACATCCTGTTTTCAGTTACGACTTCGCATTTTCTGATAGGTAGGTACAAACTTGTGAGAACGCAGTGAAGGTGACTACGAAACGCCGATATGCACTTGAACAGCAGTGTTATAACCGCGAATATTACAATGTGAATCACCCTGTGGCAGTTAGAACCCCCATGTCTATCATTCACAAACCTAGCTAGCTATTTGCCTCTTCCCTAGTGAGAGAACTCGGGCACAATTCACTCTTATTCTATTCTCCAGCATCAAACATCATAACCTGGGCTGCAGTGCGTTTACAATTCCCTCCACCTGGCCCCTGAGGCCAAGGATTTCATGCAACAGAAAATCCGCCTACTATGTCTCCCCACACAAATGGTTCTCCTCTTTCTCAATTGTATAGTCCAGACGAAAGGATTACCACATTTGCTAATGAGATTAGAGCACAGAGTTCTACAGTTCCGTATCTCGATGCAGTTGTCATGATTTTGACGGACGTGTATACATAATAAGTCCAGTAGCCATCATGTTACCATTCTCTCCCTCCCTTTTGTGCCTTCCGCAGTCCTGCCACGATTCAAAAGACATTCTGAAGATCATATTTCACGAACGTCAGTGCGAAACAAATACAGAACAACATTCACGAAGTTCCCGTTACGTATGTTAAACATGATCTTGTGGAGTAAACCCGCACACCGTCGTGGCACACTTATTTCCTGATACAGCAGTCGAGGTATGGAGAAATACATGTTGAATTGTTAAAACTGATTACAGAACACATAAAGCCTAACCTGTTTTGGTGCCAAATTTAGTGTGTCATAACGCAAAATAAGTTTGAACTCAGTGTTTGCGAGGCAGTTCAATAGACTTGGAAGATTGAAGTCTTGCGTAATGTTACGCCATATCGGCAGGTAAATATTTCCCAGCTTTAGGGAGGATAGTAATGCTTTTGTCTTCAGGGTCATGCAGTGCAAGAAGAGACAGTCAAGGTGAAGGCAGTGTGTAATAGAGTATAATAAGAGAAGACCTGAATTATTAGCAATGCCTGTGTAAGAAACTGAGACCTCGCAAAGGGTAGGTTTAATTACTCTTACTTCTAGTACACGTACTCATTTTTACTTTTGCTCACCCTTATTTCAGTTTTGGAGCAATAAAAGAATTGAATATATTAACATTTGCATCTGTTCGAAAGAAATAATTGTAGATCACGTATGGTCACTCTAATAATAGGCTACTTCTCATCACGTTTACGAATCTATTTCGTGAGGTCCTATATTCCAGTGTCTGTAATACGCCTATTTTGGAGTTCAGTTTCTTCACAGTGTTCAAGGTGCACATGGTAACGGTTACTCACCACGACAAGCTCCCTTCTTTAAAAGGTGATTGCAGTTATTCTGTTTATAAAATGCCATAATTTATCAAGCCCATATGTTCATTTCTGTATCCATAAAAATACGTGATTGGACCATATCTTGAAGTATCAGTAAAAAAAAATATTACCTTATTTACGATACAATCTTTTAATAGCATCTTGATGTTTAATAACATTAACAGTACTTAAAAGTTTCTCCAAAATCGTCTCTGCCATTCAGGTTTTTCAAATAAATTTTGTATGCATTTTGCATTAAGTCCATGCATGCTACAAACTCAGTACTGCTAGTTCAGCATTTCTTACACGTATTTCATTTTCCGGTGACCTTTAAAATTTACATCCATAACATACCGAAATACGGTATAATGAGTGTACTAAACATACCTGCAGCCACCATTGGCATCGGAGTCCAGTAAAAATATAATTTAAATGAAAATTCACTTCACAGATTTAAAGTATGTAAAATAATAACGTGAGCTTTATCACTTCTACTATAATAATGGCTTTACTCAAAAAGGGAATTTTAAACAACTGTTTACCTATTTTAAGCCTGTAGTTCGCGTAAAGAGTTGTGTATATAACACCTCAGGTCTCTATTTGCAAACAAACACAGTGCTTCTCCATTTCTGAGACCAGTCGGTATACTCGTATAGTGTTAAGGAAATATTTGTTATTAGTTCTGAGAATCATACCAAAAATACAAAATAAAAGTTTGTAATACGTAATATTACACAGATTAGTTCGTTTTCAATATTAAAGCAGGTGGTATACATATATATAACCACTCTACTTTGAAGGGTTAAATATTTAATATTAAGGGCTTTAATAGTATCTGTACAACCTTTTGAATTATATACGCTGTATAACCCTTTTCCTCTTTCAGCCCTGGAGGTGTAATATTTTATATCGGAGATTTACAAGCTCCATGCACTGTCTGCTACTACGAATAGGCATATATTAGCTCTACTAGTGAAAAGGGCGGGGAAGAAAGAAAACAGAGAGAGAGAGAATAAGTCCGATTTGATGAAAAGTGTTCTGCAAGGGAGCCTATCGTTTAAAAATATGAGTGAGACAGACAGAGGGCCCTTGTGGATTGTGGCATGTCCACAGGAGGAACATGCATGGTCTCTGCTGGGAGCCGACAGCGAAGTGAAGTATTGTGGAACCTTCGTATCATATTCTACTGTACATACACTAGCCCGTGAAGTGCTTGGTATCAGTGTTTTCGTGAACGTGAGTACAAAACAAGATGCTGATATGTTTCTTGGCTTATTTCCACCGTCTCGGTATATGTCAGAAAAAGGTCTAATTTGGCGGGAATGGTCCTTACTAATTTTTGCGTTCTTATGTCGGTTTGTGTAAACATTCACGAAGTATTATAAGAGTGCTCTAATTAAGGATAATGAGATGGGCTGGCCATACGGCATGTATCGGGGATAAGAGAAATACCTACAGGCGTTCGGTGGAAAACCTGAGAGAAGGAGGCTATTTGGGAAGCGCAGACTTAGAATGGACGTTAATATCAAAATGCATGTTAAAAGAAACAGGAAGTGAGCATGTGGTTGAGATTTAGCTTGCCCACGATAAGAGACAAGTAGCGGACTCTTGTCAACACAGTAATGAATGTTTCGGTTCTACAAAGCATCGAAAATTTCTTGACTAACTGAGAGCCACTGGCTTTTGAAGAAGAACTCTGCTCTATTGAATTAGCTAATAATATGCAAATGTAGTTTAGACCATGCCACACTAACATACTTACCCATCTGAGTCTCACAACTGATATTTACTTTTCTCTCACAAAGCAATGGCCTCGTCGTTGCAAGCGCGTAATTTAGAGCGAAATATAAATATTTGGTTCGTTTTGCTTCTGAAGTGTCATGAAACCTAGTTTTGACAGTTAGTTGTCTTCGCTGGCATCAGGGCTTTTCATACCTGGCTTCATTTCAGTATCTCTTATATCTTGGACTGCAAAAGAAACATGCACAATTACTGTGTTAAAACCCATATAAAAATTTCAGAAAATAAAATACTTCGTATATTTTGTTTGTCTGTTTAGAAGTGTGTCGATTAAAAAAGCATTCTGTTTTATATAAACTGTTACGGTGCAGCGATAATAATTTAAATACGTATACATTTTTAACAAGATAAGATAAAACCTTACTAATTAGTAAGTACAGACGGTATTGAGTCCTTTCAGCAAACTTTAGTAACAGCCTTTATTGTACACCCGTTCTTCATGTTGCTAACTTTTTGCTTCTTGACAACCAGCAAGACTCATATGAAATTAATGTAGCGTGTTGTAAAATTAGTAATGTGTTTTAGGTTACAAAAGGTGCTGGCAGAATAAAGTCTTCCGAAATTAAATTTTAAATGATCACTTATTTTGATAAAATGCAAAAGGAGGGAACAGAATTAACTTCAAAATACGCATTCCAAACACGGAAGCAGAAATGTGATAGACAAACAGGCATTTATTGATTTATTGATAAAATATTTATTGTCATTCCTGTGAAAGTCAGGCTCCATGGCACGAAACTAACTTATTTTTATAAAAGACGAGATGATCAAGTGTCACACACACACACACACACACACACACACACACACACACACACACACACTCACTCACTCACTCACTCACTCACACACTCACTCACTCACTTCCAAGAAAGAGACGCAAATACCAACACGGTTAATCTTACCCAACACGGTGACTCACCTCATGTCAGGGCACAACGCTTTCCATTGACGACGGAATAACCTTATATGTGTTCAACAGTTCTATACAGATGGTCTCATTATTGGTGTCTATTTAAAACTGCTTGTAAATATCGAATTCTGAGTCTGTACCATGAAGCAAGGCGGCCGGGATTGCTCTGTCGGTATAGCGACTGGCCAAATGTTGGCAGGTCTAGGAACCGAATCCCGGGGGCAAGATTTTCCGTGTTGTCCAGACCGGCGCCGCGGCCCACCCAGCCACCTGTACATTGGGTACCGCGGCCAAAAAGCGGTGTTAACCACCCATCTCCTTCTGATGCTGGGTTTAGAATCGGCTGGAGCTGTACCTCCGCTTTCCCTCTGCGCCTGCATAGGTATGTCATGGGGTAACTTTTACCTTTTACCATGAAAGAAATATGCAACTACAGAGCGTAGGTCTGCACATCTGAAGCGTGCGGTTTTGCCTGTATAATAAACTGAAGTACGTAAGGCCGCATATGGTGTTGCAATTTGAAAAAAATTTTCGTGCTGCTTAACCAGGTCTGTGGACGGGCTTTACGACAAACGAAGCTGAGACATGTTACCCAAAAGCTATGACAGTGATTTCACCTGTCTACGGTACAAGCTTTGATAGCCCTGTCTGATATTCATTGACGGATGACAAAGAATGAGAGGTGTAGATAAAATAATACGCAATACATGTTTTAAAATGTGTAGTAGTCAAACAAATCACTTCACAGACCGAAGTCAGTATAAATATCAGAGACGTTATTACTACTGTGTGAGTTACAACTCTACACCCTGCTACATAAGGCATTATGTTTAAAAATTATAAAGGCAGTTCCGCAGTTGTGGGAATCCGATCGTATGATATTCATGGTTCAGATATTCCAGATATCAAAACGCAACAAAAAAAAATTATCAGACTTTCATCCGCTCTCTGATCCCACGTAATATCACAAGTTTTTTTTGTAATGTATACAAAATATACTGAACAGGACTTTCAATATTGCAATAGCGCTGTACCTTTAAGATGAATATTTACATGTCTTTCTCTACCTAAAGATAATAGGCATACCTACAGAAATAATATCTCGGGGTTCTGAATACCGTTAAGGAATTCCAGGTTTCTTGTTGACTGAAAGATGCTGATCTGGTAGCTGAGTTGGCGAGAATATCAATATGCAAAGCTAGGGAAATCTACAAATTTGTAAATTAGCAGTGCTTGATGTTTGGTCAGGTGCATGTACTGTAGAGAACACCGCGTCATAACCAAAGTACATTTGTAAAACAAACTTCTTTGTTGACTGAAGTTTATAAATAAATCGTAATAGAGTCAGTTGGACGGATCGTGTGAGAAATAAATATTACAAAGAGTCAAGGAGGAGAAAAAATTCTACAAACAAAGACAAAATAAGGCTAACTGGGCTGATCATATCTTGCGTGGGAACTGCCTTCTAAAGCGAATTATTGAAGGAACGATGCAGGGAAGGATAGAGGTGACGGGAAGACGAGCTATAAGACGTAAGCAGCTACCGGATGACCTTAGGAAAGGAGAAGATAAGGAAATTGAAAGAGGAAGCACTATACCGCACTCTGCGGAGAACTCCCTTTGGAAAATGATACGGACCTGTCGTAAGACTGAATGAATGAATAAATGAATGAATGAAAGAAAGAATGACTAGAGAAAATCTTTTATATCAGAAAGCCAAGAAGTTGTTCTGTCCTCAGTCAAGCACCGTGTCACAAAGATGTTATCGGAGTGGAGCCAGAGCTCCAAGGTTCTTGAATTTCTGTCATTTTACCCCTGGAAAAAAGCCTCAAATAAATGTACGCAGACTTCGGGTTTTGTCGTTGCTTATAAAAATGCACACACACACACATACACACACATACACACACGCATACACACACATACATACACACACATACACACACACATACACACATACACACACACATACACACATACACACATACACACACATACACACACATACACACACACATACACACACACATACATACACCCACACATACACACATATACACACACACATACACACACACACATATGTATATAAAACGAAATTAGGACTGAAAGGATAGGACTTACTATCTCCCCTTAAAAGACTACGTACGTTGCAGAAAGCTAATGGAATACAGGAGACCCTGGACTGGCTGTAACGTTGAATAAGTGTAATAATAATAATAATAATAATAATAATAATAATAATAATAATAATAATTCTGAACGTGCGACCTGGACGATGACTACCTTTAATAGTGCATCGGACTTATCCACGTACACGGATTTCTACGATTTGAAAAATTCGTTTTTCCTGATTTGTGCATCAACGTACACACGTATTTTCATAATAACGGAATTGTGTGTTGAAAAAACTGCACACACTTGAAGAAAGTTATGGTAACACTGATATGCAGACTTCTGCTTATCATAACCAAATATCTTATAGTGACTTTACTTCAGCTTGGTTTAATATAGTCTGTGTATAGAGAAGCACACTTTACATTCTGCTCTCTTAATTACATTTATGGTCTACTTGTGTTAATGAAGCGAAAACTACGACAAGTATATAAAAACGTAATTATGTCTGTTTACTGCAGAAAGAAACACTGTGAGTTTCAGCTATTCGGCATGTTTCATTTTCCATCTAATCAAATTAATTGACAATAAAAATAAAGCGCTTTGATTTGGTACGAGATAAACGTTTAAGTGTGAATAATTCATGCTTCATTTTTAAATTACTTTATTGGTTTGTTTGCCTCCGGTTTCTATTACTAATATTTTTCGTGTTGTTGAATGATGCTTTATTTAGTCAAAAGATATTCTGGACTTCTACAAAACATTTTATGGAAAGGCCTAATGCGTTTTAAATATCCCATTTTATTTCCACATTAAACGTCCAACTTCTATATAAATTGACGGCACAATTTAATGATGGAAACACAGTTTCAGGCACAGGAAATTGTTACGTAATGAGTCATAACGTACAAAATCTGTACCTACGTCTCTGTTTGTAGTCAATGAACGCCACTTTCCTTAATTGCAGGAGCGAACATTGAAAGCGATGTCATTAGAGTAAATTGCAATTCCACTTCCTTATGAAGGAAACACACAATGCGTACAACCGACGGCGCAGTAAGAAAAAGAGAAGTAGAGAGAGAGAGAGAGAGAGGGAAAAAAAAGAAAATAAAAATAAAAGCATTTCAATTTTCATTTCTTATTCCCTTATTTAGCGCATGTCAATTACCATAACAGGAGAGCGTAAAGCCAAGTTGTAGAAGCACTGGAGTGACAACCATTTAAACCTGAATGGGGAACAACATGTCGGAAGCGAGGAAACGAAAATTCAATAAGATCCAATTTAGATTATGGTACGGCGCTTAGCGGACGGACAGACGTACAAATAGACGGAAACCTTCTGCTGTCTCATTCTATGACCGCAACTAATAGCTTACCTCTCCATCTGAAGCGTTGTGAAGTGCCGAAACAGCAGTGGTCATAATTTTGGAAGCTTCAGGTTCGGAGAGGCTACCGTATCTTCTGCTATGCATATGTACGTAGGAGTACTTGTTCTTAGCCCGGGTCTCGGTTGACTTTCTTGTTGTCAATTTTGAGTTCATGAAAGTTACTCTCGTTTCAGATCCTTCAGCTGAGAGGTATTTGAAAATGGCGACAGTAGAAACAAAGGTTAACTTGCGTTATGGCTTGCAGAATTGAAGTCCTTAACAGCTACGAAAAGGAGAAGGTGTACCTCATATGCGTAGGAGACAAGCGGACGAAAAATTTAAAGAAAATGGGCCCGTAAATGACAAACCACGATCCAGGAGGTCTCGAATAAGCAAAGAAACTGTGACTGTAGTCCGGGAAGCATTTGAAAGGGGTCCACAAAAGTCGGTGCGACGTGCACTTGAAGAACTAAACGTTTCGCGACCAAACGTGCACACAATTATAAAAGTGATACTGCACGAACATGTTTACAAAATTCAGGTGGCCATCTCGTTCGGCTGATCTGACCCCACTGAACTACTTTATGGGTTCATGTTAAAATCGTTATGGGTTTTAAAGTCAGAATCACAAATGCAATTCACGGAAGCAGTGAGCAGCAACTGCAGATTGTCTTCAACGAGTTAGACTCTCTGTGTGATAGCAGATAGGTTGAAGATCAGCATCTTGAATTTATTGCCTTAAAACTGTATGAATAAAGCTTTTATGTGGCGTTTACATGGTGCTTCTATCATGTGTACATTAAAGTTATCAAACTTTAAATTTGCACAAGGACTTTATGTACACCCTTGTAGAGAATGTGTCTGAAATACCTGGACAAACTTAAAGGGCGAGTTATTCACGTAAAAACAAAGACAAAGGTTCATTTAAATGTATGTCCGGAAAAGAGTGGTTTTTGAATGTAACTGAAGGGTTATTTTCAACATTAAGTACCTAAACTACATAATACTTAACTTACAACTGATATAATATATTTACAACACCGGTTCAAAACCTATACCTGTAAGATTATTATTGTTTAACAAGCCGGAGTTCACAACAAATGCTCAAACTGTCCTCCACCTGAATCAATGCATGAATGGGCACGCTGATCATGTCCTGTTGCACCTTTTCAAAGATCCCGAAGCGGTTGGGAATGGCTTGACGGGCACAAAAATTCCCTCATAAAGTGTCTCTTCATTTTGAATTGCAGCCGAGCTCAATAGGGGGTTTAAGTGTCAACACCATTGACAAAACTATAAAGAATTGAGGTCGGGCATACGTGGGACTACAGCGCCAAAATTTATCAGTGACACACGGTATTGATATGAACTTGTTTTTATTTTGGTGTGGGAAACTCAATCCTGGAGTTTTTCGAAGCATTTTAGGTAGATCCTGTATAGTAGTTAAAATTTAAAAAAAGCCTAAGGACCAAAAATTCGTAAAAAGCTTTAATACATATAGGTACCAAGTCAGCACAAATAAGGAGAAAATTTCGTAATATATTTGGTTTTCTTTATTTTGTCCGCTGTAGGCAACAGGGGACAAACGGAACAATTATATTCTTAAGTCACTTACAGACGGGGTGTCTTGAGTCCCCGCTGTTTATAAATAAATTCTGATACAGCTCTCGAGTTCCAAAGTGCTAGAGCATGCTTTTCATACAAACTCTCCCGAATTAAATTCATCAAAATTAAACCCCTTGCCTTAAGTACTACCAAATTACGCATTTCAGCATCACCAAAAAAATTTCGTAGTCGTAGCCTTACGCCAATGTATCTCACCATTTTGACTCGCCTTCATACTAGCATACTCTTGTTAGAAGGACAAGCAGTCGCAGCCTTGGAACCTCCTATACAGATGATGCTCCCTCTACCCACAGAAACACACTGTCTCGGTTCTCCCATGGCTTTCCTTTTATCTAATTTGACGTTTCTTTCTTCTGTTTTACCCTTACATATTAGGTACAAAACTCTTTGTTGCACCTACATTAAGTCTCCGTACATTAAAATTAATATTGTACCAAACACCTAAATATTAGGACATTTCAAAAATAGATTACATCTAACCCAAGAAAATGTTGCTTGTTTTGGGTCTGAAATCTGAAATGGAAAAATAATTAATGTTAATACGAAGTCTAAGCCAAAGGCCTCTTTTCCTCTCTCTTAACAGAGGTTTTTTTTATATCTCTTAACAGAAACCAAGCTGACGTGTGACGTGACTTTTCGGTGGTAAGGTGAATGTTTTGCCAGAGACATACAATGAATTCCGAAATGCCCGGGATCCGATACGTCATCACGGCGTGACTCGACGTTTCTTTAGCCAATAGAAATGCGCGCTGCACACCTGTGACACAAATAACACCACAATTTCAACTATATTCATTGATTTTCTTCGCGTCTTTTCTTTTCCCCCCTCTTTTTACTCTGTGACAAATAACATGATGGCAGGGGGGCTTCCCTACTGGAAAACCACCCCCTACAGTGGCAACGACCAGTTTTGTGTTCGTTTCGAGGGGAAGTAGATAGGTCATCACTCAGATGGTGATATTTCACTCCCAAATAGCATTCTTTTTCATGTTCTGTAATACTTATTCCCCTTAAAGTACGTATGGAATGACCAACAGTTTCGGAGTTTTGTTTTACTGTCCACTCTCAGATCCTTTAGTTTGCTTCATGTGTTCCCATGGAAGAATAAGCGTGGTCTATACATTAGTCCTACGTTTCTCTGTGTGTTTCTCTCCCTTAATAAGCAAGCACAATACACGCATATTTTTCGGTAACAAGCGAGAAATAAGATGATTTTGAGCACATCAATTGCAGTTGGATAAAAAAGTGAGAGGTAAAATCTTTAATAAGCACAGCCTTTTATGTTACCACATATATATATATATATATACTTTTATGCCAGGTATATGAAAGTAAATGCCACTTACTACTCAATTTTCTTTATCAGTTACGAGAATAAAATTTTGTTCCCTAATAACACATTTAGTGGGTATCGGGGCTCTTTCCTAGGGCATGAAGTTAAGCACTCACTTTCATTCAGTGCTGTGGTTAAAAACGAGAGGATCTATACCTCCAGTCCCCCTGCATATCTTCATGGCGTGTAAAGAGAAAACCATAGATTTTCAAAATAAAAAATCGCGTCACTAATCTGAAAAAACACTTAGGAAAAATACAGAAGTGAAAAAGCATTCGATCAACTTTCAATAGATATAACAACAAACTAGCTATAATAAAGAATGTTTGCTTTTAAATTTGGAATAAGCGTGTCAGAATTACTCAAAATATACCTTTCGGTTTACGGTTTGAGACCCTCATCGACTTACGTAATATTGCCTGAACTGCTGACAGATATAATATGCTTCTCGGTATAATGTTAAGTCACTCACTACTTCGCAGTAAACACGAGGGCTCATCACCACTACAAAAATGTCACCAGTTGCTCGCATTATAGGTAGTTTAATAAGATCTGTACAAGGGCCCACACTTCCCAGAAATCCATTTACAATTCAATTTTTTAAAGCGTACAGAATTTTATTCTGTGGCTCTGTGTTCGAATTTCAGCTGGAAGGTACTGTATCAGTATTGACGTCTCTCTTGGTTATCCTCAGACAGTCCGGGCAACAGAAACGTCTCATTTGAGTGGGTCGTATTCCTGCCTTGAACTCCAGAAGTCTCGGATTCAAATCTCGGTTCGGGAACTGGTTGTCACAAGGATTTTTCTTAATCCTTCTCAGTCCCTCGGGGAAAGTTTTGGGATAGTAGGGCAGGTCAGGACAAGACCACTTTTTTCAATTCTCATTCCAATTTATTCCTCAATGATTTTCCTATCATCTAACACCATGTAATAGTAGCTACTGACAATGGCTTTAAAACCCCATAAATAACATTTCGCGCTACGATATGAAGTTGTACCATCAAATAGACCAGTATTATGTTTTGCGATATCACTTTAGATTCAGATTTATGTTGCCTTCCGACGCCATATAATGTATTCAGCTGAAAGAAAATGGTTAAATAATCCAGGAATCAGTCTATCACACAAGCACTGGAACTGAGTCATCTGGTTAGTTAGTAGCCACGAGCCTAACACGATTCCGAGGCGAGCTGCCGTCTTGAATATTTTACAGAACACTCAGTCTGAAACGTCTCTGTTCAGGTGTGTGGAGAGTTTTACTGCGTGGCACGTCACGAGCGATGAATTATCCGGGAATTTCATGAGTCAATACTGGAGTGCAGATCTTCAATATACATAACGGAAGAGGATTCATTGAACGCCCGAAACTAAGATGGCGGGACGAAACTGGTCTTTGGCGGGTGGGAGGGGTGTGTAACTTGGAGGGCACAAATTTTAATGAATATGACTGTAGTAATTTTGTATATTTTGTGTGCATCTCCAGATTGGCTCTTCAGTAAGAAATTTTAGCGTGTTATAATAGTCTGGGCAGCAATTTGTTTTGTAGTTTTGGGGTCTATGGTTCAAATATCCGCCCAAAACACGATTATCCTCATTGAGATTTTTCCCTCATTCTTTGTAAACCAGTGGCGGCCATCCTTCTGGGCATGAAGGCCACATCAAGAGAAAAATGTTTCTGTAAATAAGTTACCGTAACCTCAACTGTGTAGTGCCTTTTTATTACAATACATGCACTATACACTATACAGCTGTGGTAACGGCAATTCATTTACTGGATATTGATCCAATTCACAACGGTATGCCTAGCATAAACTTCGAAAAATGTTTGCCGGCCACATTACAAATAAATGCCTTCATTTTTTACTTCCGCATCATAAATACTAATACCCTGTCGTCAATTGTGCCAATATTAGAGTTTATGAGAAATTAATTTTTAAACATCTAAAGTAATTTTACAAATTTTAAAAATAATGTTACCCAATAAGTCCTTCTTTATGTCTCTAACGTCACTGGTTGCAAAACAATAGAAATAAATTGGGGAGAAATTTCTACGACAGAAACACTTCTAGACTTCTAGTACTTATATTATGCCACCAGTTTACATCTGGTTACTAAACCTACATGCAACGAAGCTAAGCGGCGCGGTAGTTACTTCTATGTGAGACGGAATTCCTTTTTGTATTTTAGTAAGAAAAGTATGTAGTACTGTCAATAACACAAAGTATTACTGTTTTTTGTATGAATGCGGACAGAATAATTGTTCTTCGAATTTAATATCTTTTTGTTTCGTGTTTCTGAAATTATTTCGCAGGCCGCACTGTCATTGTAGAAGGGCAGCATTTTGTTCATCGCCGTTGCAGACAGTTACCGGGACAGTACTTCCCATTAAGCAACTACGGCTTACCCATATATATTTCTTAATTCTTTATTGATCTATGATTCTACACTGCACGCAACGTAGTTGAGGTGCATGAAAGCATGTCAGATAGTGCATAAATAAAATTAATAAGGCAATTGTTTGACTTTCTAATCCGAAATTCTCTAAACCTTTGAAATTATACAGTCCCCGTCTGCAGGACGCACAAAATATAGCGCTAATCTTCTGGCAAAGAAGTAAAAACTGTATTCACATCACTTTTCATGACACTATGAGAAGTATCCTTAGCTTATGCCACTGGTGGCGACAGCAAACTCACGTGTTTGCAAAGAATACACTTGTCAGTGTACAGAGTAACTTCATGCTGTGATGGGACGTTCTGTACATAAAAGATTATGTCGACTACTGTGATCTAGGTTCTTATTTTCGGTATTCACTTTCGTCTTTTATTATGCCCTGAGGTAACACAAAGCAATTTAGTCCGCACGGTATTTGTCTTACGCATGAAATACTGGTGCATTAGTAACGGGACGTACACATCCACAGCACCAGTTGCAACATTAGTTGCACAAAACCTGATTTTGTAACTCTATGGCGATTAACAATCACAATGCACCTCTTCATTCCATGGAAAAGGGTCCTTCTTGACAAGTCAGTAATCCTTCAAGTACTCAAGAAATTGCACAAAACCTGATTTTGTAACTCTATGGCGATTAACAATCACAATGCACCTCTTCATTCCATGGAAAAGGGTCCTTCTTGAGAAGTCAGTAATCCTTCAAGTACTCAAGAAATTCCCTACCTTTTATCAAGCCCAGATGTTCAATAACGTGTTCACAACTTCCACCACAGTTACATATCCTGAACACGACGCATTCCTTCGTCACCCCCACACTTCACTTGCAACATACCAGTTCTTGACAATGGTTTGACGTCACTCAATTCAGTAACTCCTTTCAGGACTTTATCCGTCGTCCACTCAATTAAAACAAGGCGCTACTTTTCGGAAGAGACTTTTTCTGCCCCAGGTGATACTACTAAAACAAGAGACACATCCTGGCCAAAACATATAAACCTCATCAAACCAACCGTGAGAGATACCAAAATTGACACATGTCAAAAATTGTACACCACCTTAAACCTTGTACCTACAAATCTAAGGCGTAAACAACATTAACACCATCCAAAAATTACAATAAAATAGTGACAAAAATTCACCAAATTGTGAAAATAACATAACACTAAAATACATCAACAATTGAAAAAACAGTAAAAACAACCGAGTGGACGATGGAAAAAGTCCTGAAGGAAGTTACTGAAACGATTCACACTTCAGACTTCAGAATCATTTTTATCTGCTACGATTTTACACACTGTAAAATTCAGTCACGTGTTCCAATTAAATATCTGTAGGCACTTCTCTTTTGCCCCACATATTCTACGTGCCTACTTGATCTCATCAAACTAGACTGACTTTTTTTGAAAGGCCCAGCAGCCCCTAGTTGGTCAGGGCCCCTCACTGTTGAGGCTTCACGGTCACACTCAGACACACCACGATCGGTAGAACCCCTCTTCACGAGTGATCAGCCCGACGCAGAAACCTCTACCTGGCAACATACAACACTCTACAAGAGACACACATCCATGGCATAGGCGTTATTCGAACCCACAATCCCAGAAAGCGAGGGCCGCAGACCCACGCCTTAGACCGCGCGGCCACTGGGATCGGCAAACGAGACTGACAATTTAAGGAAATTCTGGGAAGAGCTCCTACTGTACGTTGCGGCAGTGTGTAGTGAATAAAACGGATACAGCAACAGATAGTTTAGGACTTAGTTCCTTCAAATTTTGAACAATAATGTGCGGAGGTATTACCCACCTGTTTCCATCAAGCTACAAAAGAGTCCAATAAAATTTCATTCTGGGTAGTCTGTATAGCAACTCATTACGGGCTGGACGGTCCGGTGATCGAATCCCAGTAGGGGACAGATTTCCGCACCCGTCCGGACCGGCCCTGGGGTCCACTCAGCTTCCTATAAAATGGATACCGGGTGTCTTTCCAGGGGGTAAAGCGTCGGGGTTGAAGCATTAAACACACACCCCCATCCACGGCTGAGGTTAAAGAAATAGTATAGCTATGTCTCTACTACTTCTCTGGGCCTTCATGGCCTACTCCGTCGTAAATTTTACCTTTCTACTTGGAAGGCTTATATCTGGGCCGAAACGCTTAGGACGCCGTGATGTCTGATGAAGATCTTTGCTCTTCTGGGATGTTAACCAGCGTTGGTTGTAGTCAGAGACCGACGTTTCGGGACAACCTACCGGTCCCAACTTGAAAGGCCCCTTGACGATGGAACTGATAGGTTGTCCCGAAGTGTCCGTAACAAACTATGAAACAACGCTGGGTAACACCTCAGAGGACAGAATATCTCATTTACACCGCGGTGGAATCTGGAAATCACGTCTGATGGAATTAACCCTTTAAAGATGAAGCGTATCTGTTTTATATAAGGACTCAGGGCGTACCGCGCAGTAAACACTCTCCACGTCGGTTTAAAAAGTAATCTTCTAAAGTTGTGTAAGGCAAAAGTTGCTGTTTGTTCTGAGATCCACACAGAACAGATAAATGCAATGTCAGCACCATGTAGAATTTTTGAATATTAAACCTGATTGTAAGTAAAGTTACCGCTAGGATTTAAAAGGTTAATTAAAGACACGAGGATGTACTTTTACACAGAATTCTCATTTACAAGAAGCCTGCAATTATAATTACCGTCAGACGACTTCGAACCAGTGTCCGAAAGTTGACCGTTCGCCATGGCCAAATTAATGCCGTCGCAGTGTGCAGTAATATTACAGTCAGTTGTCCCAAAGTCGGAGCTGTAGGGGAATCTCCACCCTAGGGCATGTAGTGTTATTTTTCCAATGGCCGAAGTGAAATATTATGTATTCTGCATGGGAAGAGGGGATGGCCAAAGCACGCACACGCAGGTGTATCGCGTGGGAGGGAGGGTGGGAGCAAGGGAGGGAAGGAGGGAGGGAAAGTGCTTTCCGTCCATTCCTATCATGACGATATTTCACTGCAGGGGCACACGGGGCACATACATACGCTCGAACTACTTACAACCAAAAATAATAACGGGCTTGAAACAAAATGTATCACAGTCGTACAGTATATTAACCCTTTAAAGACGAAGCGTATCTGTTTTATATAAGGACTCAGTGCGTACCGCGCTGTAAACACTCTCCAATTCGGTTATAAAAACCAGTCTCTTAACGTATTATAAGGCAAAAGTTGCTGCTTGTTCTGAGATCCGTACAAAACACATAAACGCAATGTGGGCACCACGTAGAATTTTTTAATGTTAAACCTGGTCGTATGTAAAGTTACCGCTAGGCTTTAAAAGGTTAAAAGCTATCTATCACAGCTACACTTCGAGCCTCCTATAGTATATCTTAACGTGCTCTGTCGTGAGTAAATAAACTTATCACTGTTTCTACAATGAGGTCTTTATTCATGGAATTAGTAACTGTAGTTAATAACAGTTTTCTTACTCGTAATATAATAAATTTGAAGCTTCGAATATAATTCAAGTAGTGCGTACCATTCCACTGGTTTGAAAAATATTAACCTTTTAATACATAATGTTCACCATACTGCCGTTAACTCTAACATTCAAAACCTCCGCATTTCGCCTCACGATGTATTTGTGTGTTTATGAACCTCAGAAGAAATACCGATTATTTACTTAAACAGCAATAGTGAAGACGACGTGTGTTTATCTGGGATGAAGGGAATGAACTTTTATATGCAGTATAATGTAGATGATTCTAGGCTTCAAAAGGTTAGTGTCATGGTAAAGCTATCCCATTACAGGCCTGTGCAGGCCCTGAGGGTTCCAGGAGGTCGAGGCTCCCAGATTTCTAGACAGTGGGCACATGAAGGTGGTAAGGTTGTCAGCCATACGCACCGGCCGCATTTACCCCCCAGGAAATATTCCTGGTACTCATTTCTGTTAGAGGTTGAGTCGACCCCAGGGCCATAGTGCGACCGACAGGATTATGCCAATGAAAATATCCAATGGCATCATCGGGAATCGAACCCGCCACCTGCCGGTTTGTAGCACAGTGCCTCAACCGCGGCCCCGGTTAGTGTCAAGATTTATTGAAATATTTGTGCTCTGTTTAGCTTTGAAATTTTGTGGTCCTCATAGGAAAATTAAAAGTAGTATTTTAAAAATTGCTTCTAATGATGCACAAAAATATTTTGCTGAATATTATACACACCCGCAGAAGAATCCAAGCATGAACAATAATAGAGTGTCCACACGACACTGTGTCCACGAGAAACTGATAATATGTGATGTTAATGGAATATTCCGAAAACATGGGAGTGCTTGGAGAAAGTTCAAATTCCGAAAGGATTTGAGTACGATTATGTATTTTAAAAATCCTTTTATTATTTAAAAGCAGACTAAACGGAACTCTGTTTCTTAGTATTTTGTAAAAAGATAACAATACGTTTGTTACCATTGCGTATTCACACAGCCTGTCTTGAGACATCCGAGCTCACGTATGATGACACATAGTACGTATGATGACACATAATACGCACGATCGAAGAATCAGCGGTGTTGTGTTAAATTTACACTGAGTAATACTTTAATTATTTTAAGGAACGAAAACTGGAATACTTCTAAAGTGTATCACCAGTGTCTTCTCTTTCCAATAGTGTATTTTCGACACAACATTTTATACGGATATGCAGTTTTCAAATTCACATCCCGTTGTGCACGTATAATACTGTACCTAATTTTACAGACAAGCACAACAAAACACTTTATTCTTTAGTTTTTATTACTATAATGCAACATGTTGCACTATAATATCAAAACTAAAGAGTAAAGTGTTTTGTTGTGCTTGTCTTTAAAATTACATACGCATGTGCATTTAGTGTCACTGTGTTCAGATTTATTAAATTTCGGTACAAAATGCTTAGTACGTAACATTTGCTTTACGAGCTAATTTAATTATATAATTTTGAGGCCATTCATAAAACAATCACATTATTAGAGCTCCTTCATCTCGACGAACAGTCGGTTTGGAGATGGAACCCGCCGACCACCTGCAGGCATAAGAGTGGATTTCCTACAGTGACGAATCCTCAAGCATATGGTAATGGGAAATCTCCCCCGATGGGTAGGCAATACGACCAAGTCGTATATTCAAGAGGAGGTCCTACATTTTCTATTAGGTTTTCATCACCAAGATGTGTTACACGCGGAAGAGAATGCGAAGCGGGTGGTATTTCAAGCAGCAACAGCAAAGGAAAGAAAAAGTTGGGGGGTGGGGGGAAGTCGGGAGTATGATTATATTGTGTTGGTTTCCAATGGTTCAGCATACTATGTGTTACTTATTAATAACGCGGCGTCACGGGAGCAACCAGGATTTTTCCTGTACGGGAGGCGACCAGAAGATTTATTTACATACTTTCAAGACATTAAGAACACTTTTACGCCTCTTCTTTCCGGCGACATGAATTAGACCAAATTTGATGGTATTAACATTTTTATTCTCTTCACTTCATCTTCTTTCAATCTTGACCCTCTGCCAAAACTCATGGTGGGGCGGATGTGTGATGCACAGTCACGGCCACTGTGTGGTGTGAGCGCATTGTGTAGTTAAAATAAGCTGGTACTGGTTTTTCCTCGTTCCGTTCGGACAACTTCCGGGATGGTTGGCTTCTTTCAAATTATACGTTAGAATTTCTTTCCAGTTACTTTCAATTTACCCTTCTCTGTTAATCCTTTCACTCGACACTCTATTGCAGTGAAGGGCAACATAGCATCGCACAAGGGCCGTCGAAACTCTCCAAACAACGCGCGGTCTGCAGACAAATTGTCAACAGCAGAAGTCCCATTTATTCAACAACAATTTATTTTATATTAAGCGAGTAAACGCTAAAATTAATATTAATTAGATACTAATATTATTGCAATAAAATCCATATATCAAGTAATCATAATTTTTTTTAGAACTAATATTATTTCTGCAGAATAGGAGAATGCCAGTGAGAAAATCTTACCTGTTTCTTTGTCAGTGAAAATTGATTTAAGAAATACACACAGCTCCAACATACAAAGGTATGACTGAAATACATTTTTACTAAGTATTATTTTAACACGCTTAAAATTGATACAGTAAACGGATGTTAGATCTTACCGGACCGTATTTTTCTCATTCATCCCTCTGTAAGGTTTTCAATACAGAATGTTCCAGTGCAATAGGCACACCGACGTTACAACTTAAATATTTTTAGCGAACTTGACTGTACCTACTAAGTCCTTTAAATCTTAAAATAGTTGTCAATTCTGAGGGAGTAGCATAAGTTACGCACTTTCAAAAACACTAGCGGGCCGCAGACATAAATACGGCGGGCCGAGGTTTGCATACCACTTGCCTGCAGTCTACGACACTGGCAGGGCCATTCCATAGAACAGGAATAAATATAGGCTATGTTCCCGTTGCGCAGGCTTAACCTTTTAAAGCCTAGCGGTAACTTTACGTACCACCAGGTTTAACATTAAAAAATTCTATGTGGTACCCACATTGCGTTTATGTGTTTTGTACGGATCTCAGAACAAAGAGCAACTTTTGCCTTATAAAATATTAAGAGACTGGTTTTTATAACCGAAGTGGAGCGTGTTTACAGCGCGGTACGCACTGAGTCCATATATAAAAGAGATATGCTTCGTCTTTAAAGGGTTAGTGGACTGTGGAAACACTGCAGGCCTTCGATGTTACATTCGCTAAGAATGCAGGATTTGAGAGGTACTTGACGTTGAGGATGGAGACATTACGCTCTTCCAGAACGTCGGTAACTATTCGTATTCACCAGTCGACATGAGGTAACATACTAGAAACACAATTTCGCAAGGTATTTTGTTATTTTACTTATTTAAAAATAAATTTTTGCTACACTGATCGCCAGGAAACTTCTGATTTTGAGCAAAACTTCACGCTGTAAATTTTTTATACATAGGATGTGTAAGGCACAAAATTCACGTGTTTATAATATTTGAGGCTTTTATGCATGGGCCTTAAAATTTATAATGCGCCTTTCTCGGTCATGACACTGTACAATTTTGTAGCTGGTTAGATATTGTGGGAGGAAAATAGAACTATCCTGAAGATGATGGCAAGATTTTCCTCTGAAACGCTGATATCTACCTATCGGACTACACGATACCATAACGCAGAGAAATACGAATCATAGTAGTGGTGTAAAAGAAAGAAGTTAAGGGATTAAATGTACGTAGGCGCATATGTGGGAATTTTGATGAGTATTTTTTAATTTTCATTATATTTTATAAAAACAAAAATATTTTGACATAATAGAGATGACTTCGGCAGAATACACAGACTATAAAGGAGCTTACGAAAGCAGAGAGATGGGGGATGCGTGCGTGTGTGTGCGTGTGGATAAAGGGACACGCCAACCAGGAAATCTGTAACAGCTTCAAGCGAATTTACATTAACCGAAACAAAGTAAAAAAGAGGCTATATAAAACAGAACTTGCGTTGTAGCAATTTGCATATACACGGAAACGAACTCACGCTGTATGTGATAACCCGGGTCCCCATGTACACTATTATACATGGACAAGGCTCATGCAAAACATATGCAAGACCCTAGGATAAGGAAACGTTGCGTTACTGTTGGGTGACTCCCGGGTGTAGTTGGATGTTCCTACTACTGTTGGTATCCATCCCCCGATTCTCTTCCCTACCCTCCTTCAATTTCGTTGAATAACTCAGGGCTGCCCAGGAATTTCTTTCTGGCTAGTCCATTTAATAATATGGCTTGTCTGCCCGCCCTCTTATGCAGTACATATGTTAATTCATCGGCATTCTCTTACCATATTATTACTAATAGGCCAGCTACAAAAATTAATCTTCGTTGAGGTCATCCCAGTATGTTAATCAAATAGATATGCACAACACGTTTATTGTAAGTACAGTATTACCTACAATATTCACTCAATGCATGTTTGACCACACGGAAGTGGCCATCCTCAGGCGAAACAGTGCAAAAATGTACACAAGGAAAGGCACCATTGAGACGAAAGAGGCTTCTCTGTTACAAGTGCCAAAATATTATTTGCTATATTAGAAATCGCACAACGCCTCCTCGAGTGATAACGATATTAATGGATATTAAAATCTTAATAGATTAAAATACAACATTTAAATCATATAGAATTACACTGTCACATAAGGGTTTATTTCCTTAACCCTTTAAAGATGAAACGTTGTCTGTTTTATATAAGGACAGTCCGTACCGCGCAGTAAACACTACACCTCGGTTATAAAAACCAATCTGTTAATGTTGGATAAGGCAAAAGTTGCTGGTTGTTATGAGATCCATACAGAATACATAAACGCAATGTGGGCACCACGTAGAATTTTTGAATATTAAATTGGCCGGTACGTAAAATAACCGCTAAACTTTAAAAGGTTAATATACTGGGAAGAAGCAAGTGGCAAACAAGGATGTAGAATTTTGTTTGTTATGAAATGTTCTTTCATGTGTAGAGTAGATGGAAATGCGAAATGGTATTCTGTTACACATGGATTCGTCATATCATGTACGGCTCCAAAAATATGGAATTAGAATAGATTCTCTGTAACACAGTGACTATGAAGACACAATAAGGATGCTGTTGTTACATGACCAATCAATGATACCAGAACACTTGTTCTGTGCTTACGGAGGTATGAAGCTCGTGATATGTACCTGGTGCAGGCTGGCATACCACTGCATTGACAGACTTATTGAATGACAAGTAGTATTGTCACCGCCGACTTACGTCATTCTCGTACTGAACTATATTATCGAAAACTTTTTGTGTCACCCGAGGATGGCTCCTTCCGTGGGCTGAAACATGTACTGAATTAATTTTGTAGGTAATATTTTGCTTACAATAAAAGTGTTGTGCTTTGACTGACGTAATCTGTGCACAAGCAATTAAGGTAAAATTGTTCCTGCGCATGTTCCAATCCATGCAAGGGGAACAGAGATATAGCTCCACTCGTTCTTAACCTCGGCACTAGATGCACGTGACTGGTCAGCCTCACGAACCGCCGCTTTACCTCTCGGGAAGGAGTCTCGGTATCCATTGACTAGGAGGCTGAGTGTGCCCCAGAGGTAGTCTAGGCGTTGCACAGAAGAGGAAAAGTTTTTATGAAATCCCAAATCGCTCAGCCTGTAGCCCAGTTAGTGTAACAACTGCACTACACCGACTAGTTGTGTCACTTCACAGTTACGTCAGAACTTTCGTGCACGTACATTAAATATGCTATTGAGTGTTTAAACTGCCTCGACTTTTGTCCTGTTCAGTTTCAAAAATGTTAAATTGTCAGCCGGAACGGCAAGAGGCCCAGTAGCCGTCCAAAAGTAGCGCTGGGTTAACAGCTCAAATACAACAAATGAAAATCTGGAGAGTGCATTTCCCTTTCCATCCACTTTCGAAAGTATTCAATTATTTGCACATAATATAAAAGCAATTATCTTTTTCTGTAAAATATGTGTGCCATTGATGGGAACCTGATTCAGATTTGACATTTTTAACATGTTTATAACCATTCTGTAGACTGAGATTAAAACCCAAGACTTCTTGCAAGGAAGAATGAGCTCTAATGACTGGAAAATAAAACTCGGAAGTAGTATTAATAAGAACAGCAGTAATAATAATAATAATAATAATAATAAAATAATAATTTTATCATATTGTACGCGCATATACTTTTATTTGTTGTCAGTCTAAGAGGGTAATCATTTTATTATATTTCTATTAATAAAGTGTTTAGTGACTCGTTGTTTACTACACACTAACTGCGCTATGTTTTCACCAACAGTGTTACTAGGCACCAATGCAATTTCCTTTCAAACGTAAAGATCACCATTAAATTTGGTCACCCCTTTCACAAAATAGATGGCAAAGTGTTGCTTGCTGTTCGAGCTATACCCTGTGTAAACATTACCTTGCGAAACGCCTGAACATCGGCGTATAAACTGAGCAGAGTTCGGCAAACAACACGACCTGCAAACAGCCGTTGATCGAATTTACACCTACACCGTCTCTCCATGAAGGTACTTGTAATGTAATGGCATGTATGGAAAATAGGAGGAAGAAGTTTGTGCAGGAGACAGACCGTGCAATCGATAAGAAATGTGTCCCTCGTGTGCAGTCCACGGAAACGAAATTCAAGTATAGAGGTTTGCAAAATAAAGCGGGTGAGATGATACGGTCATTTCTGTACATTACAGAGTTACTTGGTGAGTTAAATGAATTTACACAAAGTAACCTAATTCGTCTCTAATTGCTCCTCCAAAGGGAGACGCTGCATTCTTGGGTCCACGACGCTTTCACGATTCAAGCTCTTTACCTAGGCGAAAATCTGTACGAAATTATACGTTGAAATCGCAGACATTTATATTTATATCGAAACGTTTTATCAGCTTATAGATTGCAGACTTATTTAACACCAAATTAAATTCGGGTTTAAACATAAATATCACACAATGACAAGCTTCATGATTTGTTTTCCATGATTTGTGTAATTATAATGATCAAATCAGGGAGGATGAGATGGGCTAGGCATATAGCACGCATAGAAAAGAAGGAATATGTATACAGGGTTTAGGTGGGACAAAATGAAAGAAGTGAAAGACTGGAGTTTAAGTGGGAGGATAACATTTATGTTATTAGCCGCCTGATTTTTGCATCTGAGACGTCGTCTGTGTTCTTGAAAACAGGGCCTCTTATAAGAATATTATTTAATGAATCATGGCTAACAAATGGTTAAAGCACTATGAAAGTATGAAATATTCCTACAGGCAGAAAAAAAATACATAGCATTAAAATACAGCGGGTGTCTACTTCAACATATTGCAACAAAATTTACATATTGGCTAAATAAAATTACATCCATTTGCGTTTTCTTCAAATGAGGAAACATAAAATCCAAAAACAGAACGCTTGTTTACATTATGTTTGAACGAAATGAACAATGAGCCAGTCATTACTGCTTCGACATGAGGGAAACATTTTTCTGCATTTCACCATGTATTTATATCTGATTTACACGTATAATTAATTGAAGCATAATTCAGAGCTAGTACGAAACCCAATGAATGAATAAATAAACCAGTAAATAAGTTATTAAATGCGTAAATAAATTAAAACTCGATTATAAACAGCGACTGTGATGTTTCTGATGGTGGTAGTAACACGATAAATCCGCAAGCAGAACTGTCATATGTAGCACGGCAACGAAAGCAAAACAGCTCCTGCACCGAACTATCATCATATGAAGGCGGAGGGAGGAGCGGAAATAAAGCTCCATACCTTTCTAGCCTCAGCATGGGATGGAGGAAACGAATCAACTCGACAACCCCACTACTTTACCTCCAGGAGATCAGCATCCAGCAATCCTTCAGTGCAGGCTCGATGGACCCCTCAGTCATTTCGGAAGTGGTGTTTTCTCTCCAGGAGTGTAGTACTCAGTAACCGTTTGGTAGAGTTAGATATGGCGACTAAAACCAACAAATGCACCAGTTTATGAAAATATACCATAAACTTATTAATACCTCCTACATGTTTCGGCCAATCATGTGGCCATCCTCATGGACGCTGATTGATGCCCAACAGGCAAAGCTACATGTGCTTATAAAAATACGAAAAAGGCCGAAACATGGAGTTATTACTACGGTTATAACACATTTTCATAAACTTACGTGCATTTGTTTGTTTCAGTTACCATATTTAACTGTTCAATGTACGGTTATGGATCATTCAAAACCATCCAGAAATATTCAGTACAGTTCTGATGGGTCCCTGCATCACTTCAGAAGCGGTGTTGCTAACGAACGCTGTTCTTCTGTTTGCAGAAAATCATGTTTCCTGTCAGAGTTATTCCCATCACTATCAGAATTTGCATGTTACAGAGTTCTCCTTAGCGGGAATAAACCCGATATCGATTATCTGACAGAAGAGTAATTTTCTTCAATGTGAAGAACGTCTCTACATTCTACGACACAGAACTTCGAATTTGTCTTTTCATATATTTTAATTTTCAAATGATGAAGTACATTGTCAACATGTTGACTTAAAATCGATGCTGCAAAATTCAATAATCTCGTTCATCTAGAAAAAGCAATGGAAAGCCGAACACAAAGGTCGAGTGTTTAATACTTGTTTTATATTCTGGAGGTCCCAGGTTCAAACCTCGTTCGAAGGAAGCCACCTTGACTGAAGTTTTCACAATCATTCTTATTCTTTCCAGGTTATTAGACCTAAATTATACTGGGTCACCGCAGTTTCTTTCTACTTAAATCAAAAGTCATTGTTCACTCAACATCCTACACTTGCTGTATAATCTATTCGAAGTCTCACTAAACTCAAAAAGATGAAGCAGCATATGAAGAGATAATGATATACTATATTATTTATGCACTAACAGAAGAATTTATCTTAATCAGAAAACTGTTATGAAATCCATATAGCTCTTAATTTCAAAACAGAAGTGTCATGCCATGTGCGTTTTCATGAGCAGGGTCATTAACTGCATAGTCTGCCCTACGACATGTCCACAGCCTCTTGCAAAGCGAGTTCTGAACTGAGGACTATCTAGTGCTTCCTCTTTCAATTTGCAGTAACTTCACGTTTCCCTAAGGTCATCCATTAGCTGCTTAAATCTTCTTCCTCGTTTTCCTGTCATTTCTATCCCTCCTTATACCTTTCCCTCAATAACGTGCTTTGAAGGCAGTTCCTACGCAAGATGCGACAAATCCAGTTAGTCTTCCTTCTTTTTATTGCATGTAAGAAATTCCTCTCCTTCTTGACCCTGTGTAGTACTTCTTCATTTCTCACACGATCAGTCCAACTGATTTCTCTTTTTCTCTACCACCACATTCCAAAGCTTTCCAGTTTTTTCTGATCTACCTTCCAATGTATCCAAGTTTCAGCACCGTACAAAGCTATGCTCAAAATATAGCACTTTACTGTTTGATAAGCAGGGTAACAAATATTAAAATTCCGCAGCTGAGTTACCCCTTCCCGCCCGTGCCTGAATGTGTTTGGATGGCCCCGACATGTAGCATAAGAGAGGAAGAGGTGGGGAGTAGAACACACTGAAACAGAATTTTGGTTAGTGGAGATCATTAGGCAGGACCGGCGTAGGTTTTAGACAGAAGAATAATATTAAAATATACATTACAGAAATCGCTGTTGACCCAATATAGGGCTGCAAATAAATCTGCGTAACAAGAGAAGAAAAGACTTGGGGCAACGCAAAACGAGTTCGCGTATTGAGCAGGGAAATATTTACAAATACCCAGAGGATAAACTTTGTCTTGGACAGTGAAAACAATCAGTTCTTTAGAATAACCTAATGATGGCAAATCACCTCATGTTGAGGCTTAGAATTTGGCAAGAAAAGTATTCGCATTATAGCCACATAATTTAAGCGCCAACATATACATCACTAAAATCCATGCACTTTCAATCAATAATTTAACTATATCTTGTGATCCAGCGTCCCAAACATATTATTATATTCTACACACTTGCATTCAAACACACACACACACACACACACCAATGGGAGGAGTAAAATGTCAGACACGGACATGTATCATCTTTATAGCGTCCTAATTTTTAGGCACTGTTCGTTTCTTTCGTAACACATAAAAAGAATAATTGTGCATAGCTCACTACACGCATGTCTCTTCCGCTACATACAGTATACATCCTGCCACAGTGTGTACAGGTGTTACCTCCTGTACTGCCTATTCTAAACCGTTTATGCACATGGTCTGCATACAAGACAAATGCTACACACTGCTTAAAGATTATTTTCTTCATGAATATGACGCCGTCGTGTTTGGTAGACAGGTACCAACATTCAGAGAAATCTGTTTTCTCTTTCATCCAAAATGTCTGTACATGTCTAAGTTTACCAGACTACACACTGTCACATCATGGAAGGCAGCAACTTCATATCTATCGCTGTGAACATCCTCAGAACTTCTATACACTTCTGTATTTGTTCTCGCTACTTGTTCTCTTATACAGACATCGAAAATTATTTTGGAACAAAGAGAGAATTTTTAAAGTGTTTTTCAACTTTTCTTTGTAACCCAAAAACGGAGAGTAAATTAAAAAATACGCAAGGGTGAATAACACGAACGTAAACATCCTATTTTTCGAGGGACATTAGGTAGGCTGATTTAAGGAAGATTTTCGAAAGCCTTATATATAAAATCCACCCAACAGCAAAACAAAGGGATAGAAGTTTTAGTGTAGGGAACTTGAGCAATGGTACTCTGTAGAAGAAAACACGGAAGATGTAAAATTTTGATAGCGAATGAAACCCTTGAATAAATTACATTGTTCAAATATTTACGGCACAATGCCAAGTAGATTACAAACATACAATTGTGACACACAATAATAGGTATATCAAAGTAGCTGAATTTATAAATAATTAATTTACACCGCCGATAGTGTAAAGGGAATAGAGTTTCAAATTCTCTGTCAGTTCTTCAAACCAAGCTGTAGAATACATGTATGCTACGTTCTTATCATCTTGAATCCTAAATTCTACCTGTGGCGTGTTTACAACAGAAAGCTCAAGAATCTGCATATTAGCTTCCCGACAGATGTGGGCCCACAATAATAACAAAGGAACTGAAGGGATTTTAATCAAGTTGAAAATTCTGAACTTCCTCTAACTGTTGTCAACATACTCGAACTCAACTAAAATACGAAAAAACAGTGGATTCTTTACATGAAGGTAATGTGCATTTGTATCTTCATCTCAGGCCACTTCTTCATTAAGTAGTTTGCCTTCCGATAGGCCTATAGCTTTTACCAAGCCAGTTTCCCACAGAGTGCGATCTGGTACTTTCTCTTTCAAATTCGATTATTTATCTTTTCCTTAATTCTACAGAGTTACAGTTTATATCTTCTTCCTCGTCTTCTCTTCCTTGCCGCCTTTCCTTCAATAATGTATTTTACAAGGTAGTTCTTACGCAAGATATGACGAATACAGCATGCCTTCCTTCTCTGTTTCGACGCAGGATGTCTCTTTTCTCCTTGACTCTATGTAGCACTCTTAATTTTTCAGACGATCGGTCCGACTGAACTTTTCTATCTTCCAGCACCACATTTCAACATTTCAAGGTGTTTCTTGTTTATTTAGCGAAATGTCCAAGTTTCAGCTACACACAAAGCTGCGCCCCAGGTGTAGCACTTCATTAGCTTCTTCCTAAAATTTAAGACCGATTTGTGGTAAAAAAAAGCCTCCTTTTTGATCTCGCATTTGCTTTCCACATCGCAGCGCAATAGTCATTCAAACCGCTATGATCGCTTCTGTTGTTACATGATCACCAATCACATAGAGCATCATTTGCTCCGTGCTTCAAGTCGCTACTGTTGACGCTGCTGCCGGCATCGGAGGGGTTTTTATCAGAGTTTCCTTGTTCTGGTTACGCTATATCTCTCCTTAATCAGTCCGGCTTGGCAGACTATACTGTTAGCAATTCCACCTCTGGCTTAGCTTTCATGGCTGCTGGAAATCACAAGCCCCACCAGCATGGTAAGGGGTATCTCAGGTGTCACACACTAAATATTCATACAAGTAAAAAATCTCGAACAAAAATTCTACAAAAAAAACAAATTACGTATTTTATATTCAGAACCATTTTCCGTACGTCTCACTGTTTTAGAAGTAATTGGACAAAATGCAAATAAGCCAGACTTGTTACGCTATGCATAAACTTCAGAATTTGTTTTATATCAGAAAATATTCAAGACCAGATTACATAAAAAATGTAGGACTTTCTAAAAATTTGCATAAAGGGGAGCTCCGTAATTTTTCAGCAAATGTTATTAGAATAAATAAATCGGGAGTAGAATTTAGGAACACAAATGAGACCCAAATCGAAATCTTGCTACGTAGGCCTATAAAACACGAAACTCCGTAATGACAAAGAAGTACATGAGTTCCGTTAGGATAAAGATGACGTAAGCAGCGCAGTAAGAAGAAATCTAGTCCGGGAAAGGACGAAAAGGAATAGGCTCTACATGGAGGATATCACGGAGTCAAACGTAACTCTCTGTTTTCTATGAAGCACAGATGTTATTCAGAAATAAGAAAAGTTTAGGCAGCGTATAGGCAGTAAGAAAAATTTATTCATGTTTTGTGTTCAGGTAGCTGCGGACTAAAGTTATGAACCAGCATACATCCTCGCCACGAAAATGGAGAGACTGCATTCATCCCCAAGGATGGTAACCATCTACTCTTCGGCATGTTGTCACAGCCCTGGACATAATGTATTCACGAAACCGTAGGCCGAATGGACGGTTTGTTAAGGAACCTCACCTTTCTGTCTCTCTCCCTCCGTCTCCCTCAACTTGTGAAACAAGAAGTCTGCGTGGAATTGTACGGAACGAGAAGAGTACATGGATTAGGCAGTGTTATTATGGCTCCGTTTATTCACACTGTCCTTTCCCTACAGGCAGGCCACGGCCAGAAGGTCTCAGGTGGGCCGACACTCACGATAAATCTACCTCATGCACTAGCAGTAGTAATGCTGCTGGCTAAAACACTCTCCCCTTTCCAACCCTGCTTGCCTGCCTATCCGAGGCAGGAATCGATACGAACAACTGTTTCGAGCTGGTACCTCTCCCTCTCTCCCCCGGTCTCTATAGTGCGTGTTTTACCTTTCAACCTTTTCACGTTCTCCCCTGCCCTTCACAAAAAAGCAATTCTGTTACAACGTTTTGCCCATAGTGCGATGTATGCACTGTATTACACAGTAAACGAAATGAAAAACTAGAAGCAAGAGCGAGATTGTTTAAATAAAGAATGCGTATATATTCTTGTTAAACAAACGCAGTGATGTTCAGTTCTTGTACTGACACTCCATAAATCTCAATTACCGTCATCATTAATTTCCTCTTTTCAGTTCCACACAGATGTTTCACAATTATATTCCAGTTACAATTTTTGCGCTGAATGTTCAGATTTGTCTATCCAACCGCTTTCCTCCCCCCCCCCCCAAGAGGACAGCGATATTTTGTAATCAGTTTGGTTTCTGCTTTCGGTCACATGCGTGAGCTCTGTCGAGTGTATTTTGCAACATCCATTAGAGTCTGGACTTCTAGAAGTGATCAAGGCATAAATTAAAATTTAATTCAAACTTTTATCCATTCATCATAATGATCATCGCTGCCAGTCATAATAAATATCACTATTGAATATTGTGGCCCAAAAATACAGCGCCTGTCCAATAGTAGAGACATTTTTTAATTCAGTCCAAAGAAAATTGTCATTCATTCTGTAGTCTGCATTACGACAGGTCCCTAGCCTCTTTCAAAGCGAGTTCTCCAGAGGGTGCGATCTAGTGCTTCCTCTTTCAGTCTCCGGTATCCTGTCCTTTCCTTAAGGTCATTCAGTAGCTTGTTACATCTTCTTCCTTGTCTTCCCGTCACTTATATCTTTCCCTCTATCTTCGCTTAAGTAAAGCGTTTTGGAAGGCAGTTCCTACACAATTTGTGAGCAGTCTAGTTAGCCTTTCTTCTTTGTATGCTTTGTAAGATATTAGTCTCCTCCACAACTCTGTAATAGTTCCTCATTTCTCACACGATCCGTCCAACTGATTTCACTTCTTCTCCATCCTTCCAGTTTCAACCAGTCTATGAATCATGTCCTGTAGCGCTGTTTATTCTTCGGCCAGTACCAAAGGTCATCTGCATTCTTCAATGTGCGAATTACTCGTCCTCCAAATTTGAAGTCTCCAAACCCTTCACGGGCTGCAAGGGATATTTAATTTCCTTCGAAAATTTCATACTGCAAAAATATTTTTGGACTGTCTTCAACAAGGTAATGAACTCTCCAATTACATAAAACGCGGCAAAAGTCTTCACTAAATAAGGACCCATTAGCTTCTCAAGAAGTGTACTACTCCATGCATTTAGTTAATATTTATTTATTTCGTCATATGTGTGTGTTATCTTAAGGAAAGTCAGAAAACACGGTTCTTGAAAAATGAGAGTACTGAAATGCAATGATCTTTCGCAACGGCCACAAAGAGCAGAAACTAGAACAGATACTATTACGACATACGCGAACTGAAAATATATGCATTTACTTTCATTGCGCACTGCGTAATGCTGTAAGTAATACTACGCTGAAACAGCCTTCGAAGCGAGCGAACAAGACACGGAGTCAGTTCTTTCTAAAGACGCTGTGGATAACTAGAAGCTGCGATAGAACGGTTAACTTCGCAAGTATACTACTTTCTGGGAGACCGAGGAATTGGAATGGGATTCCTGGGAGGTAAAGGGGTTACTGATTTCTTCACCGACCAAACCACATGTGAGGTCTGTTAAAAATCAGAATTATTAAATAAGCGAAACACGTATCATATAATTTTATTAGAAATTTTCTCTTCGAAATTGTACCTTCCTGCATTAACAAAACGATTCAAAACACGTTCCTATTTTCCTGGTGTTCCACATGCGGTTTTGAAGGAATATGGAATGGCTGTTATAAAGTTTTTCTTTACACTGATTAAAATTGGCGTCCTTTTAAAATAACTTACCATTTCAGGAAGAGGAAGAAGCCTGCTCGAGTGATATTAGAGGTGGAGGGAGTCTGTGGAAGCACTGGGTTTTGTTTTTCTCGCGAAATATCTGGACAGAGAGCGCTGTGTTTACAGAAACATCGTTGTGGTGAAGAAACCAGTTATTTTCGCGCCCAAGTTCCGGTCGTCTCTTTCGCACTGCTTCTCCTAAACGCAGCAAACGGCGAAGCAGAATCCTTAGTTTACTCTTTGACTCGTTGGAACGAATTCATAACGTACCAAACCTTTACAGCTGAAGAAAGAATAAGCATGCTTTTCACACTCGATTTGTTCTGTCGCACTTTTGTTCAGTCTCGGGGCGATTTTAACTTCCGTTGTGAAGACTACTTCTTAGTTTTGACAACCTATGAGTAGGCCCACGTCTAATTACTGGTAGTAATTAATTTCGTGAAGTGATTTTCCGCTTCCGATTTTTGCAAAGGGTCTGTGCAAATGTTTGCCCTGGTCTCTTTTAGTTCAATGGTAAAAAAAATCACGAAATTACTTTTGCAGAGTCGCGCCGCACAATCAGATTAACAGAAAAATTGCTAAACGTGGTCCTACGAATACTCCTATCTCTTCCATCTTTTCCCTTACAGCTAATCAACGATCTTAGCACTGTGGAGATTTCGTCATCAGTTAGTGAGGGAAAGTGAGGCCGGAAGGACGGTCGACTTCTCACGGTTCTCAAACACTTCAAAACATTTTTACTATTCAAGAGAGGCAACAGGGGAGTGGAGAAGACTACATAACGAGGAACTTAATGACTTGTACTCATCGCCAAATATTAATCGGGTAATCAAATCGAGAAGAATGAGATGGGCAGGCATGTAACAGGTATGGGGGAAAAGAGAGGTTCATACAGGATTTTGGTGGGGAGACCTGAGGGAAGGCGACCACTTGGGAGACCCAGGGGTAGACGGGAGGATAATATTAAAATGGATCTTCAAGAAGTGGGATGGGGCAGCATGGACTGGATTGAACTGGCTCAGGATAGGTACAGTTGGCGAGCTCTTGTAAATGCCGTAACGAACCTCCAGATTCCATAAAATGTTGGGAATTGCTTGACGAGCTGAGAAACTGTTAGCTTTTCAAGAAGGTCTCTGGTCCATGGAGTTTTTAGTTAGTTAGTTAGTTAGCACTATTGAGCACCTCAAAGCCTTTTGGTTTAACGTCACTTTTAACAAATCATAGGTTTTGTTAGCAATATTTCCCGTTTTGTGACAAAAGTCACAGAAATGCGCTGTTCCTTTAATAACACGTAAAAAATTGCCGAAGCACATTTTCTTCAACACAAATAATTGCCTCTTTTGAGAATCAACACGGTAGGGCTAAATGAAAAAACAACAATTCTGCCAATTCCTGCCCCATCATGACGCGGCTGTCACATGATTCGAAGAGAGGTTGCAAGCAGTAGTCGAATCCTAAAGCTAAACATTTATCTACGTCTAATGCTGGGATTAAAACACGTTTTCACAGCGTGTTAGTTACTTAAAGACGGGGAAAACTGTGCCTGTACCTGAATGTAGTTTGGGAAGTTTCCTCCTAGTCATTGACATCTTTCTATAAATCTGTAGAGCATTACATCTTTCAGGTTTCGTTGCTAATATTCACCATTCTCAGAAACTCACACGTCGCACAGCTTTCAGATATGTTATGTTGAAAATGTAAGTAGTAACATGAGGTTGCGGTACCTTATAGCAGCCATTATATGCTGCATCATTTAGAACTGTATTCTCTTTTAAATTATGTGCCAGTTTTATGGGCTAACCGCGACATGCTACGGATCCGTTCTGTCAGAAATACTTTGTTCCAAGTTTTGTTCGGACCTGTCTACTTGTGAAAGTCGTAGTGTAAATTTTAACAACAGCTAAAGACAAGATACAAATAATTCTCTCCCGACTTTAGAAAGCAACATTACATATTTCTTTTGTGATTTAAGGTTAGACAAATATGTTGCTTTGTTTTAGTAACTAGGAGAGGAACGTCACCTTGTACCTTTGAAAGGAAAGCTACCGGGTCTTCATAACTACAAACCACAAAAAAAGAGGGGTTGGACACAAACACAAGTCACGGGATAATGAAAAAATTCGTATATAAATTTAACCCCTGATGGGCCTTCTAGGGGGTAACGAACCGAACATAAAACTGAATATAATTTTCCCCTTCCAATTTTTCTTTTACCTTACAACGGTTAGACCTTCTTCTCATTTCCATTCTTTTAAGTTTGCTACCAAGATCCATTGTTTTAACTAAGGATGTTTCTTCGCCCCTCTCCCTTGCATGAATAGCTATAACACTATAAGAAATGAAAATTTATGATCCACACCTGCCCACTCGGTAACATGGGTGCTGCTGTGAAAATTTATTACAGCACCTTGAAATTCACTAGGGACATTTTTTTGTCTTTCCCTTATGTCTACCTCCCATTTCTCTCCCTTTCTCACCCCCGAAATGCCACATTTAGGGAGGCGTTACAGTACCGCAAGACACTTGCCATGAAGCCTTAGGATATAAACAAAATATACTGTTTTAAGGTTAAAGTAAAAGAATAGTAGGCTTAGATTTGAATGAATTAATGGTTTGAGATTTGAGTTCCTTAAATCTCTTGAGATCAATATTGACATTTTCTGGAATAAAGCATCATGTAATCTAGTAGCCGATCCCAGTGCCCGCGCGGTCTAAGGCGTGGATCTGCGGCCGAGTACTTGCTGGGATCTTGGCTTCGAATCCCACCGGCGGCATGGTTGTTTGTCTCATGTGAGTGTTTGTGTTGTCAGGTAGAGGTCTCTGTGACTGGCCGATCCCTCGTCCAGAGGAGTCCTACCGACTGTGGTGTGTGTTTGAGTGTGATCAAGTGAAAATAAACAACCCCGACACCTACTGTGAGTGGGTAGAAGAGGGAAGGACTAGGACGACGTACTTTGGTAGATAAGTATAGAGGTCTCACAGGAACTGCTGCCTTCATACTGGTATTCAGCTATATATCTACCAAACTACACGGCTGATAAAGTCTAATAGGAAGGGTTAATCTTGAATGTATGGTTCTGAATAAACACGCTTATTAAAAGTTAATGTATCTTTTAAGCTTGAACTCCACCTTATAACACTTAGAATTCAGTTCTACTTCAGCGTAAACCATCAGGTTAATACTGCTCAGGGTAAGTAATAATCAGTGTTCAGTAAAGGAATTGTACGGAACGTATAAATACAGAGTGGGCAGGATGCAAAGTCCTTGAATATTCAAGCAGGTAGAACATTTATTAAACACTACGTTTTAAAGTGTTTAAATCGTTGCTTACCTAATCGTATATTGACAGAATGTTACATGCAAAGGGCATTCCTAATTCAAAACATTTTATCTTCATTTCATAGGAATATAGCCTACTGAAAGAGACAGTGTGTTATTTATAGATGCACGTTAATAAACTTGCAAGCAACACACACTGTTGTTATCGACCTGAGGCACGCAACTTATTGGAAATGAAATATAGTTTTTGTGCCTCCCGGTACAAAACCTCGTTTCATGAAACATCATATATTCACCTATACTTTCCTTTTATTGTTTTTATTCTCTCCTTTTCATGACATTACAGCCAATGAATAAATTTCTTCCTATGTTACTACCCATCTAGTTGTAAAGCTACCTCTGTCTTTCATACAATTAAAAATAACTTAAAAATTTTATACCTGGTACAAACGAATATGTTACTGCCTTATAAAGGAAAAGATTCACCACGGGTATCAATAAGTCATTATAACAGAAAAATATAAACAGGCATAGACACAGGCATTGTGGAGTACATAAATTGCACTACACATGCAAGAGTGAGAAGGGATGGTAAAATTCATGTTCTAGAAGACTCGATAACCTATTATCATGAATAATTGGCCCCATTATAACCCCAGGGTCAGGACATTAGTTATATTATTATTATACATGTCGGTATTGTGATAGGACTATAGTAGGACTGTAGTCGTGTAGTCTCGTGTTGACCAGTTCTCACGACTCACAGCGCACCACTGCTTTACAAAAGCACTTCATTCCACGCACCATGCACATCCCAGCTTATAACTTAAAACGCTTCACGTAACAAGGAGAATGCTTATGTGAACATGATTTGTAACGAACTTCGCGTACTGCGGCAATTTATAATACTGTACATAATGGCTGGTGACCGGGCCTTTCCTGGGGAAAGGTGACGCCCCTGTTCGCTTTATATTTATAGACCTTACACACAAGGATGCAGTAAGGTGAAAATGCATAAAGCAAGTAGTTCTGTGTTACGTTTCATGCTGGGTTTATGGTTGCATAACCTGTAGAACATACCAAACCCACCAGTGACAATAGTTGAATTTATGATTTTCTTTAACTTAAACACAAATTTGTGTATAAGCGTTAGGAAACATCGTGAAGAAATCGCCATTCAAAAACACCTCAAGCGATGATTTGTATTGGTGAAGTGCGTGGTTCCAATCTGGATCGACGCCCTGAGTAGTCTGACATCCTTCTTTGTTCTTCTCAGCCCGTCCAGTACATCAAATATAGCTACTGCCGCTTTGTCTTACACCATTTTGAGTTCACTATTCGCTAATACCTACATTATTAGACTCTACACACGCCTATAGTCTCCTGATATAATCTAGTACATAAAATGAAAAACCGTGAAGTCGTAACATTGTAGCCCTCGTCTGCTTTGGAATCATGCGCAAACTGCACTTCGTATCACTTAAATTCCGCGTGCAAAGAATCAACATTTTGTGGCCCATATTGTTTGTGTTTTCCCTGTACTTTAAAAAGGAGAGTGGTGTGAATTGCGAGTGAAATGCAGAGCCGTTGCGAGGATTAAAGCGAAAGCACCGCAATATTTACGACCTGCATTCTTATATCCACAGTGCTTCAGTGGGTTAAGGACATTTTTGAGAAACATAGTGAATTTTCCGAACTGAGGAAACCAACAGTATAAAAATAGTAACTGGAGTAAATTCCAGTTCTGTGGCTCTCTGCTTACAGGCTCAGCATGTTAACTAATTTCAAGGAGCAGAGTTATTCCTGAGAAGCCTAATAATCGGCCAGGTATTTAAGAATTAACCTCGTTTAAAAAAAGCGATGGTTAATTTCTGTGTTTACATTACAGCGTCATTGGTCCTTATCACCCTGTTAAACACAATGTGCATCACAGACCATTTCTTCAAGAATATTTTTAATAATATACTCCGCAATAAAGATTAGGTCTTAAAGTGCTCTCTTCGCTTCAGATTATGCGACTGAAACTGTGTATTTCTTTCTGACCTCCACGGTGTTTCCTTCATGTCCAATCTACTACACCCCCTTGCAGCACGACAACATGTTACCCAAATTGAATTTTATTTTTCGATTATGAACCAATGTATTTACTGTCTGAATATAACACTAACAAGAGAGGATTTCAGAATCAATATAAGCAACGGCAAGAGAAAAAATGTGCAATTTTCTAGCGTGTCGGATTTTCTTCCGAAAGCAATGCCTCAGCGCACGTATCTTGTGCGGGTAGTGTGATCTTGAAGCGGTACTTGTCCCAACTTTTTCACTGAACGCTGAGCTACAATTTGCTATGCGCTATGGCTTGGGAAACAGTGGTGGGTGTTGAGTTCCGTTCAAGATGGACGGCTCGTTCTAAACCACGTCGAAGCTTATCAAACAGCGAGCTGTTATTGAACTTTTGACCCACGAAAATCAAACGCCCATCGAAATTCACAGGCGATTATTGGCTTTCTATGGTGAAGATACTGTGGACATAAGTACCATGCGTCGTTGGGTGAGAAAATCGAGGGATAGTCGCGGAAATGTGGACCTGAACGACTAGCCGCAGTCTGGAAAGTCTGTCACCACAACTCACTACACGAACAGCCAAAAGTCCATGAACTTATTCAAAAAAATCGAAGAATTACTCAGGCATCCATAGCGGTAAAGTTCAACATTGGTTTAGCCTGAGTCAATGAGATTGTTGCAGGTTTCGCTTAAAAAAAACTGTGCGCTCGATTAGTGCCGGGCCAGCTTACGCCCGAAATGAAGACAGCAAGACTGGAAGCATGTCAGCGATAACTCTCGTCACGAAAGAGAGGGTAGTGATTTTCTGTGCAACATTGTCACGGGGAACGAGAGTTGGGTGCATCATCACGACCCGGAATTGAAAAGCTAGTCACTTGAATATCGTCATCCCACTTCTCCCAGAACGAAAAAATCCAAAACTCAACACTCTGCTCGAAAATGTATGCTCACAGCTTTCTGGGACTGCAGAAGCACCGGTCACAAGGAATACATGGTCAAAGGTAGGAGAATAAATGCCGAGGCTTACGTGAAGACACTAAAGAAGCTTAAACAACGAATAAATCGCGTTCGTCGGGAACAAAAGCAGATTCTTCTTCGACATGATAAAGCCAGATCGCACACTAGTGCTGCCACTTCAACGACAGTAGAGAGCATCGGATTTGAGGTTGTTCTACACCCTCCCTTCAGTCCGGATTTGGCACCGTCTGACTTCTGGTTGTTCGGGGCGCTCAAGAAATATCTCAAAGGCTATCGTTTCACGTGTGATGAAGAAGTTCGAGCTGCTATGGCAAGTTTCGAGAACAGACTGGAAAATTCTACAGCGACGGTTCCGAAAAACTCTTTCAGTGCTGGCGGTGTTGTATCGAACGAGAGGGCAACTACGTGGAAACGTGAGGTACAGAAACAAAGTACCCAATCTGAGCTACGCTTTGTTTCATTTCAATATCTTGTCTGGTTGTACAGATACAAATATGGAGGCAATACTTTCGGAACGCCCCTTGTACATCTTTCCTGTGGTCGACCTGCATCTCTTCTGACAGTTGGGACGTGTCTGTACACCAGACTGGGAATTCGTATGTCCTCTGTTACTGATAAATGTTGTGTCCACTTATCTGTACAACGAATTTATTAAAATTAAATACATATATACACTAATATATTTAATTTTTTCTTATATTTTTTTATGTTTTATGGTCGTACAATTTACAACGAATTTGTAAAATGGAAATATATTAAGCAGGAAAGGAGGCATTATGAGTTCTGACAGGGCTGCTTTGTCTAGCACTTTACTACACGTAGGAAGTATGTAAGAATTATTTCAGTCTCTGTCCCTTTAAAGAGGAAAAATCTGAAAGTTCTGGAGTTTATGTAGTTTCTATCGAAATCGTTTAAACTTGAGTCTCAGGCACAAAGATGGCTCACGGGCTACTTCGCTCCCTACTCTAATTTTGTTCTATGCCACGTAATCTTGCTGTTCAAACAGCATCGTTAAGTGCCGATAGATGAGGAATTGCGACACTAGGATTAAAAATTCCTCCACTATAAGGCCAAGAGGAAGGATGCAGTCACCTGCTTGTGTAGTGATATAAAGCAATAAATTTTACAACCATGCTCACTGCGGCGTTTTACTCAGTTCAGTTTTGGATATGTTGTGTAGCCTAATGTTTTATAGAACGCTGAACTTCCCGAAATATGGCCTAATAAAATCTTATACTACAAAGTGAATTTGATGCTAAATGGACGCCAGCTGATACAGTTTCATATATTGAGCCCGCCCGTTCCAGGTTCGGTCCTGGCAGCTGGATAGTTGTATAAATGTTCCGTTTGACCATTCGACATCCTGTCCGCTGTCTCACCAAGCCACCAAGTTAACAACGTACACTGCTGGTGAAGTGTGACAGAGATACAAATGTCGTGTGAAAGAGATGGGATTTCGGCTGGCCAATGAAAACGTTTACGAGAAAGGCGTGGCAACCATCTAGCCAATTGGGTTCGATATCTGAATCAGGCGATAACCAGATTAACCTAATCACAGCCTGAATTTGGCAACGCGCGATTTATAGAAATCATTTAAAAAAGAAAGACTGTCATCGATGAAATTTCATCGGTAGTGTCTGCATAGCGATGGCAAGAATGTTGGGCGTAATTTCTTGCAGTAAAAGAAGCATTCATTGCTTATGTAGCAGTCGTAATTGCTGACGTCCTAGTTTGAGCTCGAGAGCGTGTCGTCGTGGATGAGAGCGGATACTATTTGAAATTCTGAGTATAGTACTAAAGCAAATCTACAAATAAATTCTGGAACATTTCTTCAAAAATATCGAATTTTTTGGCCTTCAGTTGAGATTGCCCATATATCACAAGAAACGTATTTACACTCCTCTGAGAAGGGATGGTGCAAAATGCCTGCTACCTTTTCAGTAACCGAGGCCGGAATTTCAGTATCTAAGAGGATGTTTACAATAGACGTACTCTATTCTTCTACAATGTGATTACTTCAAAACCCCCTTGCTAGTGACAGATGGGATGCTGTTTTGGTCCAGTAGGTAGGAGCAGCCACACTAGGCTAGAAAGAGCTGATAGCTATGCCAGCGTTTCAACCGTCTATTCTCTTTCCATCTGGAATAGAGAGAAAACCTTTAAATATCGCCAACGACGGAGGCAATGTTCTCGTCTGCCATCAATGAATGTACGCCGCCCTACTCCAGAGTGTACCCGACAGTTCTTTTTTTGTGTGTGAATAAACTGAAACTCGCCATACCAAATGGAACTTTTTAACTGCCACCGATCGTCATGGTCTGACATTTGTTAAAGCGCTCGCGTGCGAACCCCTCTTCCGTCGCCAATGGTTGACTGATTTTAACTCTTGTTACTGCATTAATATCCTGCCGGGTTGAACGCACGCACGCCTGGATGGATCTACGCAATTGTGGTTTAGGTCGCATGTCTCGTAGCCTCTTTGTCACTACATCTAAACACTACATCAAAAATTTTGTTCTCTGTATTTTTAACTGTCTCATAAATTTTTCCTTGCTGGAACAGACTGGACTCAGTGCGAGCAGCACTGCTAGCAGACCACTAGCAGAAACAGGGGAAATATGCGGGAGTACATAGAAGTTCAAAAGCTCTTTGACGGCTGACGTCCATCTAAATTATATCTTATACCAATTAAGTATTCAGTTTCTACCTCACAGAGAACAAAGTCCTTGTCCATTATAAAGACCGATCAGTTAATGCTGTTTGACAAGTAGTAGGTGTTTATAGTGAGAATCAAACGAAACATAAATGCACCGTGTCAGAGATATTCTGACGTTATAGAAGGCGGTACACTTAATTACCACTGGGCTTTGTATGATTAAAGGGAAAAACTGGCGGTAAGATACCTCTCTGAGGCCGTGACGGTAGCTGGAAGAACATTATGAAACAGACTTTAAACAAGATGCGAGGGTGTAGATTGGATACATCTGGCTGTGGACAGGGATCAGTGGCGGGCTCTGGTGTCCTGGATACTGATCTACGCATTCCGCATAAGGCCATCTGCTTGACCAGCCGAGTGCTAATTAGCTTCTCAAGTAGGATTCTGGAGCCGATCCCAGCGGCCGCACCGTCTGAAAGGTGGGACTACGGCCTGTCGCTTGCTGGAGTTGCAGGGTCAAATCCCGCAAGGGGAAAGGATGTCTGATGTGAGTGTTTTGTTCTCAGGTAGAGGTGTCTGTGATGCGCTGATCCCTCGTCAAGGGAAGTCCTACGGAGTGTGTGTGTGTGTGTGTGTGTGTGTGTGTGTGCGCGCGCGCGCGCGCGTACTTGTGTGTGTGTGTGTCACTGAGTGTCATCAGGTGCAACAATAACCCCCTACACCTACAGTGATTACGTAGAAAGAAAGAAAGAAAGAAAGAAAGAAAGAAAGAAAGAAAGAAAGAAAGAAAGAAAGAAAGAAAAAAAGAAAGAAGGAAGGAAGGAAAGAAAGAAAGAAAGAAAGAAAGAAAGAAAGAAAGAAAGAAAGAAAGAAAGAAAGAAAGAAAGAAAGAAAGAAAGAAAGAAAGAAAGTAGGATTCTGCTTCATATAGTTCGTTATTTCTGATATTTGTAATGCACATTTCCCAAATTTTAGTCGCAGCTTTGATACAACTTAGGGGCCTGTTTTAAGCAAGCGCGGCACGTGCGTAGCCCACACCGCAGTGTAATAGTCGGAAATGTTCTAGGTTACGAAGGATACGTTTGGAAACTCAAATATAATCACAGTGTTTGAGAGAATTGCAGATAAGAGACACCAGAATTCCAAAATTTGTTTGAAAATTTGGTAGCATAAAAATATTTTGTTGCCAGCAGAAGACGGGTAAGTATTTTCACCTGCACCCTCCAATCAGCTCCTGACATTAATTTCTTCCTGTCTTTATACCTTGTCCTAAACAAACACAAACGACGAACAATATTATAAACATAAATGAAGGTTGCTGTGTCGGTAGTTAAGCACGACGCCGTGAAGAAATACGCGCGAAGCACGACGCTAGGTAGGGTGATTGGTCAATTCACGCCCCAACCACTTAACCAGCTGGCCAAGAACCCCGTTACATAATAGACAGGAGTTTGGGTAGACTTCAGTTCCAGGCTGGACGCTGTGTAGAGAGTAAATCCCTTGCCAGTGTCAGGAATCGAGCTCCTATTTGTCGTTTGTTTAGCTAGTAGCCTAGTCACTATATCGACTGAGTTATCCCGGCTCACGGTGTAATATAATGGCGGTAAAACTAAATTTAAAGGATATATTTACTATTGTGACTGACTATGATATTGGGGCACGCGGTGGTGCCATTGGTTGAGGCACTGGGCTACAAGCCGGAAAGTCGTGGGTTCGAATCCCAATGGATTCACTGAAATTCTTCATTGACTTAATCCCTCTGGCCGCACTATGGCGCTGGTTCAGACTCAGCCTCTCACAGAAATGAGTACCAGGATTACTTCCTGGGGGTAAAGATGGCCGGTGCGTAGGACTGACAACCTTACCACCTTCATGTGCAGACTGTTTGGAAATCTGGGAGGTTCAATCAGCTGACACCCTAAGAGCCTGTCCAGGCCTGTGTGATGATAGCCTTACCTTGCTGTGGCACTAACCTTAAGGTCTCTGGACATATTCGCAGTTTTCTTTGTGGCACCAGTGACTGAGTGAAATTACCAGAACTAAAAAGGCATTTCCGAATGGAAAATTAATAGCCAGTCAAAGGCTGTGAAACCCACGTATTTTTCTACGTGTATTTGGCATGTACTTCTTTCTTGCTCTGGCTTATATCAAGCTGCTTGTTGCTAAACCAGCTATGGATCTATTATTCCTGTCTTATGCCAAGTCTCACGAGAGCCTGACATGAAAGTAGATACCCACGCACAGCACCACGTGATCAGGATGGATGCAAAATCTGTCATTGTAAACTACTTGCCATATGCGTATGATGATACACGAACCTGTTATGGGCCAGTGACCACCACCTGTGATCAGTGGGCTGCAATGTATTGCATGGCGGTTGGTGCATGACTGTGAGGGATTATCACTAGTCGCATGAAATGGCCAAGCAGGTATGCGCGTCAAGTTTCCTCGTTAAAGGCTCTCCATCTTCAGCTTCTATCAATTAAATTGAAGGCATTATAATGATCTGCGTCTACCGTACCATTACATAGAACAGACGAAAAGTTCAACTAAAGAGCCGTACTGTAAACAACACATATACCCCGTACTATTATAAACACATCAACTGTCTTGACGTAAAAGCACAAATTCATTTAACATCCCCATTCCTGGAAGATACATTTTCGTTCATTTATTTTGTTAATCTCTAGGAGAACAGGCCTTCATTGTTACCAAGTTTAGAGCGGTGTACTCTATGTGTTGCGATTGTTGTCCTTCATCGTTTCAACAAGTGATTTTTCTCCCGCATTTCTTACTGTAAACATTTTGTAATCTAAGTCAGGCACATCCAATCTTTTATGTCGCGCGGGCAACTTCGACAAATTTGGTCTGCATGCCAGCAACATGAGCTTTAATATACAGAATGAAGAAGGAATAAGGATAGGCCTACATATAATTATATGTATAATATTATCTGTGTATTTTTGTATATATCATGCGCAATAAAAATGCATTGATAACAGTAGGAAAATGTATAAAAATCAATTTTAAACCTAGGTTAGAGTGTCGCTATTTTTGGAACATTTTTACAAAATGGATTAGTAACGTAACGTATGTTTCCGTAAATAAACAGCTCATAAATTTTAAAAATTGCTTTGGCGTTCTATTTTGACTTTGCCAGGGGAAGGTTTAGAGACGATTTCTCATTACAAGTGACTCTGTTGCCAACATAACACTGTTTAGCGGGCAACATGGTTCGCCGCGAGCTACGGGTTGGTCGTTCTTCATCTGAGTTATGACACTATGTAACGTGGCAGGTGGTCGCCAGCACTTCGGAGGAAAATACTGGCCATCGCCACTTGCGTTATCCCCATACGTGCTCTAAAAGAGGTAGGGGTCTGATGACGTAGGCGCGTAAGGGATAAAATATAACAGATGGAGTGGGAATATCGTTGTGAAATGTCAATAAAAAAGGGGCTATGAATCAGAATAAACAGGTGTAGAGAGTACGCATTTTATGGAGGTGTTCTCCCTAAATCTAAACTTTGTACCGGGCAGGATTAATATAAAAGATCAGAAGCAACAAGTTTCCGCAAACAGAAGAGACTTTTTCTGCCTTTAACCTATACCAACAAGTAAACACAACAACTTGATTCTCAGTTTTTATTACAATCCTGTATTTATTGATAGGCCAAGCTTGATTAGCTAAAGCAATTTTCGGTTTCCCACCCTGTTGTGCGTATGTACAACTGTACATATTTTACGTCACTTATGTACGAAGCTTACGAATCTTCTGGCCCATCTCGAGTCCGGTTGATGCTACTACGACAAGTTTCACGATGACATACTCAACTAGAATTCTACAACAAACTACGGGCTTACTACGTCTCATTGGTGTGCTCTCCTTCAATATGTAAAAAACCTTTCCCTCTCCTTATATCCAGTTAGTGGAATGGATGGTAGGTCAGTTACGAAACTAGCCAAAAGTTAACCCAGAAGTCCTAAGGCTATACGCACCCTGAATGCGGTAATATAAATTGGATTTAGGAAGGGAAGATTATGAACTGTAGGTTTAGTTGGGGAGAGGGTTTGAAGGATCGTAGAGAAAAGGGATTTGTGGTGTCTAACATGACGTTGACTCACGCGCACACATTGCGTCACTTCGGGAGAGAGGTGAATCCTTCCATCCTAGGCCAATCCATCTTCGGACACCCCATCGTTTTCCTATTTCACCACACAAACACAATGAATCTCCTGTATACAGCGAATTCCACAAGTGTGATACTTTAACAAATTCAGTACGGTTCACGGACATTTAGGCCTACTTGTAATAACAAAAATACATAACAATTGATGCTGCAGGTACGTGTTTACATGTGTGTCTGAATATGATGTAACCACGAGAAGTCAGCCGCATTATTTCGGAACAAAAACTCCAGAGTTTCGGAGATGAAATTTATCTCTGTCTTCAAGAGAATAATGTAATGTCTTCCGAATTGGTTAAGTATAATTCAGCGACGTATAAATTAATTAACATAGAAAATTCAATACTACTGTATTTTATTATAAATTAAACTTTCTGTTACTAAACCTTTAATCGTGGCCTCGGTGAAGTGCACGGACCTTCCATTCTTCACATGCTGCCGGCCTCGCTGTAGCCTACAGTCGTGAACGCATGAAAGATTTCTATATAACAACACAGGCACTGTACGTATAAACGTAATATTCAGGAACGTTCGCGTAACCATTGTTGCCGTGGAAAAGCAATAAGTATTACATATTCCGAGTGTGTGTCTGTAGCCTTAGCTATCCAGCATGCAATGCGCATGCGCCGTATTATATTGTCATCAGTGGTTTGTCGGGCTCTACCATATTTTTCCACATTATCTCATAAAAGGCACGATTTTGGGAAAAAAGTTATTGAATATAAAGTGTCTTGATTTTCTCTACAAATTTTGTCTGAAAAATTTCTTATTCCAAAAAGAATTCAGTGAGATATTATCATAAATGTAAATAGGTCGTCATGTAAAGTACCCGTTATTCTTGTCAGATTTTAATCAAACTTCAATTTTCTAGACAGATTTTCGAAAAACTCTTTAATATCAAATATCATGAATATCCGCCCAGTTGGAGCCAAGTTGTTCCGAGCGGATGGAAGGACGGACCAAGGCACAGACAGAAAAACAGATAGACAGACAGAGAGACAAAGAGGTTAAAAAGCTAATAATCGGTTTTTGCAATTCTGCGACCGCACCTAAAAACCCAACAACCCTGGGCAGCAGTTGGAATTTAAACCCAAAGGTCTTTTAAGTGTTAAGTAATATCAGAAATTGTAATGTCACAGGTCCAAATGTGTAGAAGAGAGACGCTATCGTGAGACAGCTGAAGACAGAAAATTTAAAGGAGGAAATTTTTTTTGTGTAGTTAATGTTATCTTCCTACACGCTTACTTACGACTTGTGACAAACTCACTTTCAACTTTACCGACCCCCATATGTTTGTATGCAGTGCTGCTGCAGTAATCACTTTGTACAAGATTTCACTCCCTGTCGCACATCTTGTTCAGTTTCCGCTTATTTTGAGTCTCATCACAACCTCTAGGGCTATCTAAAATTTCTGACTTTTGCAAGAGAGATAAAAAAGGTAAAGCAGTCCCATTACAGGCCTGGACAGGCCCTTAGGGTTCCAGGAGGTTGAGGCTCCCAGATTTCTAGACAATCGGCACATGAAGGTGGTAAGGTTGTCAGCCCTACGCACCTGCCGCGTTTACCCCCCAGGAAATATTCCTGGTACTCATTTCTGTTAGAGGCCGAGTCGACCCCAGGGTCATAGTGCGACCGACAGGATTATGTCAATGAAAAATCGACTGACACCATCGGGAATCGAACCCGCGACCTTCCGGTTTGTAGCGCAGTGCCTCAACCAACTGCGCCACCGCGGCCCCTCTTTTGCAAGAGAAGCTACCAATATTATAATACACGTTCTTTTGATTATACTCTGCAATTAACGCAGTACACTTGACTGACATGTGTCTGTACCAGAATAACACCCAAGAGCAGCTACGGATTTTCACAGCTTTGCATTCTTAATAACGGGACTAAATGAACTTGAACGGTCAGCTGTATGCTAAGGTCACTTTTATTTACATTGAAGTGGCGTCGCTAGTCTTTGACTGGAATGTTTATTGAACACAAGAGCCTGTCTGGAACATAAATCTATAAACTTTTGGGACCCAAAACCACGTTGTCCAGCTCTTGGCTAGGTATTTTAGAAACCGAAGCACCTTCGTGTATTTTAAACAAAGTACATTAGCTGAAACAGAGTAACGTTGAGAATTATGACAACTTGGTCAGGTTAACCTGACGTCAGCGAGAGTGCCTGCCTGAAACGTGTACAGGGGCTCGCTTTTCTCTCCACAAACTCCACGCCTCTGTCAAATTACAAATATATTCAGTAACTATATTAATACAATATTTTCAATTCTGAAATTAATCTGATTTATTAAGACATATTCAATATGCAGCCTATTCCGATGGCCGTGCCGTCTATAACGTAGGTCTGCGGCTGTTGGATTGCTGGGATCAAGGGTTTGGAATCCCGCTGAGGGCACAGATGTTCATCTCTTGTGTCTGCTGTTTTGTGCGGGTAGAGGCCTCTGTGACAGTCTTACCACCCTTTCCGAGAGGCCTCTGTGACAGTCTTACCACCCGTTCCGAGGAGCCTTACCGCGCGCGCGCGCGCGCGTGTGTGTGTGATCTAGGAACCGCAGCAGCCCCTAGTGGGCAGGGCCTCCTCATTATCGAGGCTTCACGATCACAATCAGACACACCACACTCGGTAGGACTCACCTGGAAGAGTGATCAGCCCGACGCAGGAATCCGTACCTGGCAACACACAGAATTCACAAAAGACAGACATCCATTCCCCCGGCGGGATCCGAACCCACAATCCCAGCAAGCGAAGGGTCGCAGACTCGCGCTTTAGACCGCAGGCAGCTGGCATCGGCTAACATATTACTATTAGAGAAATAAAATGGTTTTAAATACTTAGCCTGTTAAAAACAACTGCGACTCTTCCGTTGTAGAAAATAAATTTAATACAGCAACATTCTGCATATACACACACAAATGTCGTTTAAGGCTGCTGTGAGTTCATCAGGTTTCGGTAACACGCCTTAATTCGAAATCGCCCGAAGTAACTGGTAACAGAAGCTCAGCAAAGTGTGGGTATCCTGTATCACCAGAATAGGTGATGGAATGCAAAGCGGGATAAGGGTGTATGGAATCCCATAGGGGGTAGAAATGATCAACTGTGCAGCATTATTTCCCCCCGTCTGGAAATCTTCTACCCCTCCCCCCCCCCAGTAATAAGATGATTCACTTTTTGGAAGAGGGATAAGAATGTTGAAGGGGGTGGTTTTAGTGGTTGTAATTGTGTTAGTTGTGTAAGTAAATGTCTGTTGGACCCCCTCTATAAAAAAAAAGAAAAACCTACTTGCATTTCAGTTTGTGTTGTTTCACTGGTACAGCCTCCTTGTGCTCATGTAGAAACATGGACTGACATGGGAAATAAAACGAGGAAATTATTCAAAAGAACCCCATAATTACACTACATATTCCCTGTAATGTTTGATGTTATCATGGTGACTGTGAAGGTAACTGTCATCTGAAATTAACGTCATCTTGTCTAGTTGTGACGTTTCAGAGGAAAAAATATTGCTATATATCAGAATAAATTGACTCATGTTCTGAAAAACACTTATCTTTACACATTTACATGTGTCCATGTCTCTGACATGAAGTGATGTTGTATGGGCAGTGACTATAACTGAAGGGTTTAAAGCCCCATTAAAAAAGTTCAGTAACCAAGTATGTAGCACATTATGCAGGACAGCAGCTATTTTTAAAAAAATATAGGAGCCACCTCAAATTTCTAGGCGCGAGGAAGGTAAAAATATTATGTGCCACCATAAAAAACTTAGTCGCCACGGTGTCCTGGCACCCGGGATTTGTGCACTCCTGCATTATGCTGGCTAACCCCGAGACAAACAATTTTAACTTCAGAACCTGACAGTCATACGTGTGCCCAAGGAAAACTTTCCTTCTACGAACCAAAAAACCCACTGCCCACTTCACATGAACACATTTCTAGTCCCTGTTTTACGTCAGGAGAATTCAGGTAACATTTTCACGCAGTGATTATAAGATCCATTTTGGAGGTCGTGAGGGAAGGAGACCAATTGGGAGACCCAGGCGTAGATGGGATGATGGTATCAAAATTGATCTTCAAGAAGTGGGAGGGGTCGGGGACTGGATTGAGCTGGCTCAGGATAGGGACAGATGGCGGGCTCTTGTGAATGCTGCAATGAGCCCTCGGGTTCCAAAAAATGGGGGGAATTTCTTGAGTAGCTGAGGAACTGTTAGCTTTTCAAGAAGGACTCTGCTCCATGTAGATAGCTAGTTAGCTAGTTAGTTTGCAGGTCGTTTTAATTAAACCAAAGACTTTCTTTACTGCCCACTTCTTAACTGAACGGCCAATGTGTACTGCACATGCATGTAACATTCTCCGGGTGCAGATAAAGGTAAATTACAGACACTGCTATCTTTTTTTTTGTAATTGAGTTTCAAATGACAAAAACTAAAGACATATTGGAGTAAGCTCTAACGATATCTTGGCACGATTTTAATTTCATATGCAGTTCTTATTACTAAAAAGCCCTTGTTATTACTCTGTATATTAAATAGCGGAGGGGAACGGTTATTGAGGGGAGAACTCATTGCGATGGTGTGTCCTGGGATGAACAATCTACGCTTTGTGGAGGCGTTGATTGGCAAGGGCGTGTCACATCCCTAGGGATGATAGAGAGAGACAGAAAGTGAAAGGAACGCGACTGAGATGGATGACCGAGGGAATAGTGAATGACTTTTCCTCGCTGGAGCTTCCGTGTTATTGCAGTGGTCTCCAGACAATGCATAAAGTATAGGGCAGCGAACCCAACGAGACCAACAGTACGCGCAAATCTTCTGAAAACAAATGGGGGCCAATAGGCGAGCCTGGGTTACAAAATGAGACAGAAGTTTGTTCAGCTGAACAGATGGCCAACGTGGGTCCACGAGCATTAACAATAATTCGCAATTATTCAGCATAAAATAATGTTGCTTTTGATAAATCCTGGCATTAAAGTAAGAACATAAATTAAGTTTATCTGGGAATGGGGTTCTGAGAAGAATATTTTGACTTAAGAAGGAAAAAGACATAAAGAAAAACGTCACTCAACACAAGTGGTGTCCCGACCATTCAAACACAGCTTCTTCTAGATACAAATCAGAAACCTTACCTCACTCGGTGGTTATATGGCAACGATATTCTTCTAATGCCATCCAGGTAAATTATATACATTAAGCCAAATAACTTCGGTACTAGTTAGAGTGTAACTACGTAAAATAGCACTGTGGTTGGCCTACAGAACTTACTTTGAAGTTTTGTTATGCCACAGTGTTCACGTAATCATCAAGACAGGATTTTCTGTGTACGTTAATTGGTGTATTGTTAGGATGTACTAGGGTAAGCGTAACATGAGGGCTATAAAGTGTACTGTACCTGTTAATGTTTTATGTACAGCTTACATCCTATACAAGAGTCAGAAATGGCTGCAGTCAGTACACAATATATTGGAAATTTCCATATAATTCGAAGTGAAACTAAACAAGTGACACTATCGGCATTTGTTCATTCTCTTGCAACGTCGGAAGCATCTGTCTCTTTTACTATCTGGCAGTTTTTAATCTTTTTCACTATACCTATTATTTGCCGAAAGGAACGCGTATGAAAATTTTTATCGCATCTGAAAATTGTGGATGGAAAACGACATGTTCACGAGAGTATCACGAACTATCGGTAAACACTAGTCCCATGTCGAAAATGTCGACATCACAGACATGTACTAGCTCTATATGCATATAAGGTCTACTGCGGGCCAACATGCAGCGATCGCATCAACGACATGCAAGCACACTTTGCATCCACTCCGTGACAACAAATGGGGCGCGTGAGGCAGCAGACCGAATTGTTCTTCCTTCTCAAAAAGAAAAAAATGCTGTCATGTTTTCGACAAAGGGAAAACAATTTCATCAGACTTCTGTCACAGTTCAGTGAATTGTCTGTTTACATTTAATGAGCTGTTTTTAGTCGACAAATACAGTGAACTCAAAGTGGGAAATCGTGAGAGTCAGTCCGTCCCGAGCACATTATTAATAACTAATTTACACTGGATTTGTTACAGGCGGGGGCGGGGCGGGGGGACTATACACTAAAATACATCGATATAAATACGTCTCTGAACGTAGCCATTCAGTAAGTAACACTGCTGCTATATACTCAGAAAATCATGGTTTCTAATCACGGCCCGGTGACCGGCTATCTCGACTGAGCTGGCTATCCCATTACAGGCCTGGAGAGGCCCAGAGGGTTCCAGGAGGTCGAGGCTCCAAGATTTCTAGACAATCGGCACATGAAGGTGGTTACGTTGTCAGCCCAACGTACCGGCCTCCTTTACCTCCCAGGATATATTCCTGGTACTCATTTCTGTTAGAGGATGAGTCGACCCCAGGCCAGTGCGGCGGGAAGGATAATGTCAATGAAAATTCCAATGACACCATCAGGAATCGAACCCGCGACCTTCCGGCTTGTAGCACAGTGCCTCAACCAACTGTGCTCCTTATCTCGATCGAGTGTTTCGTAATTTCCACTCAATTTCTTCAGGGCTAATATTTCAAGTCAAGCTAAGACATACTGCTCCTAAACCCGGTTTAATTCATTCTCCACAACTTATCCTATCATTCAACGCTTATGGATTTAGTCTCAAACACTAAAAGCTTCATTAAAAAAGAAATTAATAAGACAACAAAAATAAGGATTTATTTTAGTCGTTATTGATCGTCTACATGAAGGCATTACAAAATATTTTAGAATATCTGCTCGTCTCCTGTGTTTGTTGGGTGTTGTGCATGTTGCTGCCTTAGCAACGAGCTGATCACTCGTTTAGAGGAATCCTGTTGTGTGTATGTGAGTGTGTGTCTAATTCTCTGTGATTCATAAACCCCCAAAAATGAGACGACCTACTCCCGTTTTGGGATGTTGCGCCACAGAAAGAAAAAAGTAAAGAAGAACGAGCGGGTTTGTAGATTCTTTGAGTGGGCTCCATTTTCAACTAAACATTCTATACGCATGAAATTTAAGATAGGCGATATTTGAGTCGTCTTTTAAATCACTCACGCGCTTACGTGAAAGACCGTTGGACATTGTTGCCACTGTCCCGTAAACTGCAGTAAAGATGAAAAACATTCCCCTTCTCATTGTTGAAATTAAAGTGACACCAAATGTTTGAAGCTTAAAATAACTGGTACTTATTTACAGTTACGAATTTAATTACGTAAATGTATATGGTAATATGAAAATTAGGTTTCACTTTATCATGATTTAAAAAGAACATAGTGGCGTGAACTGAATTATATGTATAATTTGTTTCTCATACTTTTGATACATGTTGTTCATCCTGTGAGGTATTTCACTATTATTTCATAGTTTTCTTTCACTTCAGGTGCTCCATCTGCATTATTAGTTTGGCCGTGCCATCTGGTAGGCCCCCAAAATTTATATTTAAGTTGGGCTCACAGATGCGTTAAATTGGCCCTACTCTCGAATCAGATTGGAAACAGCTTTTTCTAACAGGCTTAACTGAGTACATATAGGTGTCGTCCACCCATTTTACATTAGGAAGAAAAGATATCTAATTTCCGAAACGTATTACTTTTTGGAACACCAGGCCATGGTCAACGTCCATAAGCGATGTTCTCCCTAATGCAAGAGTATCTCCGTTTTATACAAAACCAAAGAAGAATCTTCACCAGCAAAATTTACACAGCTCATGTGTGTCGCTGTGAATATCAGCCTACTGACATCATTTCATATATGGAAAACTCTATAAGCAAAGAGTACATATTCAAGTCTCTCATAATAGGCCTTGTTTCGTACGAATGATTCGCTTCGTTACATCCACTAGACTCTCATTCCCTTGCAGTCCGTATAATTTCACTAAGAGGAAAGGGGTGTGTCCCTTTATTCTGAAATAATCCCTACGGTGTTTACTGTGCGTGATTTTTAATTTCTATGCTGCAGTAGTATAAGGCGGAATGATTACCATTAGCCCGCGTGATAAGTACGTATTATGACATCCCCATCTGAAACTTTACATCCTCTTTCTCTGTAGCATGTGGGTTTCGCATAGTTCATTATTATATCTCATATCCCTTGTGACCCATAGTCTCTTATTTGTGTTCTCGTATGTTTGAGTTAAAAGCCTAATCATGTTCGTCTTCTCCTCCCACTGAGGTTGAGGTTTCCACTCCCTGCGCTACCATCTGGAAGATAAATAAGGCCTTTGCCAGTACCAGAGCAGTTTACAGGTCTGCAGCGGGAACACAGCAGCCGCAAGGTTTGCTGAATTCTCTTGAACAGCGACAGAGACTCTCTGGGATGACCTCAAAGTATACGGAAACGTCTGGAATCGTAACACAACCGGATGTAACTGGTTCTCTAGTGTATTTCTGGGTTTCTTCTGTGTTCTAGTCCACGGAATACCTCTGTCATCCTTAAAATAAAACATTGCAGAAAATGCAGCTGTGCTTTAGGGTCGGTATATAATTCATATAGGCTGTCAGTTGTAGTGGCAGCAAAGACTATGTGTGACAGCAAGCGCATGCCTGCAGCATAGCAATCGTCATTGTCGTTTCTAATCGATACAATTACACCGTTTCAAGACCTGTATGTAGACAAGTTTTATATACATATATATATATATAATTTGTTCCTTCCTCGCAGAGAACAGAACCCGTATCTACTGCGCGGGCCAATCATATAGTAGGAGGTGCAATCTTTATGGAAATAATCGCTATTTATTGTAAGAATTTTGGAAAGAGCACTGATCTACTGTGCGGATAAAAGCAAATTCTTTAAGTATTACAGCGAATAAACCACTTATTTAACACTGGGGTTTAAAAGGTTAAATGATTAACCACATGAAAACCATAAAAGTGCCAAGAAAAATTGTCGAGACGACATTGTGTGCAGCTGTAGGCACGGCAGATCGTTAGAACTGGTCAGAAACACGTGCTGTGTGTCGTAGATTCAGCAGTACGCTGGAAAATAAAAAAGCTGTGCAGAACCTGTCGTCACTACATTAGCTCTTAATACTTTTAAGGGTTTCATTTGACTCACTTAAAAAATGCCGAATGTCTTAAGTTTACAGTCTAATTTACATGCCTTAAGTATGCACTGACGAAAAAAAAATTTGTTCACAGAATTAACAAGACAGGTAATATACGTATAAACGCAACATTGAGTCGCGTTCCCGAAACTACTTGTATTCTTGCCGTGGAAAGGCAGTAAGTATTACACATTCCGAATGTGTGTCTGCAGCGTTATTTATCCAGCACGCAAACCGCATGCGCCGTATTATATTTTTATCTGTGGCCTGTCTGGCTCTGCCTTATTTTTTCACATTAACTCATGAACGGCGCGACTTTCGGAAAAAGTTACTGAACGTAAAATTTGTGTTCAGACATTCTGTACAAGTTTTGTCCGAAACATTTCTCTTTCTAAGTAGAATTCAGCGAGGTGTTATCATAAACGGACATAGGTCTTCATGTAAAGTACCCGTTATTCTTGTTAGATTTTAATGAAACTTGAATTTTTCGTACAGGTTTTCGAAAAACACTCAAATATAAAATTTCATGAAAATCCGTCCAGTGGGAGTCGAGTTGTTCCCTGCGAACGGAAGGACGGACGGCCGGACAGAGGGACAGACAGACACACAGCCAGAGAGATAGACAGACACATATGACGCAGCTAATAGTCGTTTTTCGCAATTTTGATAATGCGCCTAAAGTGTTTGTTATACCAGGCAGCAATAATGAAAACTGCTACACGTATTTTTCATGTAATACTTCAGATTCTTGAGGCAAACATACAATAAGGACACCCTGTTGCTATCTTCTAGGAAGCAATACGTGTAATTTGACAGAAAGCTAACAACGTTTCTTCTGACTATCAATACAGCACCTACATTTACAGGGCAAGTGTTAAACCATAAACTGGAGACAAGTTTCACGGAAACGTCGGTACATACCTAGTAATCTACATGGTGTTACGGCCTAGAAAACGAAATCTTCACAGACACCGCCATAAGAATTTCAAATCCCACAATGTTAACCGACTCAGAAGCGTTGGCTTCGCTGTCAAGCACTGAACTATCGTAACACGAGTTGTTCACAGTGACACAAGGAAGTGACGTCATCTCTAAAAACGATCTGGTCCAGTGACACTGAGACGTAATTGCAGACACATTCTGCGAAAGACTTGCGGGTTTATGAGAGAACAAACACATTCTACTATCTTCAATGACTTGCTGGAAAATCATTATGCGCCTAACGTTTCTGGGAAGAAGACAGTTCTATTTTCTGATGAAATAACGAGGTTGTCTGTCAGCTTTATTGTCTGAAGGCTGATGAACTGAGGAGCCTTTCCTGTTTCTTTGTCGCGAACGTAGGTGGTGCCCTCCCTCTCACGCCCTCAACCACACTCAACCACAGTCACACACAATGACGGGGAAGCAAAATGTCACACTGACACCCAAATCGAGTGACCTTTCAGGCTATTTTCATCGTCTCAAAGGTGAACAATTTAAGAAGGCAATTTGCCTTGATCTAGTAGTAACACTGCGGTTGTGAGGCTATCCGTAACTTCCAGCAGCAGGGTAAAGATTAACCCTTTAAAGACGAAGCGTATCTGTTTTATATAAGGACTCAGTGCGTACCGCGCTGTAAACACTCTCCACTTCGGTTATAAAAAGCCAGTCTCTTAATGTTTTATAAGGCAAAAGTTGCTGTTTGTTCTGAGATCCGTACAAAACACATAAACGCAATGTGGGCACCACGTAGAATTTTTTAATGTTAAACCTGGTGGTACGTAAAGTTACCGCTAGGCTTTAAAAGGTTAAGGAACTGCTACATACTGCTGCGTGTAGTATAATAGCCTGCAGCAGGCACTTTCGCGCAACATGATCGCTTTTTTAAAGTCGTAGCGCGGGTGTAATACAATTGCTACGTGGAATACGTTTCTGTGTTAAATTAAAGCTTATTTTATTAAATGAAAGTATAACACGACGAGAAAGTATGTAAAGACACGATAGAACTATGTTGACGTATGTGCTGGTAGAGCCGAGCCCGGTGGCCGTGCGCTCTAAGGCGTCGGCCCGTAGCCACTTGATTGTTGGGATCGCGGGTTCGAATTCCGCTAACAGTATGAATGTTCGTCACTTGTGTTTGCTGTGTGCTGCGTCGGTAGCGGCCTCTGCAACGGGCTGATCTCTCGTTCAGAAGAGTTCTACACGGTATGTGTGTGTGTGTGTGTGTGTGTGTGTGTGTGTGTGTGTGTGATCTAGAAACTTCACCAATGGGGCGGCCTAGTTCAAAGTTGGGCTGTTGCGCCACACAAAAAAAAAGTTACTATGGATTTGGTTTTGGGCAATTTAAGGAAGGAGGAGGAAGAGGAAGGAAAACAAAACGATCAACACTAGAAAAACCACCTTCAATTTGTCACCATTGTCTTAAAGCAACTAGATTCTATACACGAAACTTAAAACGCTAACCAATTATTACGTGTAAATTGTTTGACTCAGAGCATTTCTATTTCAGCGTATAGCTTTTAAAATATAAATCCCTGCCCATAATCGGATTTCAAAACAGGAGGGCCACCCTGGCTCTTATTTAGGAAGGTCTTACAACACGTTTTTTCAGCACATTTACAGCCCATATCGGGCTCTCCAACTGGATACCTGTGAGGCAACAAAACGAAAAAGGACCTCCAACCATCCTGCGTTATAGTCAAGAGCATCTGCTATTCTTTCACTTGTTACTTTTCCAGTATCAAGCGTCATCTTGTAATACCTATCAGATTTAATATTCGTGTGTCTTCAGCTTGGTCCCTGAATATCAGCAGCTATCTTACAGCAGAAGTTACATATGGAATTTGCATAATTTATGGGAAGAATAAAAACCGAAGAAATAAATTGGATCACAATGTCAAAAACGATCACTTGTTGAGACTTGAAGCTGAAGTGAGTACAAAATTTATATATATATATGTTATCGGACCGCTTGGGTTCGAGTCCTAAACGTAGTCTTGGTAGGCATCCTGCTTTATTTCGCTACGATAATTAGAACATTTGGTGTACGGAGACACAGCTACAGAGAAGGGTCCGACCTACAGCTATGAACTACGTGGGGGGGGGGGGGGGGGCTGTTAGGACACAAAAAAAAAAAAAAAGGGAGAGGGACTTGCTAGCTTTTGTAAATTGTCAAGTTTCTAAAAGTTTAGGAAGTTGGAGTTTTATTGAGAGATATTACACTTGACAGTTGTGCACCCATAAATTCTCAGTAGGGAAGCTACCATCGGTTGTGCCCCAAATAACCGTGAACTGGATGCTAATTGCGAAGTGGGGGTGTCTAACCTTAAGTCAGAGACATCCAGCGTGGGCTTATTTTGACCAATGAGGTTACAGCAATTAAAAAAGTTTTGAATTCGGCTTATGGGATATTTCCAAATTTGCATTTCAGCCAATAGAATTACTTTTTGAGTTTTAGAGACTGGAGTAATTACGTTGAGATGTGCCGAGATGTCTTTGAAGACAAAGCTATCCGTTTTGGCTCCTGGAGCGGTTCAGACGCAAATTCTTTGTGCCCGTGATTATTCGGCCATCGCACGATCAAATTGTAACTAAAATGTGATTGTTTCAAAGTGCTGAGTTTCAGACAAAGTTCGGCCGTGAACTGTGGCAAATGGCTAAAAATTTATCGTTAGTGACAATAAATTGAGACACAAGTTACACTGTTGTTGGATTCCCGAGTGCTGCGTTTAGTGTAGAACAATGCAGTCCGTTAACGTACCGCATGTTAATATTCCCTAAAGATGAGACATCTTGCCTGCCGAATCTGAGTAGTCGACTTACCCACACCTAGAAATCCCGTGTTCTGTCTTTCTCACAATCCAAGAACGACAGGTAATCGCTTTTGGATAGAACATTTAATTACGCCTTCAGCGAAGGCAAGAGAGAGGAGCTTACAGGGAGTGTGACGCCCAGATGTACGGTAGCAGAGTGTTCCCATAAGCCTAAGAACACACAATCTTCATTCATAATAGCTAAAATTAAATAAGCAGAATTACAAGTCTGCATGTGATAGGCAGGGCATGCGGCGTGCAAGAGAGAGAGGATTTTTTTCTGTAGCGCAACAGAGCAACTCGGATCTACACAGCCTCATTGTTGAGGTTTCTAGATCTCACACACACTGTAGAACTCCTCTGAACGAGTGATCAGCTCGGAGAGAGAAGATAAGGCATACAAAACTTCTGTCAAGAAACCTGAGCTGTACTACACGTAAGCAATGAATGTATAATATGAAAATGACTTCAGAAGAGTGGGGTGTGAGGATGTGACCTGAATTCACTTGCAAGAAAGCGTGTAAAGATATAGTGAGGTCTCACTATTCCCATAAATTCAGAGTTTTGTGTTTTAAATTATGTTGCCTATAGATGACGCGAGCTTGACTGGCTATAACAAACGTGCACTGAGTCATCCCGTTGTGTCAGTTTATAAATAAGAATAAAATAAAACACCGTCAGACACAACACAATTGTATATTGCAATATATGAGAATAGTGAGGTCTCACTATCTCTGGACACACTACAGATGATGGTGTTGTATTTTATTATCTTGTATGTCATGCCTGATGATAGTTCCGATGTGAACTGAAACATGTTGCACATGTAATACACATTTTATGCAATATACAATTGTGTTTTGTCTGACGGTGTCTTATTTTATTCTCATTTATAAACTGACGCAACGGGATGACTCAGAGCAAGCATAATATTTTGCTTGTCATGGAATAAGAGTAATCAAGTACTTCGTTTACTGAACATTAAAATACGAATTATTAATCCTCAGTCTTTATATTTGTAATTATTCAAAGACACAAACCACAGCTCTAATAGAAGTCTTGAAGTTGGCAGAGATTTGCACTCGTATTCAGATGTCAACAAATGCAGCTAGACAAACATTGCATGACAGCTGTCGTCTGGCAAACATAATTTACTGTCGTCAGTAACAGTCACGATCCCAAGGACGTCTGCCCTTACTTTACACTGCTGCGTACGAGTGTAATGGAAGGTGTCCCTGTGCACGTTATGTGGGACATAGCTTCAATTATTCTCAACCTTGGCACTAGAAGGCGATGACTGGCCAACTTCAGTTCCCAGCAACATTCTTCTTCTTCTTCTTCTTCTTCTTCTTCTTCTTCTTCTTCTTCTTCTTCTTCAGGCTCCACAACTTCATACATTAAAATTCTTGGCCTTCTCACCTATTCTTTTCCATTTGTTTCTATCCTGGATGCAGATTCTCCAATTATTTACTTTCATTTCTTTTAAATCGTTCCTTATGTCATTTTCCCATCTAAGTTTCGGTCTGCTTTGTGGCGCCGTATATGTTGGTTTCCACTTATAATCTTTTTTGACCATCCTATCACTATCCACTCGATGAATGTGTCCAAGCCAGCTTAGTCTTTGTGCTTTAATAAAATTAATTGTAGTTTGGTTTTTAATCAACTTATTGAGTTCACTACTACTTTTGATTCTCTACGTGCCATTTAATTCTTTGGTGGATCCAAATATTTCTCTCAATATTTTCCTTTCAAAGACTAATAATTTTTGTTTGATGCCTTCTTTCAAGACCTAAGTTTCGCAGCCATACGTGACTACGGGTCTTATGATGGTCCGATATATTCCCAGCAACATTACCCCCTACAAAATTTGCGCCGTGTGCCCAATGATTTGGAGACGGAGTTGGCCCCAGAGACGACCTGGACGCTTGGGACCAGAGACAAATCTCTAGCACCTGTAGGGGTGCCTGTACATTAGTTGTAGGCTGCTGCATCTGATTAAAGTCACAGCTGGTCTCCCTGTTTGGAAATTCGTTATGGCTTCATTACAGCAAAATTTTCGCACATTCATACCAGGATTTACACAATCTTTCCACAAGAAGTTATCCCAAAATTCCTTCGGCAGGCGAAATGCTTACATCAATCACACTCATTTAAATGACAGAAACATTTCTGACTTCCTCTCGGAAAATCTAGCAGGTTTGTATGTATTTTCCTTCAGTCTGACATTCAATAGTCGGATCAAAGCACCTTATGTTATACTAATGAAGAGTTACAATAAGAATCGCCATCACTTTCTCCATTGTGCGTTCAGTCTGAGAAGCCTGTTGCAACGGGCAGGGCCCTGCAGTAGCACAGTGCCACAAGCAATAGACGGGGTCTTTAAACATATGCAAATAAAGTAAAGGAAACCCCATTTAGATAACATTACAAGAAAACAGGAGTGTAATGGGAACTGTATACAGCGTAGGTACATCACACCAACAATGAAGTGAACTGAAAGGCAGCTTATCTTATCCCATAACACTGCACAGGCTACTCTGCTGGTGTTGTACCATATTAGGTGCAGCTACGCATATCGGATAACTCACTGTTCGTTGTTTAAATTACGACGTTGTTAGTATGACAGACTTTGTAATGCCGACGGAAGGTCGATTGGTGAATGATACAGGCTATTGAAAATGATAAGAGAGAAAGGGTTGTTACCTGCTGTAGGTACTATCCGGGCATGCTCTTTGCAGGACTGCGGAAAAACATGCAAACCATCAGTCATGATACCGGATATACCGACAGAAATTAGAACCGCCTACTGCCGAACACAAGTCGAGATTTTTAACCTACAGACACTCCCTGTCTTACGCAATTTCAGACACGCAATATTTAAAAAGAAAAAGTAATTGAATTATGCAACAACATTTTTGGAACAAGACGAAAGATTTTTGAGGAAATGAAAGCGTAATAAAACGAAGGTGGCGAAAGAACACCGCTTGGCGATAACACAGGCGGGGGTCGGACTTGCTGCGGCCAGTCAGGTCCCAGTGTGGTGGAGTCTGGATTTCAACTAGACGCCCTTATATACAGGGTATACACAAAAGAATGGTGCGGTTTCAAAAGTTAACAAGAAATTTATTTCTCATCTTACATGGGCACAACATACACCGTCAGCAGCGGCAGCTGTCCAAGTTTCTCATGCGCTACCAGCAGTTCGCTTCTCATGCTTAGTGCGGGGCCGCGGGGCCAGTTTCCAAGATGCCGTCGCAGCAGGAGAAGGCGTTCTGTGTGCTCCGTTTTGAGGTGTCCAGACCTGTGATTATAGTGCAGCGTGAGTTTCGTGCACGGTTTAGAAAAGACGCACCATACAGGAATAACACAACTAGGTGGTACCGACAGTTTGTGGAAACTGGATGCTTGTGTAAATGCAAGAGTCCTGGTCGACCTCGTGTGTCTGATGATAACATTGAAAGAGTGCGTGCGGCGACTGGCGACTCATTTCTGGACATGTTGGAAAACTGGTTGTTACCCCAACTGAACACCAATTATGACGATTACATCCTACAATTGGACGGTGCTCCCCCCCCCCATTTTCACAGGAATGTACGAGTGATTCTCAGTCGTGTTCTTCAACAGCGCTGGATCGGACGTGCTGCAACAGGAGACAACCACCTTCTCCCTTGGCCACCCCGTTCGCCGGATCTAACACCATGCGATTTCTTTCTTTGGGGGTTCGTTAAAGACAGTGTTTACGTACCACCATTGCCCATGTCCCTCAAGGAACTTCGTGATCGGATAACGCATGCACTGCAGACCATTACAGCGGGCATGCTACACCGAGTCTGGGATGAATTTGATTACCGTGTGGATGTGTGTCGTGTGGGTGCACACATTGAAGGACTGGGATTAACGCGTGAGAAACTTGGACAGTTTCCGCTGCTGACGGTGTACGTTGTGCCCGTGTAAGGTGAGAAATAAATTTCTTGTTAACTTTTGAAACCGCACCATTCTTTTGTGTATACCTTGTATATACATATCCTTTCCTTTCCTTGGCACAACAGCCCAAATCGGGCCTAGGCCGCCTGCTTTTGGAGATTTCTAGATCACTTTCAGACCACCACACTCGGTAGGACTCCTCTGGACGAGTGGTCAGTCTGTCGCAGGGACCTCTACCTGACAACACACAAACACTCACAAGAGACAAACATCCATGCCCCTGGTGGGATTCCAACCCACGATTCCAGCAAGCGCTCGGCCGAATGCCCACGCCTTAGACAGTGTGGCCACTGGGATCGGCATATACACATATAGTTGACTATATATATAGATATATATATTTATATATAGATGAGGGGAAGATGAGGAAGAAGAGGTAAGAGGCTACTCGATGACGTTAAGGAAAAAAGAGGATACTGGAAATTGAAAGACGAAGCACTACCTCGCACTCTTTGGAGAACTCGCTTTGGAAGAGGCTGTGGACCTGTCGTAAGACGGACGACAGAATGAATGAATGAATGAATGAATGAATGAATGAATATATTTACTCAGTTCCGACTTGGGCACAATTGACTTGCGCCGGATCTTCCGGAAAGCAACTATTGTGTAAGTCAGGGAGCGTCTGTGTTATCTTCCTGTGAAGGCTTACTGAGTATCAAATAATCATTCCTTCGCATCTTTGAGCACTACGACACTTAAAAATACTTATTATTTCCGATAAATTCGGGTTTGTATGCGTCAGAGCAGCTACTTATATGAAGTGAAAAAATAGTATTTTTCCAGTCAGTCAGTCAGGATGTGGAACTGTGAAAATACGACCATGGGACCACACAGACGGGCATCTTCACTGTAGGAACCACGCCTCAGAAGTGCGCTATGATGCCTGTCTTTCACGGTTTCTTTGTTCATAGACGCCTACACTTAGCAGCAGCATTATAAACGTCAGATATCAGATACAGTGCATTACAGAGCGAGAAATAACGGAATAATAGAAGTGCCAGTCAGACAAAGCTGTAACCTTCAACAATGGTCTAATGTACTCCCTTACTCTCCTTCCTGTAACTGTTATTTATCTTGAAGATACATTTGGAAGCAGAAAGGAAATTACACGTTGTAATTTTTTACTCGCTACTTAAGAAACGACCTTGTGCTTTTCTCTTATGTAGCTCCCATGGCTTTTCCTGGAATTGTTTTATTTTTTTATTACTCTTGATTTGGTGGTAAGCCAAAACTCATAGCCCGGTAGTGCAGGAACCAACCAAAGTGGGTGAAGTTGTATTTTGAACTGATACAAGGAACATGATTCAGCTTATTACCAACTCCTCCTCTTCGATTCATCTTCTCATTACCCTTTTCATCTTGTGCCACTTAGCAGTAGGGAGTTCTCAGAAAGCATTATAAATCCTGCCTTAAGTGAATTGTCTCTTTGGCGGCTAGCCTTAAGGCCTAAATTACCAGGTCGTAAACGTCTTTCAAGACGTCCGTTAAATTGAAAATTTCTTAATGTCTTAATTCAATAATTCGTTGCCAGAAAGATCCTAGTGTATAAGTCTCCCTACGGGTGTTACAAAGCAATTAATTGAAGAAAAGGTCTAATCCAGATATATGTTTTGGAACTCTCGCATAATTCGGTTTAGAAGTTTAGAGAATTTCTTTTGTTAGATTCTTAAAAATCTTTGCAACAGAATTTTGTGACGTTAGGAGTGATGCTCCTGGCTACATTTAATTCCTTTTCTGTAGTTGGTTTAAATTCATTAAATTCCTCGAAACAGTAGAAAAACAGTCACCCGCTACTGGTTTGTTTCTTGTTCCAAGTGCAGTCAGTGCTCATTATTCGCAGAAATTAAGTAAGAATAAAATATAAGTTTCTTCTACCCGGAAGATGAAGTTAGCAGGTAAGCACCGACCTTTCGGCTGACAAATAAACAGCATTTCGCAGAAATCTTAACGTATATAAATACTGAGCTATATGAATATACTATCAGAATTAGGATTAAGTCTCATTGCAGCCTTCTAGAGACGTGACACCTTGTATATTTGTATATAAGTACCAGCATGGAGGAACTGCATGTTCAGAGAAGAAGAGATACTCTATCATATGGAAGTAGCAGCAGCAGATCACTCAAAAACGCCGTTATCAATCTATTAGGCTACACGGCGTCACATCATAGTAGACCGTCATCTTGACACTCATGGCCATGGGGACTCCGAACCTAACGCACTGGTAACCAGGGCTGTGGAGTCGGAGTCGGAGTCGGAGTCGGAGTCGGAGTCGTGGAGTTGGAGTCGGAAGGAATTTTAGGTGGTGGCGGAGTCGGAGTCGGTAAAAATATATTGCCTCTAACTCCGACCTCAGTCTAAAATCTTAACTAGATACTCCAAATTCAGAACCCTGATAGCTACAGTAACCATTAGACCTGTGCTTAAATATAGGTTATAAGTCAAAAAAGTAGCCTGATATGTAACGTAGTGGCGATGAAATGTCTTATAGGTTTACCATTATTAATACTTATTGAGCTTTTATGAAGTCGGAGGCGGAGCTTTAGTGTACCGACCCCACAACCCTGTCGGTAACTGACGAAGATGTTGCAGCGAGCCACGTCTTGCACTGGCAGGGCTAGGCTTTGTCACGCCCGCAGCAGTAGTCAGTGGAACGCTTAACGTGTGATGAGTACTGGATTAGATTCGACGAAGATGTAAAAAAGTTACAGTCTTCTAAATGCTCGTGTTTAAACAAGGAGCACGAATAGGGTTTCAGGATGTCAGCTGCTCGCGCAGATTATTCCTACCTGACATCGCTGGTCAGTTCTTCCGAATGCAGCTTATCAAAATTGATGAGATTTCTCAGTAATTAAAGCCTTTTTCACAGGTATTAAATTGGGTAAGGAGTCAGGTTTACCCACTTTGTTCACAAAATATTACACTACATTCCACGTGAACATTATATTTGTATTTCATCGTGGAGTTTAAAAGTACCTTTAAAGAGGTTTTCCCAACAAAATGTTGTATGCAGTTTTGGTCTCCTGAGTTCAATATACATTCCAAGGCCACAAAAATTTAATTTTGTTAGTCAATAGTAACATACGAAGCGACCCTTACCTTACATTTTACTCCGAAAGTCGGTGACTATCTCTCATACTTTGCTATGGTGCATCCAAGAAGACAATGTTTTTGCATTGACCGAAGAACCTAAAAAATCTCATAAGATATTCTGTAATTTTTAAGTTGTTTTTTATGGGCGCGAAACGCCTTCAGGGACAATTCACTCTTTAACATTTAGCGGTGACTTAGTTTAACGCATGGCAGGGTTTAACACCAAAACCTCTGTAATTTGTCTACGTATCCTTGAAAAAGTAGTCCCTTGGAAGATCTAGGAGACTGGAGGAAAGATTAAAACAATATTAACGCAAATGTTATTTGACAACTCGTAACACTACCTTACACGGAACATTCCGCGCGAAGGGAAGCACCGCAGCCCGATCCGGTACTCCAATTTACCTTGAGTTTGGGGTCTGCGCCTTCTTATTCAAAGCTTTTCCGTTCATATTGAGCCTCTACTCTTTATATTTCAAGAAGGTTTTAGAAACATTTTCCGTCGGCTTGCAGACCACTTATCACATATAAACAAAACACGTTTTTCGTTGTACTTGAAGGTTTTGTTAAGTTAAACGAACCGAGAACAGTGAAGAGCGGCTGATGTCACATGAAGCAATGTTCATATACAATGCGTCTTCGGGATGGCCCAGGCTCAAATAGGCCCCTGTCTACTGGAAGTCTGGCTCTGTTCTTTGGCTCCAGAAAATTCCGACATAGTGCCTCAAACTATGCCTTATTTTAAGCTTCCGCCGCAGCGCAAATGAGATTTTCGCTGTTCTCGGGTGTTAGCCAGCGCTGATTGGGAGTTAGTTACCGACGATTCGGGATAAACACTTTGTCCCTTCTTCAAGGGTCATGCACTCTAAGGTCCACTTTAGTAGAAACATCCAAGCACAACACAGGGATATTGTTAACTTAGAACGAAGATGACAGTAGCAACATACATGCTTGTCTGCAAATAAACCATAAACTTATGATTCAAAGTAAAATACCTGTAATTAATCTATATTCTATAGGTTTTGGCAACATTTTATTGGATAGGATTGTACTTTAACTTCACATATGTACGCCTTGGATAGCATTCATTATAAATATATTCCTCTGTAACTGGCCTCCCTGCAAATGGCCTATATGGGGCTCAAACATGTAGAAGGAGCATCACAAAGTACAAACACTTACTTCTGGTTACTTGTGCAATTAGTTGGATTAAATATTTTATAGTCAATCTACTGCACGAAATATGGGTAATGCGAGGCAAGGAAAGTGGATGGGAAGGAATTATGGTTTTGTTAAACAATTCTGGACCTCTATTTTCATAACATAATGCCTGTCCATTTATATTACATTGAAATTAATAAATAATAGACTGTTCATTCTGATGGGCAACTTCAAACCTCCTGTTTACAAAGCACCTTTAGAAAGCTTGCACTATTGAAAAGTGTTCTATAAACCCCTAACGTTAAGCATTTGGGTCTACATGATATTTCCAATGAATAACTTTCAGCATGTAAACGGTCAATAGGTTCGAAGCTTCACAACTGTTGAAAAAGCATCACGTGAGATGCCATGATGCTTCCATGGGCAAGGCTTCCTTCCGCCAGTTCTCCGAATCCCTTCCCCAATTGTATTGACATGTCAGTATCATTCATGTTCAATCATCATTACTCATGGGAATGTGACAAGAGATCTGTCCATCCTAGGCTTCCGCATTCAGAAACCTGTTGTGCTCTAACGCTTTGAAAATGTACAGAAGACAGTTAAAATTCCATAATAGTTATTCTGGGGTACTGGATGCAATACTAACAACAAAATCGAGAGACGATAGCTCATCCATCATTTCCTATTTGTAATTCAAACCTTTTATGTTATAATCATAAAGACGTAAATACAACCCTCTAACCTTCAATTTTGGTTTCTCTATCGAAACTATTATTAGTACTATTATCAACAGCTTATGACAAACTCGAGTTTGTTTTTGTAAAGCGGTTAACAAATCCGTATTGCACTGAGGCACAGAGAGAAAGAATAAAAGATGAACTTATAAATAAGAGAAGACATTTTTAAATTAAATCACCTTTTCAGTACCCCTGTACCAACTGACAGAATCTTATTCTGTGTTCTGGGCTGAATAGGTCATTTATGATAATGGATCTGAGAGAGTGAGAGAGAATGCCTTGATGCTCTGGCTTGAGTTTCGAAACGCTCTCCGCTTTCAGAGACGCGTTTACGCCATCCCGTCTCGCACAGTGTAGAAATTAATGATGCGGAGAGAATTCTGTGGTACACGCAGGCCTGTACAATATACCATACATAATACAAGTCGTCTGTAATGTTTTGAATTATGATCCACAAATTACGGTAATTTTCTTTCCCTATTCCTTTCGTCCCTCAACAACAGCGTGCAAAGTAAAGAATTTGTAGAGAAAGCATTTATTATCTCTACAAATCTGATGATGTCTTCTTTAAAGTTTGTTCGCACTGTTTGCTTGTTTATTCATTTCCTTCCCGCAACAGCCGAAAGTAACTCTTCTTCCAAAGATGAAGGGGAAGGAAGTTTTGTTTTTGTATTTACTGCTCAAATTCCAGCAGTCTAGGGTTCATACTCTGTTTCTCTATTAACTTTAACAATCTTCCGATATCAATGCGTTCTTCACAACTTAAATTACGTGACAAGATTCGATTCCAGTTAATGTAGAACTCTTATGGTTTGTCAACGCCGATCATATTTACCGCGATGTGCAAAGCACATACTGTTTTAAGCCGCTTTAATTCTGGGATCGTTGGTTTGAAGCTTTTTACGTGTATTAACCTTTTAAAGCCTAGCAGTAAATTTACATACGGCCAGGTTTAACATTAAAAAATTCTACGTGGTGCCCACTTTGCTTTTATGTGTTTTGTACGGATCTCAGAACAAACAGCAACTTTTGCCTTATAAAACTTTAAGAGACTGGTTTTTATAACCGAAGTGGAGAGTGTTTACAGCGCGGTTCTCGCTGAGTCCTTATATAAAACAGATAAGCTTCGTCTTTAAAGGGTTAATGTAGGGCTTATGTCCACGTCTTTGTGTGTCTGTGCCACGCTCTGTAGGAAGAAGCTCGCGATGAACCGATATTCCGTCAGTGTAGGACATCAAAACACGTAAAGGGGATTCGTGGATTCAGAAGTGAATTCTGAATTGGAAAACACCAGACTGCTTACTTCGTTAGAACTGAAAAAGAAGAAGGCAAAGGAGGACAAAACAAATGCTTGTTCATGTTTGAATGTCAAAGTGTTTAAGAAGGCTGAGTCAGCTGTGTAGGTTCCATAGGGTCGAATAACAAAAGGATTAAAGCCACCGTGAGGCAGTTCCGCCACAGATACCGTAGTATTGTTTACAGCGTTCTTATAAAGAATGTACCATTGTAAAAGCACTGTTAAATTCGACATGAGCCATATATAAGTAAATTATGCTATATTCAAACGAGTGCATTTGGTAACATTCGTGTTAAGTGAACTTGTGTTATTGCACACAGCATTATAATCGGGTATTTTGCAGGATATTCCTGTTTGGCAGGGTTTCAGAGACTTACGCACAGATAAGAATAATATTAAAACGGTAGGGCAAAGATAAAGTTATTAATGTGTTTAATTGTTTATCACACCATGAAAACCTATTACAGTGTTCAAGCATAAATCGTGAATTTTTAACCCGGTACCAGAAATTTGTAAGTGGTCTGCTTCAAGCTACCGCCGTCTTTACACCTGCTGAAAAAGCCCCACCAGGTAGAGAACTGAAGAGTAACGCCAAAAACCTGAACTTTTGGTCGAGGAACAGTATCATTGCTTCTGCCAAAAATTTAAACTTAAAAAGCCGTCTGATTTCTCCCGGCCCACGATATAAAAATTTATCTTCAAGCGATTGAAAGTGTTGATGTGGAGTGGATTTACCTGGCTCAGGATGGAGTCCAATGCCTGACTGTTTTGAACAAAGTAATGAAACGACAGATTCCGTAACTTTTCGTACTTTAACTTCTTAAGACACAGAAGACGGTGGCGGCAATACAATTTTTCATTTATGTGGCGGGGCTGCATAGTGATAGAGGTTTGGAGGTAGGAAGGGCAGTGCTCCAGTCCAAGTAACGAACACTCCAATTATTTTACATATATGCGTTACGTGGAGGTTTTTTCAACAACTTTAATCTAGGCCTATCCTGAAAATACACGGCGTCACGTAACAAACTGCATTAATTTTAATATTCACTTTCGCCAGAATTCAGCCAGAAAGAGGGCAAAGGTAAAGTTGTTCAGTTACAGACCTGCAAGTATCTTAGGGCTGCTGGAGGTTGAGGTCCCGCAATTTCTAGACAGTCGGCACATGAAGGTTGTAATATCGTCAGCCCTAAGGAACGACCTACTTTACCTCCCAGAAGATATCCCTGATACTAATCTCTGTTCTTGGCTGAGTGGACCTAAGGCCTTAGTGCAGCCGGAAGGATTAAGTCAGTTAAAAAGGAAAAAAGTACCGTTACCATTACCGTTTTTAATCGTTCAGTGTTTACTTCATGAACTTGTCCTTCCCTCAGACTATAAGTGTCGGATATTAGAATCACTGATAAACTGGAAAGGATTTCGAAGCAGCAGTCGCGGCCTAATAGAGTTAATAATCCGATATTTGCCTGGAGGAACTGAGGAATTCCAAGCAAATTCTTAGTCAGGATAAACAATGACACACACGAAATTCGAAACAGACACCCGTCAGAAAAATCTCTGCAGCGTTACCATTACAACAAACTGATGGGTCCTCAGATCTCAAGAGAAAGATAAGTTCTGTAATAACTCATTCTAACTTGGGGTCTGACTGACACCTCAGATATGAACTACAATCTCATTCAACACGTTAATCAATAACACGTAGTGTTTGAACTTTCCAGAGGAGGTACAGTAAAACTGGAGGTAGACCGACATCATAATGAGAACAAACAATACACCCACATCCTGTTTAAGGAATGAAGGGATGCAGATAAAGACGTCTGTATATACGGCAAGAAGAAAAGGCAATAGGAAGACTAGTGAACAGCAAGTTGAGAAAGATTGCAGGAGTTATAGAATGGAGGAAGGAGTTATGAGTACCCGGACATTTACAAAACCTCATGGTATTCCACTGAACAAAACACACCGAGCATATCAAATTTCGTCTTCAGTGAACTTATTCATAGAATAAGAGCCGCGCACACGTAATATCCAGTCGACAGGCTGCATGAAAAAGTGTTTTAAGAACACTGCTGCTCGAGACTCACAAAACACTGCGTGATATTGCGACTATTTGCAGGAAGTACGAATAAAGTAATGAAGGCACTGACTAACTGTTTAAAACCTAGCTGTTACTACGTACCATCCATAACATTAACAGAATCCTGCACTTCGCTAACTATGCATCTATGGGGTTTGTGTAATTCTCGGAATAAACAGTGATTATTTCGCTACAGAACGCTACACTTGTAACTGACTATTATTTGTAATTAAGAAGCAGTGGGTTTTCTCTTAGGTAGGAACAGAATTTGTTAATAATGTTTACATAAATTAAAACTGTTACACAGTGTCGTAATTTCGTTATACTCTTCCTGGACTGTTTTAATATAAGAAAGGCCGATTTATGATTATGTCGCTAAAATAATTAAATTTCATTTAATTCAGTCTTTTTTTCAAGCCCTGCCAAGAGTCGAAAGCGTATAAGAAGCAAGAAATAATAAATGTAACCCAATTACTAAGAAATAAAAAAAACTATAAAAACTTAACAAAATATATACAACAGAAGAAGTGTCTTTAAGTGAAAGGGTTCCCATACATTCACAGGCTATTTGTAACGACAGAATAATACGAGGTAAGACAATAAATTTCCGCGACTTGACCTATAAGAAGAGTTACACTGAAATAATACGAAAGTAGCTTATATCCGTTCAAACCAATCCCCTTCATTGCAACACAATTTTTAAACTATTCTAAAAGCTGTACAAAGAAAATCACTGAGGACTTCCAGAAGAAATGCACTCATTTGGGCAGTTACGTTCCCCTTGATGTCCTCGACGTCTTGAAATCTTCTTCCTTTCAGTGCGATTTTCATTCTAGGGAACAGAGAAAATTCAGCTGGCGCTAGCTCAGATAAGCAAGGTGGGTTCTGATCAAAAGACCGTGATTCGCCAGGAGACGCTTCACTATCGTCACAGAATGAGTAGGTTCATTTTCGTTCAAAGAGCGCCACCTGTCTTTTCTTGAAATTGCTGCTTCACTCCCGAAATTATTTTCAATAACCTTTCCATTACCTTTCGGTAGAAATCAGAAAATTCGCTCTTTTCCTTTCAGGTGTAACTTCTCTGTGGATCACGTCACGTTTGTAAAAGATTGGGGAACACATTCTTTTTGATCCTCGGCTTTTGCAAGCAAACGTTTTTTGGGTATCATTGATAATTCCTTTCCCCAGTTCATGCTCCGAAGTTTTGTTTCACGGTCGTACTGAAACTCCCATGACTCGTCCCCAGTAGCGATGCAGTAAAGAAAGCGTGATTGGACTCAGAGTTCTGGACGAAGATGTCACAATTTGACTGTGTTCCTGCTGATCATCCATGAGACTGTGTGGAACAAGGTTTGAGCAATTCTTCGTCTTTCCCAGATTTTCATGAAGAATCTGACGAATCATTTTCCGGTTAATTCGCAGTCGATCCTCCATTAATTTAATATCATCCGACCGCCTCTGGCCACCAGTTCAATAACTATTCCAGTTGTTTCCCTATTTCGAGTAGTTGACGGAAGCCCACACCGCGGATAATCTTCAAGCCACTCACACCTCTCTCCGAATCTTTCAAACAATTCGCAGACAAACACATGAGATAAATATTCAATTTCACAAATCATTTTAAGCATTTCGTGCTTTTGTGCACGTGTTTTCCCGAGTGCGAGAAGAAAGTCGATGCTCGCTTTCTGCTCCATGAAAACCACTTACGCACGGAGCTGCTACGGATGAACTGAACGAGCCAGTAGATCTTTATTTCCACTAAATGCTAGCTGTCGTAACAGTAAACAACGAAAATTTCCTAATGTTTATCGTAATTATGATGATAATACTAATAACAATAATAATGCACTTATTAAAATGAACGTATGTTTCTCTGAATATCCAGATATGACAACAAAGGTGGCAGGAAGTTCTCTTCCTTTTATAAAACACAAAGTTGCATCTCCGTGTTCGCAAAGGTCTGTAATCGCCCACAAGAAATTTCTTCATTTGCGGATGTGTTGAATTTTAATGTCTATGATCCTCCCATTTATGCCTGGGTTTCCCAACTGATCTCAGACCCTTCAAATCTTCCAAGCGAAAGTTTGTATTCACATATCTTATCTAAGTTTGTGGTACATGTTCCGCCTACCTAATCCATATGCATCACCCTTACGGACTTTGGTGAAAAACACTTCCTCATTTATCTCCTAATGTCACTTCCTATCTATTAGGTCCAGTATTCGCTCTGAGCGCCGTACTCTTAAAGATCGTCCGCGTATTTTAAGTTATTTAATGTAACCAGTTTAGTACACATGTTAATTAATGGTAAATAACAGTTTCCTTCACGTTGGCGTCTGCAGTAAATATTTTACAGGCAGATGCTTCTTAAGGGGTCCAAAAAGAAAAGACTTGGCGCGAAATCAGGACTGTAGGAAGTGGTCCATAACATTCAACCAGCAGTGCCGTCACCGGATGCCAGTACGGAACCCAGGTATTTCCATCTCTTTGGACCTTAAGAAGTACATGGGTGCAAACGATTTGCAACAGACGCCGACGTGAAGCGAGCTGTCTTCTGCTGGCTACAGACACATGATACCGATTTCTTACACGCTGGGAAAAAGCGTTGGTGCCACTGTAGGACAAAAATTTGTTGCCAATGATGACTGCCTGTACTATCTGCAACACATATGCCACGCATACATCGAAGGCAGGATAAAATTCTCTTCATTCGAGGGTTTATTACTTTCTTTAAGTTACTTGTGCGTACTTTCAAAGGGCTTTTTCCGCTACTTAACATAAACTTTGACTGACAAAGGTAAATTTCAAATTCAAAACTTGTTGAAAGGTTATATTAGGAAATATTCCCTTGTACCGATTTTAGAGCTGTCTGATTTGACATAGGTTAAGCAAAGAGGTATTCATATCCCAGTCTTCATGAATTACATTGTAGGCTTGAATCGTACAGCATCCTCTTTCCATAGTTCTAATTAGTACAGTAACTTTGGGTTACCAGTATGAAATGTCCTGACATTTTCCTCTCTTTAGGAGCGTTCGTAAAGCAAACATCGACCATTACCCTCGATATATTTCTCCGTTCGCTCTCATAGAATATCCTAAATCCTGCCGGATGGATTCCCATTAAATTTCGTGTTTGCAATTTATACTAAAATTAGCCCACGCATTCCGAGTGGGGTTAAATGCGAAAAAACGTTACACTTTACATAAAGACATATATATTTATGTGGTTTGTTGTTACACTGCGGACAGATTAATGTATCTACGAGGTACAAACTGGGGGCTCAGTAAATGACGACCGATATATCTCGCCTTTTCCAAGAGAAGTATCACAAAATAAATAATGCATCTTACCCTTAACGAAATAATTACATGAAACGTCATATCCAGGCATTTGTGAGGCATGTAACGGAGTACTACGTAGACTGGAGGAGGAGAGGAATATCCTGCATACAGTAAAAAGAAGGAAGGCTAACTGGATTTGTCACGTCTTGTGAAGAAACTGCAGTCTAAAACACGTTACTGAAGGAAAGATAGACGGAAACATAGAAGTGACGGGAAGACGAGGAAGAAGGCGTAAGCAGCTGCTGGATGATCTGAAGGAAACGAGAGGATACTGAAAATAGAAAGAGGAAGGACTAAATCGCACTGTGCTGAGAACTCGCTTTGGAAGCGGCTATGGATCTGCCGTAAAACAGACTGCAGAATGATTAGGACAAGGAATGTACAGGAAGTACTGCCATCGACGTTCACGAGATAAGTGTAAGATATAAGGCAGAGCAAGCGAAGCCGGAGAAACATTTGATGATCTGCACATATATACGAGAAACTAAAGAGAGTTGGAACAGCACTGAAAATATTCACGAACAGCAGGGACAAGAATAATGTGTGACTGTCAGAAGTGTTACATGCACCATGCGGATGTTTGTTAACCTGCAGTGGCCTGTGCCAAAGGAAGTAAGGGCCTACTCCATTGGCACATACACTACAAAACTGAACAAGCACAAAACTGATAAGAGATAAACGGAGAAAGGAGTCGAGGGTATTCCTGAACTTACACCTCATATATCGTTATGTGTAGCTGCAGATCTTCGTCAAGGTTAAAAAAACAAAAGACCCGAACTGCATTAATAAGGCAATACAAATTGCATCGTGCCAAAACTGTCGTCTTGTGATCGCTGGAACAAGGCTCAGACCGCGTTTTGTTTACCTGATCTTGACTTATGTTTACGCTGTGGTACAACCACAGATGGTTCCGACTGGGTGTCTAATAAATGAATCATGAGCTATATCCACTGCTGGAATTTAACGTAAGTTTAAATGATGGATCCTGGAAATCTTGTGAATAATACATTGTGAAAGACAAGGGAAAAAACGATCCCTCACACAAAACAAACAAGGGCAGAACAACCCTACTGTGTTTAATGCTAATTTACCCGTTTTTTAAGCAGCAAGGTCAATGTATGAAATTTCTCTCTCCACTGCTATGAATGGACTTTTGTCGTCAATGTCATACTTTCGTGGTACTAATTAATCGAATAGGTAATTTTATTCAAACATGGGCAAAATGGAAACTTTATTTGGGGGGTCTTACGAAGTCAAGAAATTCCCCGCATTTTATGGAACCCGGAGGTTCATTACCGCATTCACAAGAACCCGCCACCTGTCTCTATACTGAGCCAGCTCAATCCAGTCCATGTCCCATCCCACTTCTTGAAGATTCATTTTAATATTATCCTCCTATCTACGCCTGGATCTCCCAAGCGGTCACCTTCCCTCAGGTCTCCTCACCAAAATCCTGTATGCACCTCTCTTTTTCACATACTTGCTACATGCCCCGCCCATCTCATTCTTCTCGATAAGCAAGATAAAGTCTACACATGTTGTAGATCGACACTGTAGAGTAACATTCCGTACTGAATCCTTCGTCTTCCCGTTTGCTGTATAAGAATACGGAGATTAAAATACCGGTACGCAAAATCATAATTTCGGCGGTTGGTCTATGGGGTGTGCGATTTGGTCTCGAAGAACATAGGCTGAGATTGTTCGAGAATGGAGCGCTGAAGACGTCATTTGGGCCTAAGAGTAAGGAAGTAACAGAGGAATGGAGAAAACTGCCCAAGCGAAAACTGCATAACGAGGAGCTTCATGAATACACTCGTCACCAAATATTATTATAGGGTTAGTAATCTCTAACAGTATGAAATTGGTGCGGCACGTGGCAAATAGTGGGCAGAAGTGCATATAGGGTTTTGGTGGTGGAATCTGAAGGAGAGAGGCCATTTGAGGTACACAGGCGTGGAAATGACAGCCTGGACGGGACTCGTCTGACTCAGGTACGGATATGCATTTCAACTTGGTGAATGCTCTAGTGACACAGCAGGTTCCATAAAATGTAGTGAAATTCTTGGCCAGCTGAGGAACTGTTAGCTTATGAAGGAGGCCACTGGTCCATGGAGTTAGATATTGTAAGGTAAAAGATAAATGACAAGCATTATAGTTAACTTAATTCTCTCAATCTGTCAAAAATACAAATAAAAATATGGTGAATTTCTTGGCCAGCTGAGGAACTCTTAGCTTATGAAGGAGGCCTCTGGTCCATGGAGTTAGATATTGTAAGGTAAAAGATAAATGACAAGTATTATAGTTAACTTAATTTTCTCAATCTGTCACAAATACACAGTTAAGAATCAAGAGTAACCCACAGCTTATTTTAGTAAGGCCAGTCATCGTATACCACCAACGTGTTGTAAAGCCAAGCGAAACCCCTGATAATAAACACTGGTTCGAAGTGTGCCGGATATAATAAAATGACTAACATCAAAGTAAAGGGGTTTATTTTAAGGAAGAATTTTATTAATTATTACCAAGATAGGTTATTTTGTCCGAGAGGTTTCACAACGTAGCTGACGAAAATTCCAGTCTGCTGAAATAACACCGGGTGGATTGGTATATAGAAACAGTTTCGGAGGAGTCTGCGACCACCGTCATCAGCGTAGTCCAAGAAGAAACTGGTGAGAAATTAGACAATAAATAAATAAATAAATAAATAAATAAGGTTATTTGGAACCTGAGTTTGTCTCCAACAATTGCGAAAGGAAATGCACATATTCAAGCCACAAGCGCTCTAAATTTCTTAAAAAGTTAGAAATTTTCGACCTTGAATCTTCAACAATATTCACAATTTACAATGAGCTTTAATTTCACAGTATCACATTCTTATAACACTGAAAAGTAATATTTGTTTGCTATTTTATCAGAATTACGAATTCTGTCAAGTTCCTTGATAAATTATTTGTTACTTACTAAGACACCAGCGGCAAATTTTTTTAGTGTTTTCTACTTGTTCACTGCAATTTGTGTCTGTCAATGACAGTAACATGAAAAGTGCTTATATGCGTGCAGAAACAAGTTATCGAAACAAAATTTCTTAGAGAAAACCCCTTGGAAAGTAGGCCTAATATAGCCTAATATTATAATATGTAAGACAGAGAAGGAGATAAAAGGCAAAAAATTTCGATTCATCTCACGGAGATACATGCGAGGCGAGCAGATTTATGTAGCTCAGAACCTTATCCAATGGTGGACTTCTTCAGTTCAGTAGAGTCCCGATATCCGTCTTTCGGTTATCGAAAATTCCGCTTTCCCCGACATAGTCATACGACATGCAATTTACAGTTCTGTACCGGGGGCGCATCCATACTCGCGTATCCAAACCCGTCCCAGCAGCTGCTTTGTCATTGCGTCTCATAGCACTGTGGACCTATTGTAGACTAATTATTAGCAAAGCAATTTTATTCTCACACTACATCGCTATTTCATTTGTAATTTGTCCCCCCCCCCGAAATTTCCGCATTATCCGACACTTCCAGTAATCCGAACACCTGCCTGTCCCGTTTAGGTCGGATAATCGGGACTGTATTGTATAGGCCTAAAACTGTTTCGTTTCTTTTCCTAGCCCTTCCCTCTCCTGCCTAAAACTGTGAGGTACTTAATTAAGCACCGCCTCGTGAAGGTACATGGTGGAGTAAAGGTATAGCTCCATGAATTCTTAACCCAGACAATAGTAAATGAGTGGTCAGCTATGCGATACAGCTGCTCCGCTCCCGGGAAAAGAGCATCAGTTGCCCATTAAACAGAAAATGAATGGGGCTGATAATGGGTCTGGGTGTTCTGGAGAACAGAAAATTCACTTATTCTATGGTCGCTCAGCCCGTAACCTGATAATTATACTGATTGATCTAGCAAACAACAACAACAACAACAACAACAACAACAACAAGAGTGGTGTTGGAAGTGGTGTAGTAGTAGTTCAGCAGCAGTTTGGAGAGAAGAGAATGCATACGCATTTTCTTCTCTCCAAACTGCCGATGGAGATAGGCAATGGAAATAGACTCTTTGGAAGGCCTAAGCATAAATGACAGGATCAAATTAAACGGATCTCAGAGAAGTAGCATGGGAGGGCGTTAACTGAACTCGTCCGACCTTGGGAAGGGGCAAATGGTGGGCTCTTGTGAAGAAGTTAATGAAGCTTGAAATTTCATAAAATGGAAGAAATGTTTGAGAAGTCGGGATTAGCTTCCAGGAAGGACTCTGCTCCATGGAGCTGGTTTGCTAGTTCTTAGATCCTCACAACAACAACAACAACAACAACAACAACAACAACAACAACGACGACGACGACGACGACGACGACGACGACGACGACGACGACGACGACGACGACGACGACAACAACAACGACGACGATAATATGTAACATACAAAAAAGTACGTATTTTTGCTGCACGAATATGGTAGCCGCGTATATTTTCTTATCCTTTCCTTCTGACTCCTATTTCACGAACTGCCGACTAGAACACACTTCTACGCTACACTCAATGATGTACCTTTGGGAGATATGTATGTTATTTACAGTGCTGTGAAACTGTAATATCTGCTTGCATAGATCTGTTTTGTTGTTTTGTTATTGGATCCATACAGATGGTGTACAGTATTTCACTGTACAACGCTTTTTATTCCGGACACGTACGTAAATGTACCTTCAGGGAATATCGTAACATCGAGGGGGTACTTCACCTCGCAGTCACATCTTATATATCCGTTCTTTATTTCAATGTAGGGTTTTAATTTTTAATGATTTTAACGTTCCAGCTGGAAAAAAGCCTGCAAGAATTTTGTTCTCCTTTTTCAAAAAGAAACAGCAGAATATTGGATACTGTCCTGCAAACTTTAGCTCTAACAATGTGGGAGGTATACCTAATGTTTAATTGAAAAATCACCTCATTGGTGCCATTCAAAACGTTTTGGATTTCAATCAGATGATTTCCCCGGAGTAAAATTTCCTCTTACCCCTCCTGTCCGCGCCGTGCTGTTCTACGCTGCTCCTTCTACACTGCTGCGCAAACACGGCTGATTTCTTTCCAAGCAATTTCATTTTTCTGGATCCAAAGAGAACCCCTCACCAACACCTGGTTTATTCTTTACTAGTTTGTTCACTTAATTATGCCTTCTCACTTACTGAAGTCATATGCCTACAGCAGCACTGGCGACAAATTTAGGCCTTGCAGATGAGGAGAGGTGTCACTAACCCATTTGCTTCACTTCTGTCTAGTAGGCATAATGGCACATATAGTGCTGTACATATGTTAGGCTATTCTTTCTTTCTTAGTCCTTCCGTCTCCTACCTAATTTATCACAGTAGGTGTCGAGGGGTTTTGTGATTACATTTGATCACACTCAAGCACACTCCACGGTCGGTAGGACCCCTCTGGACAAGGGATCAGGCCTCGCAAAGACCTCTACTTGACGACACAAACACTGCACAAGACCAACATCCATGCCCCCAGTGGAATTCGAGCCCACGATCCCACCAAGGGCTCGACAGCAGAACTACGCCTTAAACCGCGCGACCAATGGGTTTGGCCTGTTAGGCTATCCTTTGATTCTTATAATGTACGTCGCATATAGGCCTAGCTACTACCTATGCCATCTACTTCGATCGACGCCTCTTGTCGTTTCTTCCTCTTCTTTCGTTTCCCTCAGAGTGATTGGTGATCGTGATGAAGACAGCAAATTTCTTGCAGCCACTGCCACCTGGAGCGCCTCAGTGTCATCTAAGCTGAATTTGTACTTGGGTTTTTTGTCTTCGTGGTTCGTGTTCGCTGCCTGCAGAACACTGTTACCATATATTTTACTGCGCGTGACCAATCCTGTCACTCATTCTACTGTGTTTGACCAACCCTTTTATTCACTCTACCGTGTTTGATCAAGTCTACCACACATTCTACCGTGTCTAACCAATCCTGTTACTCACTCTACCGTATTTCATCCGCCACGGTTTTGTGGAAAATTGAGTACTTTCCTCCAAGTCAGAACCGGGGGCACTTCTCCTTTTTAGATTGCTTGTGTCTACTGTTGACATTAATGTTATCTAATGGGTCCAGCTGAATATGTTGCCCCCTATTTTTCCTAGGAACGGAGGACAAAGACGGTCTAGAAAATGTAATATTTCTAGTACTACTGTAATCAAAAAATAGATGCATTCCAGCAGCAGTGTCACGGTAGTAAAACACTGCACTCATATGCACGACAGTTGGTCTCTTTGTCCGTAGCTAATGCAATGCTGTGATTCCTTGCCATATTGCTACAACTCTTGGTAACCAAGCTGCTCGACACTGGAGGTGGGCACATGCAGTAACAGCAAAAATGTCTGACGAAAAAGACGTATGACTGGAGAAACTACTGAATTATCTAGCAAAGGACAAAGTCTGTAGTCACGTGTGCTAGCCGGTATCTAATTCGCTGTCAACGGTTCGCTGTCCTTAGCCTATACTGTAGAATGGAAAGATGGTTATAAATTATGAAGGATGAAGGATTTAAGAGGAAGCAGCAATGACCTGCTGTATGACGCTATCCCACTATTTCACTCGGTGGAATTTAGGAAAATAAATAACGACTCAGAATAATCAGTCTGTCGGGCGAGAATTGAAATCAGGGCCTCTGGAATGCCAATAGGGATTGAAAAATCTGAGTTCAAAATACTGGGCTGTCTACAGACGAAACAAATCGTGCTGCAGACCCGCCACTATGCACAATAGGTCTTAGTGGTTTTCAGATGGTTATACTAACATGGACTTTTAACAACGGTAAACAAACTAGGCAAGCAATTTATTGTACAATGAGAAACAAGAATAACAAATAGATAACACAGTAAATAGCAGAAAAGTATTTTAAGGCATTGTTTCGGAATTCCATTCATGGGAGTGAGACAGTCTCTACGAACATAATAAGTTGCACATACTGCCTGCGGGATCGTGAGGTTAAGTTCTTATGCGAGAGGCAGGATAAAGTGAAGACACCTATAACAGTTTTGCAAGGATAACTGCGAACATAATAACCTTGTGGGATACAACGAATTATATTCCAGAATGTACTAACAATTAAGCGGTCTGAACTGTTAATATATTTGCAGTTTAGACCTACAATAGCTTCATGTATATCATGCTTATCTGCCAAAAAGAACTTTGTTCAAGAAAGTGACAACCAGAACAAGTTTTGAACTGAAACAGTGTAGAATACAAATAGATCATAAGGAAACGTACCACTAAGGGTCATGCTGGATAAACACTTTTGTGAACAGACTGTTAAAGTCTAGAAAAAATGGGATATTTTGTGTTATACACACAGTGAACGGAGTATTAAACGTGAATTATGTATTAACTACTAAATATAGAGAAACGAGTCAAATACAGAGAAGTGAGGTTACGAACGATGTCGTTCCAGGGTTTTCTGCAAACTCACGGAATAACACATTTTAAGCAAATTTGTTTTAATCAAATGGAAAAAAGTAATTTGTTTGTGATTATTTCCTTGAATACGGCTGTATGCAAAGCAGGTGTAATAATAATAATACAGTTAATTCTGAAAAATTGCCTACGCCAATTATGTCTTGTACAATTACTGCATTACGCGATTTGTACGTACGCGCTGGAAGGCTTATCCCTTGTAACAAGAGTCGACAGTACATGACTACAGTGAGACACAAGCAACACAAAAATTTCATTTCATGGTTTGTGTAGACGCAAATTTTAGAGCTCAAACGTAATTCTCAAAATACATTAGAGAGAAGGATCCTGAAAATGAAGAGCAGCGAAATGAAGAGTGCTTCGACAGGATGTTTAGTTTGGAACTTCCTGCAAAATGCTGTTGATAACTGCAGTGTAGCTGTCTACCTTAGGCGCAGCCCAACCCGAGTCGAGTCGATGAGATCCAGAGGGAAACATCCGCCAGGAAACTCAATTCCTGCTCACTTCTTTTGCATGGAAGCGACGCTTCTTCAACTAGTATTCTTTTTGCACGCTTCTTTTGAAATTTCAGGTGGGCATGACAGAATAAAATTGTTTTGTTTTCCATCGAGTAACAGTTTGGAAATTGTTTTTTATTAGTTTACAGTCGAAGGAACACCCGTACGAGTGTTTATTTTCGTGGACATGGAAAATGCTAAGCAAACATCAAACCGCCTCGGTATGAAAGCCTTTATTTGTTTAATAGCTCATTGTACGCGCTGTCAGATCTTCAGATTTCATCGCGTCAAACGGTAGGATGATTGGTAGAATGACGAATGAACCAATTGCAGAAATATTCCGGTATTTACTTTGAGGGCCTAAGGAGAACCATGAAACTCGTCAGTCATGGTAGTCTGTGTTCCGGCCGTGATCGCAGTAACACCTCCACAAAAATGTGTAAAATATTACCGCTGTAGCAAACTGGTCTTTTTTTGTCCACACAAGAAAAAGCCGTTTTTGTTGTGTACAAATTAAGATATGTCCCAAATAGGTGAAAAGAAAGATTTGGATCTTGAATTGGAATAGAAGGGTGTGGTGAGCGTCACGCTCCTGAATCTAGGTGGTAATTGGTTTGTCAGATATTTCTAGAAAGAAATTTAAAGCAAGATTTAGAAATGCAGATATGCGTATTAAATAAACTTACATATTCCATTTTTGTGAGGTACGATGTAAAATGCATCTTAGCAAAGCTTCTTGGATTTCGGGTAAATATCACAAAAGGTTACTACAAGCACTTATAACTACACATTCTTAATTTGCTTCTGTACCGCTTTTAAAAGAACTCAGGGTCCGTTCTTAAACATAAAAAAATCCCTTTATCTGAATATAATATTACTTTCATATACACATATATATGTATAATTTGTTTGTGGTCTCTAAAAACATCCAGGAAAATGTACATCCGTGAACCGAGACTAGCAAAAAGCGAAGAAAGAAAAATAATTTTTTTTTTAATTTTCGTCAACAGGCTCTGCACTCTATATTTATCTTGTAATATGAATGTAAGATATATCCTGGAGACAGATGGAGGTAGGGGCTTATTTTCCCTGGTGCTAGGTCCACTGTCTGGGACGACCAGAAGGAAGTAGCGATAAATCACACTGGAGAGAGTCTAGGGGAAGGAAAAGAGAAGGTGGCTGGGGTGGAGGTCGCATCCAAGTGACCACACATCTTGATCATGTTGGATAAAGGCGGCTGCGGAAAAGTGGGGGATAAAATATGGAATATTTATACCGTAATTGAATAAAATATAGATGGGCTGGTAATGGTGGGGAAGCTCCAGGGTAACGTGAAGCCGTTCAATCGTTTTTTCGCTGTCTAAGGCTACCAACACAAGGGAAGCTGATATTACAAGCGTGTTAATGGAAATTTACATAAGTACTTCATAGCCTGATGTGTTCCATGTCCGTGCACTATATTATACAAAAACACTAATCACCAACAGATGCACAAAGACAGTTTTATCATCAATTGTAACACACTCCTACATGTTTCGTCCCTGCTGAGTCATCTTCAGGGAGAACTTTTCTGTTATCGTTACACTAAGGTTGCACATTATAGTTGAGTGAGAATGTGCTGTTAGCGCTGTTAGTGTAATGATAACAAAAAAGTTCTCCCTGAAGATGACTCAGCAGGGTCGAAATATGTAGGAGTGTTACAATTGAAGATAAAACTCTCTTTGTGCATTTGTTGGTGATTAAGTGTTTTTGTACTTCATAGTCCTGTAATAGATTTCAAGGATAATGTAGTACGCGGTGCTTGTAGAACGAACGAATGATAAGGAGGGACAATGCTCAGGTCTAAAAAGTTTTGTTTAGAAAAAAAATAAGCAGAAAGAATTGGTAGCCTTAGTAACAGATGGGAAGAAATATTAAATTGGGTTTCAAAGAATTAGGTTAGAAAAATGTGAATTGGATTAAACTGGACCAGTGGTCGGCCCTTTTCTACATGGTATTCCGTAAAATGCAGGAAATTTCATGACACAGCTACTGAGGAAGGATCATGCACTATGAAGTTTACATAAGGTACGTATACTGACAATGTGTTTAAAAGTGGAATTTTAGAAACCGTCACTCTACTGGGCAGTATGTATTCTGCCTTCTAATAACACTAAAAAAATATTAAAGTCCATCACAAGAAACTTCTGCGCTTTTCATTTAAGGCAAGTGCCTACAGAAACTGGTATATGATTAAAATGCTTTTAATAAAATTCCATCAACTATATATATATATATATATATATATATATATATATATATCTTTATTGTACTTTAACGCAGCCAAGTAAAGCGACATGGTTTTTATGTACAGGGAAGATATAAGGAAAACACAGTTCTTTCGTTCTTGGGTGTGTGACGACAGCTTGTTTTGTTTGAAATTTGTGAAGAAGGCGTAAGTTTATGTGTGAACAGGCTCAAGAGACGTGGTGTCGTAAATACGGGCGGTACTTGAACACAAGTTAATTTGAGAGTTTTTACATTACTTCACACAAATTTCTAAATATTTTGAAGCAAAAACTTGAATCTGAATGAAATATCAGGGGGCGGTTTGGGAGAGGGCATAAAAAGACTGAAGAATACTCACTAGCTAGGGTGTTCACGAAAGCAAAAATCTGGTCGAATGTCACCTACATAATGTTTAAAATTCAGTCCCTACAAAAACAGAAAACACACGCAATTTCCATTAGAAAAACACAGATTCCGTGTAATGAGCTAAGATCTGCTTTCTTTGATAAACATACAAAACGCATAAATGTATTCCAGTGGCAAAATGCTGGGTTGAGGCAGATGATATGTATAGTGACAAATCTACTTCAAACGGTTAAAGATACCACTATGGTATTTTAGTTGGTCGACTGCCACTGATCATTCATTTTAGCGCTAAAACGAGCGGAAGGTTCCCACTGGCCGCGCGGTGTAAGGCATAGGTCTGCGGCCGAGCGCTTGCTGGGATGGTGGGTTCGAATCCCACGGGGGTCATGGGCTTTTTCTCTCGTGAGCGTTTGTGTTGTCAGGTAGAGGTCTCTGTCACGGGCCGATCCTTCGCCCAGAGGAGTTCTACCGACTGTGGCGTGTGTCTGAGTGTGATCACGCGAAAAGAAACAACCTCGACACCTACTGTGAGTGGGTAGAAGAGGTAAGGACTACGAAACGAAACGAAACGAAACGAAACGAGCACGAGGACATGCAGTGGGTTAGGGTAATAAAAATTCGTACAAAATATTTGTCGAGAGATTTTAAAGGATTAAATTGCGTATTCGAGAAATGGGGCTCAAGAGCACCAGGAGAGACACCCTGATGATTGAGGCAGCAAAAATCTCTGAAAGGTCGGTATGATTCTACAGCGATCCACAACTGCTACTGCAGTCCCCAAAGCAGAGGTTGTTCTAAAAAAAGAAAATTAATTTTGAAAAATTTCAACTCAACAACGAACAGTTCAAGTCTAGAAAGGCATTTCCAGCTGAATAAAAAGTCTCATCTTTCTCCTTCTTTATCTTATTCCTTTCCCTCGCGCAATTCTGCCTTCTGGCAGTACCACTTTTAGATATACCTTCTGCAGTGTCTACGACCATTTCCTTTTTTGTTGGTCGACTTCAATTGAAACTCTATTTCCATATTGTCTCCAGGTTAGAAGACCAGAATTTACTACATGTTTCATTATACCAACTGTTCGATTACCAAAAATTTGGATTACACAGAGATGATACATTTTTAACATATTTAATTCTGAAATATTCAGTTTGGTACTCGCTGCTGCACAGAGTTATTGATAATTGCCTCAATATTCTCAGTACAAAAATGGATATATTTTCCCAGGATTTCATATCCACAAAATTTCCGTGTGTTGGTTTGACTACTTCATCTACAAAAACAGGAACTTAATTTGTAAGCATATATTCTTGTTTTCTCCTTTGGGATTTTGGAACCTGTTTCAGTAATCAGTACTTTATGGACACGGCATTAGGAGGCATTTTCTAGACTTCACCAGAATTCGGCTGTTTTATTTGTGACATTTCCATTGCTATGTGAAACTGTCAATACAGAAAAGTCTCGAAAAAGACCACTTTGACCACGCGTCACATCACCAGTTTAATCAACTGATTTTTCCACCAGACGCGCCTGTCTTTTGTCCCAGGTTTTAGACTCAGCAGACTGGCAACAATTCTAGTGTATTTCCAAATGACTTGTGCATTTCCGTTTTCTTATGTTACTATCGTTCTGACATGGTTTTGGCCCTTTAAAAGTTTAGAATAGTTGCTGTTATCTACGACAAAAATATTTTTATGTAGTCTAATATGGGACAAGGCCCGTTTAAAATTCAACGGTATTCGAAATATATTGAAACCACCTGACATTATATGCCATCTGTCGGACGTTGTGAGCAACCGCATCTTCTTAAGCGAGTGAGATACGCTTACTCAGCAAACCTTACTGTCTCCTTGTGTGTGTGTGTGTGTGTGTGTGTGTGTGTGTGCGTGTGTGTGTGTGTGTGTGTGTTTGTCTACTCTGCACTACGTCTTACCGGCGGGATATACTGAAGACTCTTTATAGTTACCCACGAGTACTGTGTCCATTAAAATTAGTGGAATAATTACATGCTGCTTTAAATTTCTTCACATTTATCGCAATGTTTACGCAGAATTTACGACGAGGGCTTGTAAATGCGGTAAAGATCCCTCGGGTTCCATAAAATGCAGGGAATTACGTACCTTCTCAAGAAGGATTCTGCTCCTTGGAGTTAGACCGTTACATAGAGTTTGAATATTCAAATTTCACAATTGTCTAAACACATGGCCGCCACTGAATACTTGCATATTACATTTCTACCGCGTTTTATAAAGTGCCCTGTAGTGTCCTTTCAACCATTATTTGCTGCAGCAGCTTCGTCTTTATAGAGGCCCTTTTACCTGACACAGGTTGTCGTTACAGAATTGTGTTAAAATTTGTGGGTACATAAAGCATATCCATTTCTGCACATAGAATCTAAGAAGCTTTCCTTCATTTTCTGACGAACATCCAGTTACACACCAAACCTGTATGGAGGCCCACTTCACATAATATGTATTAAGTTATCTGAGCTGTCTGAATTACACTATGCTAATCACTACCTTGGGCCTAAGAGGGACGAGGCGACAGGGGAGTGGAGAACACTACATAACGAGGAACTTAATGACCTGTACTCATCACCAAATATTATTCGGGTAATCAAATTTAGAAGAATGAGATGGGCGGGGCATGTAGCACATACGGGGGCGAAGAGAGGTGCATACAGGGTTTTGGTGGGGAGACCTGAGAGTAGGCAACCACTTGGGAAACCCAGGCGTAGATGGGAGGATAATATTAAAATGGATCTTCAAGAAATGGGATGGGGGACATGGACTGGATTGAGCTGGCTCAGGATAGGGACAGGTAGCGGGCTCTTGTGAATGCGGTAACGAACCTCCAGATTCCATAAAATGCGGGGAATTTCTTGACTAGCTGAGAAACTGTTAGCTTCTCAAGAAGGCCTCTGCTCCATGGAGTTAGTTAGTTGGTTATTTAATCACTACAGAAGACATCAGTCCGTTGCCTGACATGAGGTATCAAATTTTTCCATTTACTGAAAGGAATTCGGTACATTACAGGATTGTAGGTCACTTTTTGTTATATTATATATCATTATTATATTATCATACATTATCATTATATATATTATATATCATACCGTGCACAGTTATATTTTAAATAATGTAGTGTTTTTAATATTTTTCAGTAAAACAAAGATCCACTACAATTTGACCTGTATGTTAATTGCCATTCTTCTATATATTTTATACTTTGTAACATGTAAAAATATTTTCATTTGTGATTGTCTTTTACTTTTGAGTGGGTCCCTGAAGGTGATCCCAGCCGGGATCGAAACATGTCGAATCAACATATGAATACTGTAATGTGAAGACATTTAGAATAATAGTGAATTAATTGGACGAATATTGTATGTACTTTACATACCTCACTATAAAACTATTCGCGTGACAATCGTCTTTGGGAGTCACCACACACGTTAGAACTAGATCTTAAGAGAGCAGCAGGCTTAACAATAAGGCGGAGACATTTGGTCATAGAGCGGTTTGAAAAATGTAAGTATGATAGTGTCTTTGTAAGAAACTTGTAGCCTTACATGCAACCTGCTTTATTTTATACACTTATTTATACATCTGACACTGATAGCACTTAAGTTTATATAGCGTTGAACGATAGGATTATTAATACATAATGGGTCGGAAAAGATGTGGAAACGTTCGGTTGTGGTCTGTTTCAAATTATTAACCCAGAAATCGCTCGAAGGACTGAAAAAACCACGAAAATCTTACTCTGGATAGTAGGTACCCCGTCTGATGTCCCGAAGCAGATATTTCCCACTTATAAATGCATGCACCTATATGTTCTAACTTAAAGTGCTAGTACTCCGTTACGTTCACCAAAAAATGTGTCGTTGTTATTAAAACTACACAGTTACTCTTTTTACTGCTTGCCTTTTTCCTGACTTATGTTGCTGAATTTATTTATCTTACGCATTTTTATCAATAATATACCAGACACGTGTCTGATTATATCTAGACTAGCCTTTCTTTTCAAGCGGGAAACAGCCAACAAATACTATGATCTTATAGCTAGATATAAGCTGGCAAACCAAAGGTTCGCCGCTTTTGTTCCTTCTTATCTGACATCAATGGTCACTTAACGTTGATTTCTTCACCGCTGTTTGCATTTGGACTTCGTAAAGGTGCTCGTAGACAAATGAACACGTACGTATCAAGAAATATTGCAGATTGCCACAAACTTCCTCCTAACCTATCATTTTCATCGATTTATAGAAGCTTTATGTGTTTATTACGTCCATCTTTCATTCTCTGCAGCCTTTGTGGGCGATTATATAACCTACACCTCACACTACGCAGTCAGCCCTTAAAAAGTATTATTACGGTCCGTCGATGTACAATGTGTACAGCCAAAACAATTTCTGTCAAATAGGGCAAAGCTTTTGAAGTGCACGAAAACTACATTGAACTTTATAAACGCGTGTAAATATACATTCCAGCAAGCTTCACTTTCCAAACCCCAGTTCGGAAGGGATATTGTGGCTTTGAATTATTTGTCACAAGAATTGTGCATCGTAAAGTTGTTAGCCTATTTTCTTCCCTGAAAAGGAAAAAAGAATATGCTTTTGAGATTACCGCAGCCCCTGTGTGTATCCTCATTTTAACTTTTGGACAATTTCTCCGATTTTCATGAAATTTTATATACAAGTTATGCCATTAGAAAACATTCCAACGCTCTATTCTACGGCTGCAGGCAACAAGATCTGCAACATTTCAAAACTCATAATTATGTAGTCTGCCGTAAGTGAGGTCCACAGCCTCTTCCAAAGCCAGTTCTCCAGAGAGTGAGATCTATTGCTTCTTCTTTCAACTTCCAGTATCTTCTCGTTTCTTTAAGGTTGTCCCGTAAGTGCTTACGTCTTCTTCCTCGTCTTACCATCACTCCATTCTTTTTAGATTTCCTTCAATAACGTGTTTTAGAAGGCGGTTCGTAGGCAAGATGTAACCAGTCCAGTTAGCCTTCCTTCTGTGTATGATGTGTAGGATGCTCCTTCGTTCTTTGACTTTTTTAAATTCTTCCTTTTTCACACTATGGGTATAACTGATTTTCTGCATTTTTCTTCAGCACAACGTTTCGAAACTTTCAAGGTATTTTCAAAACCTCACCATGTCAAAATCCAGAAGACGTAAATTAACAAGTACATAATATAGAAAAGAAGCATAATAAAAAAATCTTCAAGCAGCTGGCCTAAAGTGCCTTCCAAAGGAATGCTTCGCCAAAGCAATCCCGCATTTCATTATTCCTCCCATCAATCACTTATTAGCACACATTTCACACTAATGACGTTCCAGTTTAAGCCAGATATCGGCTCCACCTATGCTAATAACTAATGGGTTTTGGAGTCTCAATGCCATCCAAGGCAGAAATTCATCTGTTGCCCAACTTTAATGGTGCGGCCATCAGACGTGAAGACACGACTTTGCCTCAATCGCCAGGAAGGACAGGGCGTAAAATTCTCATTCTGACCTTTTGCTGCAGGCAGGATGGCACTACCGTCCAAAAATACATTATAAATTCCATAAGTCACTCTCTGAGAAATCACTTGAATCAGTTGAACCTCCTATACTTGTAGGTGTAGAGGGTTTTTCTTTGCCTGTAATCAACTACAATTTGGGCTATGAGGGGACTGACCGGCAGCTCTCTGAGAAATGATGTATAATATTAAACTGAGCAGAGGTCCACATGTTTCGTCTCTTGTATTCTTCGAGTTTCTATTTAAAAAAGATAAATGGGGTTTCCGAATAACAGAAACTGATGTTATTGCAGTGATGGTATATGTAACCCTTGTTTCACGTCGTAGTTGTGTTCCTGAGAAAGTTCGCGTCAATCAAAAAGGAATAAATAAAAAACCATAGTCCCGTAAGAAATAATGGTGGAATGGGTGGGGGTTGGGGCAACCACAGCAATGACAACCTGGTCATACGCGGTATACGTACGTGTACTTTTTATACTTCTGTGTTAGGGATATGAATACACAAATACAAATTAACAATTAATATTCCTTATTATCCTACGTAAACTGAAAAAGTATTTTAAATAACATGCGTACACTTGTCAAAAATGGCACATGTTCCATATCGTTGCTGTCATGGATCACTATAAATTCATCCTCACAGCCTTTACAAGTCAGTCGCTTTATTAGTCTTGTTAAGATCCTTGCAGCAGTTAGGTTAGGTTTTCGGTTGTGCCAAGTTAATATTAGGTAGGCATGACGATGATTAGGTAAGGTGTTGCGTTATTCGTCGTCGTGCCAGTTTTCTTTTCTTACATTCTACTTCGTAGCTACTAAGCTTGTCACGGATGTTACTTTCCGGTATCGTCGCTGTCACACACTGTAACCGCGCTTCCACACAATAACCACTAAATTTTAACATGTTGTGTTTGGAGCCAGAAGTTCATTCAAGGCCGATAAGTGTTGTGCGTGAAGCGAGGCACCGACTGTTAGCTCAGGGGAGAATGATCTCTACGCAGCAAATTTGTTTATGCTCAATTTAATCAGTGTGTTCCGAATCAAAAAACATCTTTGTCTTTCCTTGTTGAGGTCCAAACTCCAAGTGTGCATATCCCCAGGTTGCCTCCGCGTCCCTAAACCAAGTCCCGTTATCTAGCGTACGTGCTCAGGTTCTCGCGATATGCCCATTGTTTGTGTGACAAGCTGAAGACCATCACACCGGAAAGTTTACGGAGGAATGGAGGCTTAGGTCCTCGGAATATACGCAGTACCACACTTCCATCTGGGAATGGCAGTCCTTGGAGTCGAACTCAGGCTGCCCTGCTACAATATGTTCTGTCGCGGATAATCACACTCACTTTCACAGGTTTTACTGCACAGTCATTGTATTACTCACAGGTCATACACATTACTGCCATTAAGATTAATGCTGCAATTATTCACTCTCATGTCAGTTTCCTTTTTGTTCCTCCAATGGATGTGTCATCGTGGCGTTTGTAAGTAGTAAGAATAGAAAAGAGGATTTAAATGAAAATAAACTATACGGACTGGATTAAACGGCGAAAGCACTGTGACTGACGTATTTGGCAGTGAGCGCTTAACCTCCCAATTTTTTTTCTGCGCCCTGAGTTTCGTACACTGTCTAATGCGCAGTCAGTCAAAGGGCGTTAAAGCGAAAATGACAGAATGCAAGTTAAAAAGTGGTGTAAATTGCTAAGAGGCGTTAAAGCAAAACGGCGCAAAACAAACGGGCGTATAACAAGGGATACTTTTACGTATATACAACAGTTCTTGTCGTCTTCTATTGTTTTAAATAGAGGCCTGTGTAATCGTAATTTTTATTTCAGTAAAAGTTTCTAATTGCCATTGTCCTTGAAAAGGTGATTGGGACATAGAAAGATCTATACCGCCATACACAAACAGAGATATCTCAGTTTTATTACTAGCCTTCTGATATCTTGCCACCTGCAGTGTTATCGGTGTCGAATGAATTAGAGAGCAAAGTGCCGCCTTAATTTTCAAGACTGGGCTACTGCAAATACCTTGTCACTTCATTAATATGAGCGGCTGAAATCCACGCTGCCCTCTTCTACAGCATAAGTACCCGCGCCGTAAACAATTTAACCGTGAAGAAGAAGGCAGCATGATTCTCCGAAACAATAGTGTATACCTACCGAACTACACGCTGTCATAACCCATACGTCGGAGTGCAAACCCCACATATGGCACCTTCAGTGGAATTATTTCTAGCAACGCCCGTGTTAGAGATGTTCGAGACACTCCAGTGCAAGCCATAGTTTGCCAGCTACTGTGATCGACATTTACTCTAATTATCGAAGGATACTTCATATTTACATTCCCCGTTGCAAATTCAGATTAACAATATACGTTTTATTTTGCCACGTACCTTGTAGACTATATTCCGTCTGGTTAAATACCGTTATGCATTAATGTATTCAACTGTACTAAACTTAATTAAATCACATGTGCAGTTATTTACTGTAAACGAAATATGCCCAGAGCGCTGTAACAACTGAACTGCTGTAATTGGATCGCTGATCCCAGCTACGTGAACACAATACGTTTCACATCTGTATTCATGACAAAAATGCATGCAAAGGGTTCGAACTGAGACCAGTTCCAAATTATAAACACATGCTTGTACATCAGCAAGTGAGCCGATTTAAAAACAGTCTACTCCCTGTAGCACTTGAATAACAAAAGTGTAGAATTTTTGGTTCGGAGAACATAAAAACGAAAATAATTTCGATGACTTGTCATAAATTTTGAGCCCCTTTACTTTGTAAACTAATGGATGAAGGCACAATTACGGTGTTACCTCAATTGGATTGTGTTTAATTAAATTTTGTTACAATCGTATAGAAACTGTTACACTGAACCCCAAGTGAAGTTGAGATCTTTCGAATTATGCAGGTTTGGATATTCAGTGACAATAGACAATTATGCCTACTGGAATGTGTGATTGTGTAGCGTAATAGATTTACAGCGCTTACCGACTTTTCTAAGAAACTGACTGCTTCCTAATGTAGTTATTTTTGCGCTGTATTGAAAACACTTATTTTTAGTGATGAGAGGTCCGTAAAGGGGTTTGGTTGAGAAGGCTGACGGAAAAAAGATCACTTGGAAGACCTAGACACAGACGGGAGGATAATATTAAAATGGATCTGCAAGAAATAAGATGGAGGAACGGACTTGATTGATGCAGGTCAGCGTAGGCACAGTGGGCGGACTCTTGAAAGTGGTAATGAACCCCCAGTTGAGCAACAAAAAGCGGGGGGAGGGGCAATTTCTCGAGTCACTAGCTTCTCATGACGGACTGTGCTCCATGGTGCAATTTAGTCAATTAGGAACACTTATATTTAGATTATGTGCTTGTCAGGCTGCATATTAATAGCGGTCTATGATTCAATGTTTGCATAGTTATATATTTATACTCGAGCTACACGACGGTACTGATAGCTCAGACTACATCGTTTCGGAGGCAGTATAAACAGCGAATAAATTGGAAACGGTGTGCAGGGAAGCAATCGTGCTCCAATTTGAGATACTCGACATTTGTCTGGAGGGACTGAGGAAAGCAACGACAAGCCTAAGTGAAGATGACCGTTCGTGGCACCGATGCCAACACTTCAACTGTGATAGTCGCTATTGTTGAACGATAGTAGCCTATACCGCTCTCTGGTTTTTGATGTCACCTTTGACAGTCCAATATTATTTATGCTACTGTATTGCATGGCGAAATTTGTTGCATATCTTTATTCATTACGGACTATTTTTCCATTAAATTTAAATTTTAATAAAAAGTATATTAATGTATATTTTAACGGATTCTTCCTGATGTAATTTTTTCATATGGTATTGTACCTGACACATATATGTTACAGATATACCTCTACAGCAGCAAAGTTAACCAACAACTCACGTACCATAAAGTCAGAAGTCATAAATCCTTATGTCAACAAGTTGTAATTGTTTAAATATTATATAGCCTACAGATAAAAAATAACCTCGTTATATTTTGTTAAATATGTATAAATTTATATCATACCAAACATCTTTCAAAATAAGGGATTAGATGGTAACAAGGTTTGTAATTTGTTTCATGGATCAACCATTTTTACAATGGATTGTTGTAAAGAAATTTTTGTAAAATTTCACTATTTCAATGTGAAGTGGATCCAAATTGAATTCACAAAAGAAACTTAGTATATATTCGTCCAAAAGTTTTACGGCAAAGGGCCACGCCCGCTATTGTGTGCTGGTTCGCGGGGCTCACGGGGAGAAATAACAATAAATGCTACAGATAACCGTCTAATTATTGTGTAATGTTTAAAGTATATGCATAATTCACGAATGTGGCTGCGGGTCGCATAATGCAACGCGGCAGGCCGCGAGTCGGAGGCACATGCTTTAGCACGTATCATCAGGAGCAAATTTAATCGAAATCTATCAGGAGAAAATTTAACCAAAATTCGTCAATTAGTTTTATACACAATCTCTGGAAATGAGACAGACGGACATACAATGTCTCCCCATTATAAACTAGTTCTATATACTTAGTGCAAGGAAGTCAATATATAACAACAGTTAAGAAGGTAACAAATAATTTTGCCAAAGTTTCGTTTCGTAGTCCTTACCTCTTCTACCTACTCGTACTACGTGTCGAGATTGTTTACTTTCACTTGATCACACTCAGACACACACCACAGTCGGTACGACTCCTCTGGACGAGGGATCGGCCCGTCGCAGAGACCTCTACCTGACGACACACAAACAGTCACAAGAAACAAACATCCATGCCCCCGGTGGGATTCGAACCCACGATCCCAGCAAATGCTCGGCCGCAGAACTACGCCTTTGTCGGTGCAGCAACTTGGATCGTTTGCCAACGTTATTAATTCAAAACATGAATCTTTCTCCAAGGTCACACTATTGCCATGCGTTATGTTAAATAACCTAAATATTATGATGTCATCAAACTAGAAAAGAATCTCTTATATGTACGACATAATACGACGCAGAAAAGACGCGATTTGCATGCCGGATAACTAAGACAAGAATACAGACACACAATTAAAATATTTAATAGTTACTATTGTTCAAAGCAGCACGAAATATTTTGTAACTCCCGACAAAAGCGTAAACTGAACCCACTGTTGCGTTTCCATGGCAAGACTGAAACCTTGTATATTGTTGACAGCTACAGTTACGCAAACGGAAATGGAACGTATTGTTGCGTTTCCATTCCAACAATGGTTCCGCGCATGCGCCACAATATAACGTTATAAGTGCATTGCCTTGTTTCCGCTGCGCACACATACCAACAAATTGTACCGCACCTCGCTGTGAAGGAGCTGCTGCGTATTGCCACGTGTTTCCTTCTTCAGGCGCCCCAGACGACTGCTGTGTCACATGGTTTCCACATGCGTCTCACCCCGACGTCAGCGTAGTTCTTACTCTGTAACGCGACAGATCATTTAAGGACATTCTAAATTATATCAACCAGGCATACGCAGGTGGCCGTGCCATAGTTCAGGCCGTTAGTCGCCGGCCTCTGGCCGCGGAGGAGCGTGTTCATTCCCAGCCAAGTTCATGTGTAATTTCTGGTGTACGACGTGGCACTAGGACAGGTTATTCTCCGGATACTTCCGTTTTCCGCGGTCAGTACCATTCCAATCGAGGTCCATGCTCATTCATTCAACACCGACGCTATATAATCTCAAACTGATAACGTTGTTAAACATCGCTCTTAAAAGTAGACCCCTTGGTTGTCGTAGCGCACAGCACTAACTCATCTTAGCTACACCCGTCGCTCTAACAGTATAACTTTATATTCTTCGTAATACATGCAGTTGGTATACCGCAAAATTTCAGGCTCTCACAGCGGTATTGCTGAAGACTGTCTTTAGGCATGTCAACCCCTTCGGTTACGCGAGAAGTACTCCACATTTTGAACGATCAAACTGCATTCATCTTGACTACGAAGATGAATACAACAAGATCCTCACAGACGTCAGGAACTACGTGCTTAACAACACAGCATCACGTCCCAGAAAAATTGGATGTGTCATGTCTTGTAATGGGTGAATCAAGAGCAATCCAACTCCAGAATCTCCAACAGACAGGCAGACAGACAGACAGACAGACAGGCAGACAGACAGACAGACAGACAGATAGACAGACGGACGGACAGACGGACAGACATACAGACAGACAGACACACAAAATGCCTTCTGGTGTGTTGCGCTGTGTCGACTGATAAATATTTAACGACGTTTCAAGGAAGTGTCGTGCCTTCGAAATGTCACCTGTTTACCAGCTGACACTCCATAACTTCCCATGAAAGTAAATTTCACCTACAACCTGCCATAAAGGCACGGAGGGCAGTAGACGTGTAAATCTACTCTTTCTTTAACTTCGGAAATAGAAGAGGTGGATGGCTAAAGCCACCCCCGGGCCACTTTACCCACAGGGAATGAGCGGGTACCCATTGTAATGAGGCTGGGTGAGCTCCAGGGCTGGTGCGAATGTGTGCGGAAAATCTCGCCTACACTGGGATTCGAATCCCGGACCGTCCAGCCCATAGCGAGTCGCTATACCGACTGAGCTATCTCGGCCCACAACTTCCCATGAGATTTGAATCACCTTCAGCGCGGCTGTGGAAGTAGTAAGTAGAGAAAACACGCAAGATTCAAACTGTGATCTACACAGTTATGACATCGTGTAGTCTGGTAGGTGGTTAGCAACATGGCTTCCGTCTTCAGGTTAGAGATATTCTTCCGAAACTTTCAGTAGCTGAACGTGAACGACTCTAAGCTTTTAAAGACGACTCTGCGACACGAAGTCCAGCTGTTAATTGCTGCCGATCGCATGCGGGGACACAGGCCTTTCATTGTACTGCTGCCTGAATGCAGTGTTCTTGTTTGCTGTACACTTCGCTACGTGAGGACTCAGTTATCCTGAGACATTAGGCCGCGTCGACTGAAAAAGAGCTACCCTACCGACATTTCGAAGGATTATAATGCCTTCATCTTCGGTGTCAACTAGTCCAAGAAGAGTCTCCTGGACGATGCCAGTTCACCATTCGACATGCATTAACATTAGAACAGACATAGACATAAGCCGTCAGCAACACCGCGGTAAAAACACAAATCTCCTACAGTTCGCTACGCACTGAAGTCCGTTGTTTCTCATGAGTTTTCGATAGAAAGCTAAGAAAATCATAGGCTTTATTATTCTTGCAATCTCAGCCTCCATTACGGAAAGAAGTGTCACACGGCCACGTTAAGTAACTTTCTTTTTGCGAAGTAGAAATACATTTCAAAATTTCGATCTGAATGCAAAGGAACGAAAAGGAAATTGAAAAAAAAAAAAAGAAAAGGAGATAAGGTTTTACTGTGTGAGGCACTTAAGTGGTCACGTGACAGTCATTCAGCATGCGAGTCGCGTTCCATACTCCGTAATGTATTCAGGAGTGAACTGACTTCATTCCACCATCCCCCCTCGTCACACGTGTATAGACTTCACCCCTCTCCTATCCCCTATCGCACGACGTCAATTTCAACAGTTCTATTATATATTAGACGATTTCCCAATGGGACTTGGTAAGTGGATTATGATGTACTTCAGAGGCCACCGTTTTGTTAAAAGTAAAAAAAAAAATTGCACATGCGTGGAATAGATAAGTTTTGCGTGAAGTTGGAGTGTGTTATTTTACATATTGAGCTAAAGCCACTATGAACTGGAGACTTAAAATTTCACAAGGTGACGAAAGAAATGTCTGGTAGGTTAATTCATGTAAAATAGAAATCTGTTTGCCGGTGTCAATTTTGTATTTGATTCTAAGCCTCTGTGTGATACGAATTACATAATAAAGCAGTAATAAACACAAAATCGAATTCATCTTTGTTTTACTAACTGATGAACGCAGATGGAGTATTTTTCAATGCGGAGTTATTCCCTCTTTTATAAGCTCTCTTATATGTATCCATGCGTTTGACAATCTACAACTTTACTTTTCTTCCACGGCGCAACAGCCGCTAGTGGGCCAGGGCCTCCTCATTATCGAGGCTTTACGATCACACTCAGACACACCACACTCGTTAGGACTCCTCTGGACCAGTGATCAGCCTAACGCAGAGACCTCTACCTAACAACACACAACACTCACAAGAGACAGACATCCATAACCACATTGGTATTCGGGCCCGCAATCCCAGCAAGCCAGCAGCCGCAGATCCACGCCTTAGACAGCGCAGTCACTGGGATCGAAAATTTACCACATAGGGACGTGCAATTTTCTGATTCTAGGTAATAAATATGGTCTCCTTCACTATAGTCAAAGTTTCGTACTTCGTCTTCTTCTTCAAGATCATCATCTTCTTCTGCTTCTTCATCTTCCTCTTCGTAACTCTGTCTCTCTCTGTCTCTGTCTTCCTGCTACAAACAGATGAAATTTCCGTTTCTCGGGAGTTCTGGTGGCGAAAAGACGTCTTTCGGTTTAAACAAACTTTTCGTTTATGCGAAGATCTAAAATGGGGAAGGAGTTAAGTAGAGCAAGTGATAAATCGTGCTCCAATATCGACACATCTGTGAGCGAATGTCCACGGGGTCATTATCACCCGGACATCGCACTCTGCCACAAGGTATCTCCCTACCAAGATGAGCTTATGGACTACCCCGTCCCTCTAGTCGTGAGAGACATAACACATGTTGGCACCATCACACAGACCAGTGGGGGAATCACCTGGCTGCTCATTGTCCTCACTTTCAAAAATAAGTTTCCATTTGTCTTGTGTTTGGGAAGTACCGTATTCGATAGGGGTTATAATGGACTTCCTTGATTCTTTCAAACGAATGCAGCTAATACTTAGTACAGTCGAAATACGCCATGACAATACCAACTAACGTTTCCGTTGATATATCGATGAAATAAAATATCGATATATTACTGTGTGAAATATCGATAAATCGATACAACTCGTTTTCGATGATATAGTCGATAGCGTAATTTTGTATTCGATATTAAATATGGCGCCAACTAAGCAGAACGAGGGCATCGTGTGGAAATATTTTTTTAAAGAAGACAAATTTATGGCTAAATGTGAGTATTGTAAAAACGAAATAAGATCTAGGGGCAACACGACAAACTGGAAAGTCCGTTTGGAATGGTGTAAGTTTTCACCGTCGCGTAAATATAGTCTCACGAAAAAGAATATTAAACTCGGAAAGCTTAACAAGGAAACTAACAACAGCAACACGGATAATGGGGACAAAAATATGGAAGTTGAATTTAAAGATGATAGTGACATTGTAAGTATATCTTACTAAATAATGCTTAAAAAATAAACCAAAGTTTTGAAGCCTCAATATTTTAATTTTCCCAAATTTTAATACACTTTTTTATAATACACTTCCATAGAAATGTAGCCTCAATGCGACGGCCAGTAGCCTTGCTACAACAAATGGTACTACAGCCAGCGCACCATTCGCTTCATCATTGCACCTTGCAGCAGACAGAAATTTCAGTCCCATTTCCATCCGCAGCAGACCTGCACAATTAAAGATGATCCCATAAAGTACTGGGGAAAATTTGGAAAAAAGGTACGGCAAACTAGCAGTAATTGCAAAACATCGCCCATCAATAACTACTAAGTCAGTGTCGTCCGAACTGCTGTTTTCCAAAGTGGGGTTTATATTGACTGAGCTTAGAAGTAGATTAAGTGGCGAAGGGCATGCAAGGTTAATTTTTCCCAATTCAATGGGCAAGGAAGGATGGTCCTTCTGTTAACTTCTATACAATGTGAATTATGATCTACCAAGAAACTGGTTTGAAATATAAAGTGTATTCTGGTTCGTATGTTTTAAAAAACTATGTACCCAAGAAATACAGGACTTACATTTTTACTTGAAATTTTATCCATCTGTACATTTCTTTGAATTTGAAAATTTCTGTGCCTCGGGCAGGGATAAAGAAGGTCTTGATAGTAATGAGTGTGTTGCTGTAAGGCAGCCTAACTTAAGCAAGTTGTACGACATCCAAATATCGATACATCGTAATGAAAATGTCGCTTACTTAAGTATCGACCACTAGCATATCGCATATAAAGATATATCGATAGTCTTATAAAATGGCGGCAACACAATTTCAACTATGCCTACTTTTCCACCATACGTATCCAGCAGTTACCTCTTTTGCTTCGTACTGGCAAGTTCTAACAAAATTCCGGCTATTTTGATCGAGGTTACGTCGTTTTGTTCTATTTATCTAGACAAATACTGAGATAGTACTTCAGATGAGGTCACTACCGCGTTGTTTCACAATTTTCCAAGTCATTAACCACTAACCACCCTAACATTTCACGCTATATATTCTGACACACTGAAAGGGTCGTTAAGCATACCATAAATACACAAGCCCCGCAGTGTACGTGTACGATTATTGTTTAAACTCTTCAATGCTAAGTGACACCTGTAACTGACATAGTGTTATTAGATATTTACAAACCGATTAGTAAGGAAACCTTCTGTACCTTTATTTATAATAAATTATATTTCAAATATGCTGAATTTAACGCGGCCTGGCAAATTAAATTTTATCTCAAGTACTGTGCATTTAACGCGACCTGACAAATCAAAGTCACCTAGGAAAAGCTTTTACGTTTCAAGCACACAATTTAAATCAACACTTAAACCTTTCATAATCAAGAGACAGCAGGTTCAACAATGACTGCTACTGAAAGTGGTTAAACTTTTTTTCTATATATTCTACACTCATTCGTGACAATATATATGACGTGTGAAAAGTGGTTATAATTTCAACTGCCATTGTCATGCAAAACAGTTTTGTCGGACTTAAAAATAAATTTTTATTAGCCATTTTATTATTTTATAAGAAAATGTTAGTTCATTTTTCTGTACGAGAAATATATTTTTTGTTGTAATTTCTAGAAATCTTTACTACTAATATAACAATCATAATCCATATTTGATACACTTTTCTTTTTAATTTTAGCCTCAAGGCCACTGAAACCTCATCAGCTTATGGTCCTTCACATCTTTATTGCAGGGCACCCTGAACACCTGTAGATAAAAATTAATACAATTCAGTGCATAGAACCCCTGTTACGGAACCGGATTATTTATAAGGATTGACACAAAGGCTCATCAGTAGTCCCATCTAAGGTGAACCACTCCCTCAGAATCAATCTAGTTTCGAAAGGGCCCGGTTACAACTGTTTCAAATATGCATAAGACTTACCTGGTTTGTGAACTACCTAAATTATTCGGTATCCCGCACAGAACACAACAATGCGAAAAGGATCTTTTTCTGCCCTCGGGTGAAAATATGTAACGTGATAGGGCCACAAGTGAATAATTGTGACCGCTAGAAAATATAAATTTTTTTTCTATCACCGGGCTTGTGAATATCCTTACAGGGAAACCTGCTAATAACGGAGCGACAAGGGACCGGGCTTTTTACGTCGCAGGCTGCTGCCGCTTAATGCAGCACTTGAATTTAAATTAAAGATCCTCGGGACTGTGAATTTTGTCCCTTAAACCTCTGTTCCGTTTAAGACAGTTTTCCCTCTACATGGCGGTATTGTGCAGTAAGTGAGATCAGCGCTCCTTAAGTAACAGAAATGAATAGGTGGCTCCCTATCCCTGAACTAGACAAACAGATAAAATTTACGAAACAATGTGGTTCGTTCGGAATACCAAAACGTGGAGAAGACCAAGAAATAGAGTAGTCCTTAGTTTAACACTTTAAAGGCGAATGGAAGTCTTTTAATACTCGATGCTTCCCGATTTTTGAAAGATCATGGCTTTTTGCAAGTTTCCCAGGCTTCGCCCGTTTCTCCTTCAGGTAAGAGCAGCATGCATATGAATGAATGAGTACGGAGATTTAATGGAATAATACTAGAAGAGGAAAAGCGAAGTACTGGGAGAAAAACTTGCGCCAGCGCCAGTGTGTCCACCACAAATTTCACACGGACGACCTAGGGTCGAAACCTGTCATCCTCGGTGACAGAGGAGCGACTAACCGCCTGAGCTGTGGCAGGTCGCTTTTAAGTCTAAGAGCATCCTGAATTTATTTAAAGATTCAGTCTATGCCGGGCAGGAACCACATTCCGCCTGGGTTATAAAAACCAATTAATTAAAATATTAAAGCGATGCTAACAAAGTCGGCCATAGAATAGTTTACACGTAATACAATTTTGTAACTAACAAAGCTACACTGACTGTGATTGTATCAGGGAAAGTCGTCACCGGGCGACTGTCGTTTTTCCCAGCACCAAAACAAAATCTTCGTGACTACAAATTTAAAGATGATCATGCAGTGCAAACAGTTGTGAAACGATGGCTGATAACACAGAACATGGACTTTGGTCAACATAGAAGGGAAGACTCGCCTCGGGATATAATAAATGCCTCAACTGTAGTGGGAGTTATTTGAAAAAACATGATTGGATAGCAGTATACAGTCGACCTCGGTTATAACGGACTTGGGTTATAACAGATCATTATTTATTCCCCGGCCTTTCCCTATGCTTTACCACAGTAACTACCTCTGTTACACCTCTGTTATACCGGATCTTCGGTTACATCAGATTTCTCCGACAGTCCCCAACAGCTGATTTTCCTAAGCTGTAACTTTTTGGCAAAACAATGGACAATTCACAATGGTTACAATGCGTCTGACCGCAGAGGGCTCACTCATTGCGACATGAAGACTGCATGTGTAAATTGATATCATTTTGTACCCAAAAACGCTGACGATACTTATAAATTTTTCACTGTGTTTGGCATGCTTAAGGACAAGGCCCAGCCCTTCGCGGTTATAATTGGTAAGGCGGGCAGTCTGTACCTGATGGTTTCTCTTGTTCATGCACCAGAGGAAAAGTAATGACCATATGCGACCATCTTTATGACATCTGGGGGTAGAGCGCCTCGTCATAAATCAATTACGGACTGACTTCGGTGCATTAACTTGTAACCTTTTACGTAGCGAATTTGTAAGCCTTTTTACTCCACGTTAACAGAACTGATTTTTCGGCCCAGAAGTGATACATGTCAGTACTGGCGGACTGACCAGTTGCGAATAAGTATTTAAAAATTTTGTGTGTACAGTACTGTAGAATGCAGTAGATCCGAAAAGGAGGGGAGCATTCAGGCATCTTGGTGCATGGTGCGTCCGTGTGTAATGTGTGATTTGGGCGTGCAAAATATATCTGTTCATGCCCGTATGCTATAAAACTGCAAAGAAGCGTACCTTAAATGGTATTAAGTTAAATGTTACTTTAAAACGCAGTTTAACCGTACCTCGGATGTAAGGCAGTTCGGTTATAATGGATATTTTAGGATTCCCCTGAGGATTCTTTATAACCGAGGTTGAGTGTAATTAGATCTGAGCTGTTCTTAACAGACTTGAAAATAAACAGCCTAAGATGGATACATTAAAAATTATTTTCTGAAAACCCCTCGTATTTTGTTGTAAAGGGACTGGCGTGTTCACACGGACAGTGCAACCCTGAAGTCTGGGGGGAGGGAAGGGGTGGCACCGTGCCTTTAGGGATTAAACTGATGCGCTCTCCTGTCTGTCCAGCAGTAGCTGTCCGCCCCAACACGACATGACCCCTTGTTATGCTGACCGCTGCAGCTAAGCCATCAAGTCGGCAGACGGGCCATGGGAACACCGCGCCTGTTATCAGATACACCGCGCTGCACTCTGCGTTCTGGGTCGTAATTTCGTGACATACTCTGTCAGCGAGACAAAACAACTGAATGCTATCCCACAGTCTGCCCCTACTGCAGTTAACTCGTTGAAGCCTGAAATTCGTTTAAATCAGGTCTGATCAACCTTTAATGTGTTGTGACCAGCTTCGGCAAAATTTGATCTTGCATGCGAGCAACATGAAATTCAAAAAACAGAAATAAAAATAATAAGTAGCCTATACATACCATTTTACGTACAATTTTAGTTGTGCGTGTTTCTATACATCATTTGCAGTAAAATGTATTGAAAATAATATAAAATATTATAAAAATGCAGTTCACAAGATTTACTAGGGTGTCGTTGATTTTAGCACGTTTTTACAAAATAAATGAATAATGTAATATAATGCAAAGCAATGCAACGTACGACTCCATAAATAAACAGCTCATACGTTTTCCAAAACTTCTTCATATCAACCTTCACCGTGCGCAAAACAACACCTTGTCACCGGCAACGTGTTGCTCGCGAACTACTGGTTGAATGGGCCTGATAAAATGAATGTTAAAAATTCTGTTGTTACATTACAAAACCCAATGCTTTTACATTACAAAGACCGGTCATTTAATGCTGTTAAGAAAATTTGTAAATGTGAAAGTTCCCTATGTTTAATTAAAGAAGCACCACGCCAGAAATGACGTATGGGAGTGGACGTAGGGTCCCGCTCACACTTAGCTTTCAGCATGTGCGTACTTAAAGCTAATGTTGAAAAAGAAAGACTCACAGAAGACAAATAAGACATTCTGCCCATAAATCAAATATTCTTGCGACAGGCGTGTCCCACCGTGTTTAACAGGCAAAGAATCACTAAGATAATCCTCACCATCATCAAATTTTCAGAGTTGAACCACTTGCTGATTTGTTCCGCCTGCTGTTGTCCAGTTATTTTTGAAGGATTATAATCTTTCAAATATTGTCCTTAGTGTCTCGTACCAATTCGTAATCCATAATTTGGAGAGTTTTCCCGTATTCTGTTGGCATGACGAATCAATTTGCTTTTGTTCTAAAATTGCGATTAATATTAATTCATACTTTAGATCTTAATAAGAACAATTGAAGGGTTTGTAAGATGACTTAATAAATTAATAGCAACTGAATAACTGAGGACCTAGTAATGAGAAGTACTGTCACAATCAAGTAAAACCTCCACGCATAATTCCAACTAACTGCTATAAGCACACGCACGCACACACACACACACTATATATATATATGTATAAACACATGATACCTTTTAAGGTGCATCAAATATTCCCAGCAAATATCCATTAGCCTGCATAGGTACTGCATGAGAATGAACTCTTTTACATCTAAAATGAAAAATATGTGAAGACGATTGTTACAGTTGTATTTTATTTAGATTCGAAGGATTATAATCTTATAATATAATAATTTTATTTAGATTTGAAGGATTATAATCTTTCAAATATCGTCCTTAGTGTCTCGTACCAATTTGTAATCCATAATTTGGAGAGTTTTTCCTTATTCTGTTGGCATGACGAATCAATTTGCTTTTGTTCTAAAATTGCGGTTAATATTAATTCATCCTTTAGATCTTAATGAGAACAACTGAAGGGTTTGTAAGATGACTTTATAAATTAATAGTAACTGAATAACTGAGTACCTAGTAATGAGAAGTACTGTCACAATCAAGTAAAACCTCCACGCATAATTCCAACTAACTGCTATAAGTACGCGCACGCACGCACACACACACGCACTATATATATGTGTATAAACACATGGGACCGTATAAGGTGCATCAAATATTCCCAGAAAATATCCATTAGCCTGCATAGGTACTGCATGAGAATGAACTCTTGTACATCTAAAATGAAAAATATGTGAAGACGGTTGTTGCAGTTGTATTTTATTTGGATTCTTCAGTTCAGAATCATTCTGTTTTTTTTCAGATTCAATGTTTTGGGATTTTAACGACTCTCCACATACAAACGCATGTAAATAGTGGATTATATTGTCTGTTAAGGAAAATTTTGGTTTAATGAACTTCGGTATTTTCAAACCTATTTATATTATATATAATCTTGCGTTTAATTTACAATGAAAACGCTCGTTCATCAATCTTTTCTTTTATCCGGTCAATAAATACAATTTCGTAAACTGTGATGTGATTTGACCCGTTCGGCTTGCCGGTTGGCAAGGTGATTCCTTTTCCAACCACGATTACTCCAGGAAAGCCCGTAACCTACTCGTTGTACCGACAAGCTAACCCGCTTTCCCGATATGGAACCCCTACATTCTTTAATGTTAAAAAGGTCTATAGGTTTATAATAGCTTACGCAGCGTGTGTATTAATTTAAAAGTAAGTTAGCTTTTGTTAGGTCTCCAATCAACCACCAAGATTGAAGATCACCCTTTGTCGTCTATCCGTTTTGCTTCTTCATTATATTCACACTTACCCTCTATATGTGAGATCTGTTCCTCCACCTGACCCTGAAAATGTGCCACACTGTGTTTATAAAGGACCCACTGTAATTGTTACTAAGGTACTGAAGTGTCGGATGCAGCGGAGAGGCCGCATGGCATAAATGAGACACGCCTGAAGAATTTCTGTCAGAGAATCTTGTTTCATGGGAAATGAAAAATTCTTAACCAGCTGAAGTAAAGCCAGCATCTGAACGGGCACTGGTATATCTCAGTTACTAATTTACCAATTTTATGGATGAATTTTTACGGGCATGTTGAAAAAACTGGACGTGTATTTGTAACGCAAGTCGCGCTATAAATACGTGGCATATTGGTGGTATTACTCGCAAGCAGGATTCCCGAGCTGATTAAAGACTTTAATTTTATGGTGACTGGAATCAATGCCGGCGTAATATCAGGCCGATAAAGCAAACGGCACCGCCCACTGACGTCCCTATGCAGCCCACCTAACATTCAAGAAACTAATTAGCAGCCCTTTTTTTTTGATGGCGTCATTTTTCCATAGACAATAGTAGTGAAAATTGAGAGTTCGCCTTAAATTTTCTTCAACCCATTCCAGCGATCTTTTATACAACATAATTAAAAATGTAACATCAAAAGCCCTTTCTGTTTATTAGACTATCTTTCAGTAAGTTGATAAAGTTTCAGTTCGTTAATGAGTTTGTCTTGTTTTTCGTTTACGTAATGAAAACTCCTCCTTTCATACCTTTTATGTATTCAAAGCGAATATGAAACCTCTATCCATCGACATTCAGTAGCTTGATCAGTGCACAGGGTCGGGAAGATATTTCCCATTTCGGTGAATATAGTTATTTATGTAACATGGGCTAACAGATACTCACATAGGTCCAGAGACTTCACAGTTTCGTTTGACTGTCCATCAGTTGTACAGGTTTCAGTTTATTGTTTTCGATCTACAGGTTCTGCTTATGTGAAAGCAACCGTAATATATATTGAAAGATGAACAAAAAAAAATCTCGCAGAATTAAACCAACAAATGCACAATATTCAGTTTTTATTTCACTTCGTTTTTCACTTCGACTTTTCCCAGACATGTGTTGGCATTTTTATTGCCATTTTCAAGGGGGTTACCTTAATTACATGGAACTCCTTCAGTACGCAGTAACATATAGCTCTTAAAATGTCTAAAATATTTCAAATTAACAATTAAATTTCTTCTAGCAGTTATAATTCTCTGAAGTCATGTGCAAAGCCCACAGTGTGACTCCAAAGTATATCAATATAAAGATTCCTTTTCGTTTCGTAGTCCTTACTTCTTCTATCTAATCACAGTAGGTGTCGAGGTTTTTGTTTTTCAATTGATCACACTCAGGCACACACCACAGTCGGTAGGACTCCTCTGGACGACGGATCGGCCCGTCGCAGAGACCTCTACCTGACAACACAAACACTCACAAGAGACAAATGTCCATGCTTCCGGTGGGATTCGAACCCAAGATCCCAGCAAGCGCTAGGGCGCAGAATCACGTCTTAGACCGCTCGGCCACTGGGATTGGCTCAATATAAAGGTAAACGGCAAAAACAAGCCGCATGAATTCACAGAATTATAATTCCTAGAAGAATTTTAATTGTTAATTTTAGATATTTTAGACATTTTAAGAGTCACCTGTTACTGCACACTGAAGAAGTTTTATGTAATTAGGATAACCCACTTTGGAATGGAAATAAAAATGCCGAAATATGTCAGGGAAAAGTTGAAGTAAAAAACAAATTGAAATAAAAACTAATATTGTGCATTTGTTAGTTGAATTCTTCTATAATATAAATATATGCACGGAAATGAACAACATAAATAATCTCGCCCTTAAGACTACACTTATAACAGGAGTTTATTATTTCGGAAAGCGCCTCAGAACTATGACACATCTCTTTCTAAGTAAAGGGTACGTAAACTTTACCAATCTGCTGCGAAAGTCATTCATATAATACAGTATTGCAGACGAACAAATGAGGATATCTGGGACCAGGGGGGGCAAAAATTCCAGTCGACTAAATTTTCTACGGCGGCAACTAATATTTTTGGACCATCAGTCCGGAAATTGCTTCTTGTCATCGCCCTTCGGGCGAATATAATATTTAGGTGGCTCCTACATTTCTGAAAATATTGTGCATCCCTCTTTGAGATGGTGGGAGCAAAGTGAACTAAACTTGGAAAGTGCTCAGCACTGCTTATGATGTCCACGGATTTGCAAATCCGACATATGGCAACACTACTCCTCAAAAGCAAAAACAATTCCATTATAGGTTTTGTAGGTCTGTCATTCAATGTTGTACAGTTTTAAGAACAAGTCTGCACGTATTGAAGTGACTTTGGAGAATTTATAAAATTAACTGTGGAAGAAATACATAATTTGTGGCTGCCAAGCAGGAACATAGTTAATGAAACAGGGTAAGTTGCGTCTGCAAATTATTTATATCGTGGTTTTCTGCGTATAACACCCTGAAGAGTGAAACAGCAGTTTCCTCCAAAATTTTGTTAAATATTCACAAGTCAACATGGTGTCATTACGCATAAAGCCACACTCTAAATTTTCACTTCAAATTTCAACGTAAAATATTTGCCAGATTTGTCGGTTAAAAATCACTGTACCTCACCAATGTAGTTTAAACAACAAGTGAAACGTAGCTGTTCGTCAAAGGCTCAATACCTTCAAATATAGCCCTAGTCATATAATTTTCTTGTGTTTCAAACCCCTCACCACTTACCGAGCCCCTGTCTTGGAAATCAATGCAATCTAGAACCTTACTTACCCCAGACGAAAATTGGCTGCTCATTTATTCCCTATTCTTCCAAAAGTACTACTGGAAAAGCAGTTGAGACAGAGAAGGCAAAACTCCAGCATTCCTTGTGATAGGGGTGATATATGGGCTCATTCACTGCTAGTATCGCATCCTGCATGTGGAGATTGGGGTACAGAATTATGAGCTTCCACAGCAATGAGCGACCGGGAGTTCAGAATTATGAGCTGCGACAGTAATAAGCGACTTTAATGTTTTGTCGTAATGTATTCACTCTTAAACTAATATCTTAGACAGACCTGTTACGAATCACCAACTTTGTCTCACTTACTAAGTAGTCTGGACTTCTGGGCAGTTATTTCTGTTCTTTATTCTATGTCGCTTACTTCATACATCTTTCAATATCACGTTCTGTTAGTGATCTGGAATTTATCCGCACATAAAATTTTATACTGCCCTTATAGGGTAGCAATATGTCAATATTAAATGCCTGCGACTTGAAGCTCAGCAGTAAGGATACTTAGCACCTACAGCAACATTAAACAAATTCGTTTTAAGCACGGACTATGTGGAAGTCAACATTTAGTTTAAATTTAAGAAATAATTTATTAAGTTGTGAATTTTTATATATTTGCTATAAATCTAAATTAATTTATTTAAAAATTTGGTTTTTGAATTGATTAAAGTAGCAGACGCCATGTTTTGTTCCGAGACAGACTGCAACATGTCTGCTCTCCGCGTGCGTACGAGTTTATGGTTGCAAATTCAGCACAAAATATTTCATGTTTTAAAGACGCATAAGCAATTACTCATTGTTACATTCATGTTTTAGTTTGTACTTCAATACCAGTAAAAAGCGATGATTTATAAAATGATCGGCACTGTGGATAAATGTTCATGCTTCTATATCCACATTCTAAAACAACGCTTCTGGAAATTTCTACACAGAAAGGTCTTGTGAGAAAGATGTTAATAAATACTTAATTATCAAAAGTGGATTTGTGTCTGCTACGTAATTATTATTATTATTAAATGTGTATTAGCATGCATATTCCCTGGGGTAAACGGGTATCTGCGATTGCGCTAGCTATACACTGCACCACAAAATGCTAACAAACAAGTCACGATTGTAGCAAATCTGCAGGTGCGTTCATTATTATTATTATTATTATTATTATTATTATTATTATTATTACAATACGTACCTATTATTTTAGCAACGCGTATTAACGGGTTGGTCTTCAAAATGGAGATTCTCAAATTAATTTCCATATTTAATTTAGACAAACGTCAGTTTTAAATGTTTAATATGAAGGTATTTTTATGATTAGGGATTAAATCGCCGTTATTGATATGGAACTAAGTTTTGCTCTCATAGCCGAGCGATGTGTTTCGTAGAAGAAATGTATGAACTGACCAAGAATGTCGACTTGCACATCGCGCAACTCTCCGCGCTTCAGCCGTTAGATGGCTGGTGTTTTGAGACTATATAAAGCTAAAAGTGAAGGTCAACTTATAACGTGCCATGACGGAACAGAGGGAAGATAGAGACATAGTTATACCCACACAACCTCGGCACTAAAAGGAGGTGGCTTAGTTACCACCACGCCCCAGCCTCTTTACCACCGCGAAAGAGAACCAGTACACACAGCAAATTTCCGGCTATATAAATACACATAATTAAAGGCGGTACATAATTCCACGATATTGCTTGCCATGCATTTTATTCGGTACTTTCTTATCCAGTTAGGATCTCACACAGTGGAATATTTCATATTGTCTCCCTTGTTGTAAATGTGAATTTACTAATCTCCGGAAATCGATGCTTTTAACTTTGCTGTTCAGTGCATCCGATGTGACCAGCTCTGTACGTGTGAACAACTGTTTTAGGGGCCTCGGTGGATTACTGAACCAGCACTATCGTACAGTGCGTTAATACTATCTCCAGCAGTCGTGAAAATCAATGGTTGGGAAACGCAGCAGGGCCAAGAGATAAAATAATGGGTGTGTGATTGACAGGAAACAACAGAAACCTTTTATTGTTTGCAATGCCTGTAACTGCGTCGAAGCATTTAGAATTTTGATTCAGTTTATAAACACGACACTCATAGGTCAACATCACGAACGTCGATGTTTGGACTTTCAGTTTTTTTCCAACCTTCTATCATAGTTCCGGTTTTCCGACGGGCCTTATAATTTCCTTACGTATGAAGTTGCGGCTGTGTTTACTAAAGTATCACTCAATGAAGAGAAGTGAGGAAGTGGGTATACAACTCCACGTATTCTTGACCACGGCAGTGGATTGGGGTGAATTGTCAGCTTTGACGTCACGGTCGCTTTGCCCCCCGGGAAAAAGACCCTTGTACCCTTGGCAGAATTTGGGTCGAGGGACCTAGAATCCGTCTGCCAGGGGCGGAGAAAAGACAGATTTTTTTCCCCATGTCGGAAATCGAAATTCTGTTACCCCGTTACACAGTCCGTAATCTACTCACTACACTGACCGCGCTCTTCCGGCTCCTCCTTTAAGCATAATTTTATAACAACAATAGGAATACTACAGTTTCAAGTGGGCAAAGGAATACATTACCGTTCAGAACACAAGAGCCCCTTCATTTCTATCCTCTAGTAAAGACCTAAGCTGCTTGTCTTTGCTTGAGATAAGATTATATCGTAGTGGTGGAGCAAGACACATTTCGACAGTATTTTTCGGTTTTCCCAGCCAAATTCCATCACAAGATTAAAAACACATTTAAAAAATGTAAAACTAAGTTATCCTTCAATAAACATGTGGGTTTTAAAGTAGTGCAGTGGAACATGGTGGTTATATTTCTACTGTTGCCACTAACTTGTAAGGTTCTGCTACTTACAACAACACCATGTAGATATAATTATGTATATTCTGATCTAATTCTACTAAAATCACTACTCACAAGCACGAACAAAATAGGAAACTTAAGCTGTAAAATAAAGTAAAATTAAAATTAAAAATTACAATAACAGCTACGAAAAATGTATCCATGTAACATTGATCACCTCGCACCTTAACATTTCGCCTCACCACTGCAACACTCATAGTTTCGTTGGCGGTTCTGCAAGAGAATGCCCGCTCTACCTGCCGTTTTCTAGAATCCCTGGCGCGTTCTAATCTCCCGTCAGCAATTTCTTTAACATTTAACAACAGTTTTCAGCACTCTGAACAGATTTACTGTTGCGAATTAAACGAGGGTTAGCTGCGGCCGCGCGGTCTAAGGCGTGGGTCTGCGGCCGCTCGCTTGCTGGGATAGTGGGTTCGAATCCCGATGGAGGTATGGATGTTTGTCTCTTGTGACTGTTGTGTGTTGTCAGGTAGAGGTATCTGCTACGAGCTGATCACTCTTTGAGAGGAGTCCTACCGATTGTATTGTGTCTAAATTACGTGTGATCTAGAAACTTCTACAGTGAGGCAGTCTAGGTCCGACTAGGGCTGTTGGGCCACAAGAAAGGAAAACGTGAATGGCAGGCGATTCAGCCTTGCTGTTTGTCCAACCGAGGAAATTATCTCAGCTAGTTTGTAGCTAACTATAATGAGAAAGCTTTCCACTAAGGACAAATTATTTTCAATACAAGAATAAATAAATCTAACAACATGTGAATTTAAAGAAAAAAATTATACAGGACATTACAGCAAATTGTTTTGTCGCAATTTCCGATTCTTAGTTTCTGGATTAGGACAGACTCTAGCCTGGGTCTACGAAACTTTGTAACCTAGAATATCATCATACAAATTTTAATATCCGTGCGTACTTTACACTTTATGAAACGAACTGTTTTTATTTACATTCTAGTGGTCAAATAAAGAAAAGTGAGAATGGCTGAGCAAGTGATATGCATGGGAAAGGAAAGGAATGCATGAAGGGGTTTGGTGGGGAAACTTGAAGGACACAGACCACTTGTAAGCGTAGATGGGAGGACAATATTAAAATGAATATTAAAGAAATAGGAAGGAAAAGCGTGGACTTCATTCATCTGGCTCCGATTCGGATGAGTAGCGGGCTCGTGAATAAAATAATGAACTTTTGGGCTTCAAAAGGTGCTAGGAAAAGCCTGAGTGGCTACAAAACAGTTCGTTTATCAAGGAGGTGAGCTCCACAGAATCTTGTTTCCTGTACGCATGCAAGTGACTATCTATTTTTAAACGTTCGGCTTTTGTTGCAAGAATGCAGATATTTTAGAAGTCAACTTAACCAACCCCAACCTATACGAAACACTTTTATCTTTTTGCATTTCTTCCCTTTTAGGGATTCATATTCTTAGAATTCTTTCCCATGCTTTTATTGTAAGCCCCAATTTCAGAAAACAAGTACCTGACCCATATAGCATGCACAACTCTAAATATATTTGCGCTCATTAGCGTCTCACATGTGTCGTACAAACCTTATTCATGAAAGAATGGGAGACAGATTCAAAAATCGTTTACTTATAAAGGTGCACAATATGTCTTTGAACATAATTCAGGTGAAGTTAAAATACACTAATTTTTAAGCAGCCTATAAAGCCCATCCACTTTCTCCCATTCAGACTGCTTATATCGTCATCCCCCCTCACACACAATACAACTCTTGAGAGATACCTCTGATATTCAATCCAGCTCAGTACCACTAAACACACAAGAACTCTCCGAAGCCTCTAGAATTTAGTGGCTCATTTTAAGAACGCATCCGGAGGTTTCCTTTATTCTCCTGTGGAAAGGGAGTTTTACACACAGGCACGGACAGAAAGTCGCAGGATTGATTGCTCCAATTGTTATGGTGATGAACAGTGAATCATATATCCCTTGCTGCAGCAGCTACCGCCCGGAGGCGAGGTAAAACCGTTCAGTTTAAGAAATCACCACGCTTCCTTTTACTTGTCATTCAAATCTCGTCTGTACAGACAAAGTGAGGCAAAACCTCCTCTCCTTACAACCAGAGCCGCAGGTCTTCCGTCTAGAGCACAGATCAGACGTGATGTAATCCTAAGCACAGTATGACATGTTGAAGAAATGTGAGACCGAGATATTACTGGAAAGAAGCACGATGTTCGGTAGAAAGTAAAGTTATTCCCTCCTGATCAAGCACAAGGCTAAAACACGTATGACGAAGTGGAAGTATTTTAACCTTGGCACACAAAGTGTGCTTGGTGCCCCGACCGCTTTGACGCTGGCGAAGCAGCCCCGTGCCCACAAACAAGAGGTGGGGTCTCCCACAAAGCTTGTCTGGAAGCCTCAGGGAACAGAAGAATTTCTTCCACGTGCCAGGAATGGCATCGTCGTTCCACATTGTGGGCGAGCTTGATGACTTGACTCGATTCCTAAACACAGTTCTGAGTTTCTGGCAAAAGAAGGTGCCTGCAAAGCGTCTTGTCTTCAAAGGACAGCAGTCTTCGTGCGTTAATTTGTTTTTTTAACTTTGTTTGCAACTTGCATATTTGCGAATTGTAAAAGGCAAATTTAAACTTTTCCAGCTTTGTTTGCTTTGTTTTTTAAGGAATTATACATTTATTAGGAAGGTTACAACGTACATTTCTAATTTTAGTGATCTATTTAAATTTACGGAAATTTGAAATTGCGCACTCAAGTGCAGTTTCATTAACTGCAATAAGAAGACGTCAAAGGTAAAGATGGAATTGTTAGTGCTAATAAAATGAGCAAGAGATTAATATTTAAGCATAAGTTTCGGAAGTTTCTTTGCCTAAACTAGAGGATAAAACCTACTACGGCCTCCCCTTCATGTGAACGATAATCCAGCAATTTATATTTTACAATTAGCTTAAATCCCATCTCATCCAACGACATATACTTGTAAATTCTGCACTTAACACAAATTTTAGTTTCATGTTTTTCTAGAAGATAAACAATAACAATAAAAAATAATTCAAGCAATTAATATTTCATCACTACTTACACTCTGGAGTGTCACAGTGTAACTGCAGGAGAGTATTAGGTACTTAACTTTTAAGCCTTCAGGTATGTTACATCATGTCCACTGGTAATTAATTAGCTACCGACGTTTTAGAGAAGCTTAGTTTCTCATTTTTTGGGGTCAAGCAGATACCCTCCTTGAACTACTTGATACTGAAAATAGAGACTTTGGTCTCCTCCGAAACGTCGGCAACATGTTAGCAGTCGATACAACGTCATATCCAAGATGACTTTCATCCTCTACAAGACCGCTGCCAGAACCTCAAATCTCTTATTGTAGGTACGCTTGGGACATCTGAAATCGACTTGCGTTTGTGAGACGTCATAATTCGTATAGCACCCAGGCTACGGGCTTGTTGATTCGGGGTTCGGATCCCGGTACGGATAAGAAATTTTGCCCAGCCCGGCTCTGAGGCTGACCGACCTCCCTACCAAATGGGTATCGAAGTCTTTATTCCTGCGAGTAAGGCGGCAGGGGCGTGACGTTAACCACTGACTTGCACCTTTGACGGGGTTAAGAATGAGTGGTGCTATAGGCATACCTCTTCTCCCCCCACACGCCTTCACGGCTCAGTCAGAAACAACTTTACTCTTTATGTGAAAATATTCAAATGCAAACACACTGTCATCTAACAGTCTAGTTTAGTTCCTTCTGCAAGCCACTTTTTTATACGTCATTATGACTGTTTGCCTCTCCGTCTGCCATTATGTCTCTCTCCCAAACATTTTTTAACCAATAAAGCAATTTCTAAAATATGTCATAAGCATCCCGTGACTAGAGGCCATCTTACATTTGTACCTTGTAATTTATCCTTTCTTTCAACATGGTGAAGTCGCAAACTGATACGGTGGGACCGACATTTCTCTTGCAGGATTCTTAAACTTTTTGTGGTGACAGATCTCATTTAATCCACGTTTTACGGAATGTAAAATATGAATATGACAAATTTAATATGTTCCATGTCTGTGCAATGTATTATACGAAATAATAACACCAATTAATGCACCAAAAAATATATAACTTTATTCTTAAAATTCTCCTATATATTTCAGCCCTGCTGGGCCATCTTCAGGGAGAATAATATTAATATATTGTGGTTGCGTTTATATAGTTAAGTGTGAATGTGCCCCGGGCTTCATCCTCCCTTTGAGAAGTGTCGCGAGACGTGTCGCCTAACCCTGATGGACCATCTTCAGGGACATATTATTCTCCCTGAAGATGGTCCATCAGGGCTAGGCGACACGTCTCGCGACACTTCTCCCTGAAGATGGTCCATCAGGGCTAGGCGACACGTCTCGCGACACTTCTCAAACGGAGGATGAAGCCCGGGGCACATTCGCACTTAACTATATAAACGCAACCACAGTGTACCAATATTATTCTCCCTGAAGATGGCCCAGTAGGACCGAAACACGTAGGAGACTTTTAAGAATAAAATTATATATTTTTGGTGCATTAATTGGTGTTATTATCCCGTGCGAATATGACAGATGTGACAGAATTACCTTTCAGTTTGAAGGCAATAACTAATGAGACACAGAAACAAGGCATATCCATATAGACCGATCGTATATCTAACTTTAAGTTCCATACAGATTACTTTTATGGGTCTGTCTATCCACAACTGCAAATACTGTAACGATGCTAAACCGTAAGTTTATAAGAGCCAATTATAACGCCGTCAGGACCTGTAGATGTGGAAAATAAACATAGAAATATGATACCATGTTGCGCATTATTAATTTTAATATTAAGACGTATTTATAACCCCACAAAATAGATATAAATAACGAAAGAAATTCAGACATCACAAATTCTTCCTAGAACTGACACTAAGTACGTTGGGGACCACAGACACCTTTGCTCACCCAAAAGGCATTCTGTTCCTATACACTGCAGTCTCCAGTTGAACAGAAATTGAGTACACATTCTGCCGTATGCAATTTAAAGTACTTTAGGATTGTCTACAAGCGAAGACAAGTAACATTTTAGATATACTGTATAATAAAGTATAAACATCACAAAATAGTAACACTCACTATAAAACTACCTTTATTTTGATAAAGGGGCCGCGGTGGCGCAGTTGGTTGAGGCACTGTGCTACAAACCGGCAGGTCGCGGGTTCGATTCCCGATGGTGTCAGTGGAATTTTTCATTGGCATAATCCTGTCGGTCGCACTATGGCCCTGGGGTCGACTCAGCCTCTAACGGAAATGAGTACCAGGAATATTTCCTGGGGGGTAAACGCGGCCGGTGCGTAGGGCTGACAACCTTACCACCTTCATGTGCCGATTGTCTAGAAGTCTGGGAGCCTCAACCTCCTGGAACCCCCTGGGCCTGTCCAGGCCTGTAATGGGATTGCTTTACCTTTATTTTGATAAAATAAAATTGCAGCGGAGAATACCGGAGATAACTTGGGGATTAATTTGATAGAATTTGAAAATAAATTCATAATCCTGAATCTAAAATAATGTAGATGTACTTTATATGAAACCAAGGAGAAGACGATATCTGTGTACCTATAAGCATGACCAACAACAGTATTAGCCAGTGGCCAGAGGACACAGAGCTCTGCTGATGTAACGGAATCAATAGCAATAGGCAGTTTTACTGATTGCAGACCAAGGTATAAGAAAAGGGACATGGGGGACTCGAAATTAGATCTGCAATTACCTAGTCTTTCTTCTCTGTTCTCTTTTTGTGGAGGGTAAGACAAAAATTTGTGTGGGGCTGAGTATGTCCACGAAATTTGTTGGCCACAAAGGAAAAAAGACAAGCATTCCGTCTTCGGTGATAATACGCCGTGTAGACTGGTACATGGGTACCACAGCTTCAGTAGAGCCTACTGCATTCATCTTTGGGGCAGTTCAAAACTCGTCTTGAAATTGCACCGTGTTTGAGATCTGGGCTCTTCTGCTACATCAAGCAGCGTAGAATGGCAGTTCATTCCTCCATATTGGACAATGTGTTGCGAAAAGTGAAGAATCTCTCGACCAGCTGAATGGCTGTTCTCTCCTCAGTACGGACTCTATTCCAATAATTTAGTTTTACACGTCGTCAGGATAGGTAAAAAAGTCAGCCGGTTTAGCGAACTGCAGTAGCATGCAACACCGAGAATTCGGTGAAGAGGCAAATATATTTATTTTCTCCAGACTGCCGACACGAAATCTATGACAAACCCAGCTTCCTTTTCAGCGGGTATCGAAGGCCCTTTGTCAGCAGATAAGAAGACAGGGCTGAGAAATTGACAATTCAACCCGATTCAATGCGGAGGTTAAAAATGCATGGAGGTATAACTCGTCTTCCCCGCACGCCTGTGTTTCTTGGTGCTTAATGAAGCGCAGAGATTGTCATCTGTACAGTATTTGCATTCTACAGTATCGCATTTGGGTTCATAATATAAGAGTTACATGAGTAAGATCACGTTTAACTTTGAAGGCTCCATGCTTACCATCAGAAATGCTCACTAAGTATTAGGTCAGAACGGTTTTATCCAAAATGACGTTTAAATCAGACGTGCTCAGTTTGAGGAGAGTTGGTGCCATTTATAGGCCACCATCGCCATAGAGTGTTAATATTCTGCAAGACTGGCGATATTAAAGTCAGTAATGTCAGCTTCTGGAATGACCCACTTTCAAATATAAGAGCGGCATGATATATCATAGGCGTCAGTATTCACTGTGGTCGTAGCTCTTCCCACGACGTTCATAAAATGCCCATCAATTTTCCAATAAGAGCGCCAATATTCTGACGTTCAGAAGCGGTGCTGGAAGAGTGTTTTAGAATAAAGTTCAGGATAAAATTAGTAGCTGGTCCTGCTGAAGCTTACACTGTGTATTACACGGATTACATAAGGTGTTTCAGCTAAACAGTAGTTTTAGTCCAAATGATGTTACTGCACCGACAATGTGATAGCGTTTAGTAGAAGGTCAGAGCCTGAAGTTCGTCTAAATAATGTCTAAAAACTTCGGCGTACTTCTTCTCAATTACACAAACCGTTTGATGATCCCTGTGAAAAAAATGTCGGTGATTATTGCAATAACCATATGAAACACATTAACGCAATCTGTGGGCAAAAAGCTTCCTTATTTTAAGTTAAAACGTGGGATGTACATAGTAATCACATTGTTTTAAATAAATATTTGAATATCATTCTTAGTTTCCACGACGTATAAATAATTTGTTCAAAATAACCTATGAGAGTCATTGCGCGACGTACTGGAGTACCCGAAAGTAATTAATTTGAAATTAAAAACAAGGCAAGCAAAATTATTTCTGAAATTGTAATAAAAAATTATTACTCTGGTATGTGGTGATAAAATTCAAAGTATTCATTAGCTAGGCTCTAACAGACGTAAGATGTGGTTTTGATATGCCAACCTCCTTCCCAAGGGTAACCTAAACACGCATCAGACTGAAATTGGTCTCATAGCTGCCGTGGAGGCAACGGTAAATAATACTGTTAGCTATTCTTGTTTGGAAGAGAAACTTTAAACCCCATATACCAATACCTCATAAGATTCAACTATCATGGTAAAATTATACCTGTATTTATTATATATTATATTATACATTATATATTATTATATATGCTTGTGTTAACAACGCTGTCAGTAACCCAAAGTATAGTCTGCAGTCTATAACGTCCTGCAGCATCATGAATAATGAGCTAAAATTTGAGTAGATGGGGGTGCGACCTAGTTATAAATACTACCACGTCATTTGCTCAGAGAGACTAACCGATCACTAAAGACGACAGATAAGTAAGTCGGTGTTACAACAGAGACCCAAACCGGCCACCTCCCTAATGTTATTAGGAAGCGTTATCGTTTGAGTCAGTTTGGTCGGGTAGATTTACGTAAGTATATTTAAATAACCTTAAATTTTGAGTTGAGAGTTTAATCCCGCATAACAGGTGGTGGAAGGTGAGATAAAACCAGCTTGACCAAGAGATGCGGGAAAATTTTATATGAAACTTGATTTACGTAGTAAATAAAGTTTTCAGTTCAAACAAAGTCAGTCGTCATCATCATCATCATGAAGCTGTCATGCAGTTGGGTCACTTGTTGACCCCTTCCGGCCTCACTTATCGAGAACTCTTTTCAATGGTCTTCCCGGGGTCCTCCTGCCTCTTAGTGTGTGTGTATTAACACTGTTATTTGCAGACGACCAAGTCATAATATCCAACACAAGAGATAACCTACAGAAAGCTTCACATAAATTAAATCAAATAATAACTGACCACGGTTTAAATATATCCGTACAGGAAACAAAATCGATGGCATTTAAAGGAAGAGAGCCAGTTACAAGTAAAGTTGTAATAGCTAAAAAATTATAGGACAACTTTGTTCTTTTAACTATTTGGGAAATTTGGTATCTTATGAAAAGGAGGTGTACATTGATAATAAATAAAGTAACTACTTGAAAATAACAGGCATTATAAATAATGTGTTGAGACCACAGAAAACCCTAAAGAAAGCAAGAATAAAATCATACAACACACTAGCCATCCCAGCTTTTTTACACGACAATGAAAACTGGACCATGAAAGCAAATAACGTTAGTATGACAGATTATGGTAGACACGTGGATAAAAATTTTTTAAAGCGTGTTTAGGAAGAGGTGGCAGTCCTAAGTTTTTACCTCTTTCCTTCATATGCAGTTGCGACACTTCTCACTTGCATTTTCACTTTACGTATATTTGTAAATTTATACCTAATTTATACGCCCACTGAGTAGCCAATCATTTCGAGCTGTCAAGGAATCTATGTAGAACAACTGAAACCCCGAGCAACTTATAAGTTACGCAATTTATCGGCCACACCCAATGCCAATTGATGTGAAAGAAATACAGTTGAAGTCGGTTATAACGTCATGAAGGGGACTGAATATTGTGTGTCGTTATAAACGAGTGTTGCTGAACCCAGCGGCCGCGCGGTCTAAAGCGTAGGTCTGCAGCCGAGCACTTGCTGGAATCGTGGGTTCAAATCCCACCGGAAGCATGGATGTTTGTGTCTTGTGAGAGTTTGTGTTGTCAGGTAGAGGTCCCTGTGACGGGCCGATCCCTCGTCCAGTGGAGTCCTACTGACTGTGATGTGTGTCTGAGTGTCATCAAGTGAAAATAAACAACCTCGATACCTACTGTGTGTAGATAGAAAAGGTGAGGACTATGAGAAACGAGTGTTGTTCTAACCGAGTAGCATAATGGTACGACCAACAGCGAGGAATTCTGACGCTATAGAAAAGGTGTCGCATAGACCCATGTCATTATAACCGGGTTCGACTCTATTTGTAAAATTTGTGTTAATAAATACTCTGCAGTAACAAGGCACCAGTGTCAAAAGTTGTAACTAGCACACGACGTCATTAAAGTGTGCACTGCTGATCTGACTGAATGTTAGACGATAGGGGGTTAGCATCCCTGGCGCAAATCGCAGCTGGAGCCAAAAAATAATACAGTAGTGCTAGCGGGTAGGGGACAGGGAGAGGCAAGGGTTCAATTATCTTCACGCAACATGGCGTGTCTGCAGCCTGGATGCTAAGTTATCATGTGACATAATCGCCAGATTTTACAAACTACACATGCTGGAAGCTGATGCTGCTCCGCTATAACTGAGTTGCGCACAGGAAACAGGAAGCTTGCGAGTTTCCAAGCTTCCGCAGCAGTACAGCTGAGGTCTCAATTCGAGACAGCGTAGTGGTCCCATCTTGAAGAGTCAGACGTCCGATGTGGTATCCCGCCCTTAACCTTCCAAAGCCTAGCGGTAACTTTACGTACCACCAGGTTCCATATAAAAAAATTCTACGTGGTGCCCACACTGCGTTTATGTGTCTTGTACGGGCCTCAGAACAAACAGCAACTTTTGCCTTATAAAACATTAAGAGATTGGTTTTTATAACCGAAGTGGAGAATGTTTACAGCGCGGTGCGCACTGAGTCCTTATATAAAACAGATACGCTTCGTCTTTAAATGGTTAAATACGGGATCACTACCACGTCCTGAAAAGCCGGGGACCAATCACACACTGCCGCGACGTAGTGTCGCAGAAGAACGGTGACCTCAAAATACGACGCTTGTTCTAGAAACCCTAGTATACCTCATCCCACTGCCCAAAACAGAAATTTTTCTGCATTTTAAATTGTTTTGGCTCAATATTTGCTGCGTCCTACTTGTAAACCACACACTTATTTCCATTTCAGAATTGTCTATCATTTAATATCACTATTAATTATGCCTATATCATGCTTTAAATTACTCTATTACCAACAAACTTCTCTTGCCTATGAACACAGAGCCACTCCTACATGTTTGGCCTATTACTTACAGCTACAGAAGTGGTTCCTTGTTCTTGGACGAGTGACATTTTTTGGTAAACCTGTCCATGCAGGCTACAGAGGTTGTTCGGAAGGTGTACAAGACATTATACCTTATTCCAAAGCTCGTAATTTCCCATAACAGACATAGAATATTTCTTCAGAACGATTTTCTTCAGGCTTGCGATAATGGTCGCTCGGTGAGAGTACCAATGTTCTGCAGGGCACTGGCCGCTTTCTGAAGAAAAACTTGACACTCAAAACCGTTAATCACTATATTATTGCCATTATTATTATTATTATTATTATTATTATTATTATTCCTTGTCACCTTATGAGGTGTATTTACAATTATATATCCGAATCAAACCATGTTTCTAGGGTATGTAGCTTTGCAGCTACTCTGCATTTAAAATTTATGCTACATGTAATGTCATTTCCCATGTCAAGTGTTTTGTACTTGCACACCAGCACTTTACAAAGTGTGTGTGCAGTGCCAAATATTGCTGTTTTCTCTAGTTTCTTGGCTTCGTGCTTTCACGGTGTGGTGGTCAGGTATTTTCTGAATTATTTTGAGATTGTTCTAGTTGCCCGTATTACTGCTGCTATCGCTTCTGCTTGTATATTTCGCATGAGCTGTATTTCTACTGTAAGGTTCTTTATGTTAGCGTTGTCTCAGCTTCTTTCTTAACCACATCCTGAAATTGCAGCACCTATTAGCATAACATAACATCTATTAACATATCTGTTCCTTTCTCCTTTGTCACTTATTATTCTTAATACTATGACTATTATTTATTATCGCCTTCATGTGGGGTCTTTTCAAACCACATTTCTAGGATACATAATGTTGCACCTACTCTGTGGTTACAGTTATGGTACATGCAATATTATGTAAAATTATAAATGTTTTGTACTTTTACATTAGTACTTTCCGAAGTAAGTGCGCAGTGCCCAGTACAACTGTTTTCTGTAGTTTCTTGATGTCGTGCTTTTCAGGTATGTTGTTCAGATAAATTCTGAATGATTTTGAGATGGTTCCAGTTTCCCCTAATATTATTGGTATTACTTTCGTTTATAAATTTCTCAAGCACTCTATTTTTATTGTAAGGTTTCTAAATTTTTTTTCTTTTTTGATTATATTTATATGTTCCTTTTTAATTATCACGGAATATGATATCCAGTTCATTGTTAGGGATGGTTCTGTCAGTTGTCATGAGTTGATTCCGTAATATGGTTACACAGCTCTCACAATATTATCAACATAATAATTTTTTGTTTTTTGTGTTTGGTTCATATCATCTTTTTCGTCCTTTTGTGTTTGTGTTTGTGTGGTCTGGTGTTTCTCTTACTGGCAAATTAGCTCTTGACTCAGCACATTAGTAAACAAAGATTATTATTATTATTATTATTATATGAATTTAATCACTGCACAACCTAGTCAGTATTGTTTTAAATTTCAAGGGCATAAGAGTCGGCTAATAAGGAATAGACGCACTATTTATACTCGTACGCTACTTATAACATACACTACATACACATCTACATTCGAGATTTGTTGTTCTTACGGCTGTGGAGATTCGTGTTAGGAAATTCTGGGCTGTGATGTCATGTAGCCTAGCAGGTTGTCACCAAATTTTCAGGCAAACATAGTAAGTCCACTTCTACCCCGAAGAAGGATGGTGTATGCACCTTCGAAAAGTTTATAACTACATAGTAGACTACGTGGTGTCACAACCTGCAAAGTTATTCAAATTTGTTTTGGATAAGTTCTATTTACTTCTTTTCCTTTTGCATCTCGTAACTTACTCGTACAAATACCGCGCACAAGCTGAAAGCCCAGAATAAATTACACTCGTACATTAATAAAACCATATGAAAAAGACAACACAATGATCTTGTTCCTCTCCTCAAAGAACTTGGGAAAAAATGAGCACTGAACATGTATGCTATTCAAAGCTCCCCACTCACTGCTGTGAAGAGAAGGACGGACACGGGCTGCAATTGGTCAGCAGGTTGATTCTGTCCTGTTCACAACTTCGTACAGGGGGCTGGAGCAGCGTGCTGTACAGGGGCTCGTTACAGAAGAGAATATAAGGGAGGGAGAAAACAAATAAAAATTGTTCTATGTAACCATGCCAACAACAACGCGGTTTCAGCAGTGCTGTTGCATCACAATTTTCATTAGCAGAACATGTACTAGGGGTGACTAAATTCCTTCATCCTATGCGTTTGTGTTCGAAATTCCTTTACTGTTTCCAAAAGGACACTCATGAGAACGTAGGCCAGTGTGTGCGAACCGGAGTACGTGAGCCCACATTGAACACGATAAGCCTTTTAAGGGAATAATGAGGATATGTTTAACGCATTAAACTTCTCACGTCTTGCGGCGAAGATTTTTCACACTGAAACTTCAGGGTTTGGTATGATATAGTCTTGCGAGTTGATAAAAACACACACACACACACATGCATACTTGTTTCGTTAATTTCTCATTTCCCTTTTCTTTTGTCTAAGTATTCAAGAACTTCTGAACAGGAAGACGGATACTGAAACCTTTCCCGAAACATTTTTGGGGGTTTTGCAAAACAATTGCGAAAAACTACTACTAGTTCCGTCATGTCTGTCTGTCTGTCTGCACGGAGCAGCTTAGCTCCCTCTGAACAAATATTTGTGCAATTCTATATTGGACTTTTTACTGAATTCCGACGACCATATTTAACGCTGCTCCACATGTGACACGAATAAGGGACGGTTTATGTGAACACTTATCCAAGTTTCTGATATTTCAATAAATTCTTTTTGTGGAAAATATGAAACATATATTTCATATTAAATCATTTTTTCTGAAAGCGGTGCCCTTTATGAAATAATTACAAGAAATTCGTCACAGACAGACAGGCCAAAGAAATCATTACCTATCCAAACATATAATGGCGCCACACAGATGTGGTTTGCGTGCATCGAAATAAGGAAGAAATACTGACACAGAGGCTCAACTGCAGAGAGATGCAAGAAAGCTCACAGGTTATACAACGGATTAACTGTCATTATGATCTGTTTAGCTGCGATGTACATAAACAGTAGCCACAACAAGCATTGTTTCAGCTCTACAGATAGTAGTACTATTTACAAAGGTAAATGTGTGTGAACAAAGTGTGAGTTAGCTGTAACATTATTTCTTTTCAAAAAGACACAGTTACTATCATGCTCAGAATGCTAACTAAATGGACAAATCAGGATACAAAGATCTGACTTCGTCTCAGTGTTACATTCAAGGTGCAATTTCTACCTTCAACAACAAATCACCAAAGTATATAACTGTTTATTAATAATGTCTGTTTTTGTATAAATCGAATATGACTCGGTGTTTATTGGCCGTCAGCAGGTAGATACTCCTGAATTTACATAGGAAATTACACATGTCTTACATTAATTTGTGTTCTGCGTTACAAATCTCTTTTGAACGAAATATTTGCAACAAAACTTACTAAATTCCACTTTGCATTCTGAAGTACGTCAGTATATCTAGCTTGGTTACACCGAAACATCGCGAATTGAATCATCAATCAAGCTGAAGTTATTCACACATTTCAGAATATAGACTGGAAGTTACTAAAGATTAATGGACACATTTCATTCAAACGAAGTATAATGCAGGATATAGATTAATGCCAAACCTTCATAACTTCCTTTGAAAATCAATAATACCTTTAGGTGAAAGAACCCCTTGTGCTTTAGTCAAATATGTATATGCCAAAACACCGTCATGCAAAATAAAATTTTACAGAGCTTGAGATTTGTAAAGTTTTGTTGTGCATGATAGTGTTTTGGAATATACATGAACAATGTCTTCCTGACAATGGTCATTTGTCCGTCGAAACATTTTGAAGTCATAATAAAACAGATACTATTAGTAACGACTGGGACGGTTAGCGTAGTCGGCACAAAGACTTTCTATGGTCTGAAAGGCCCGGGGATCAAATCCCGGTGGAGGAGAATTTTCCTCACCCGTCCAGACCGGCCCTAGGGCCCACGCAGCCTTCTGTGTAATGAGTAGCAGGTGTCTTTCTGGGGGTAAAGCAGCCGGGGATGAAGCTGACAACAGACCCCCATCTAACGCTGAAGTCAAAGAAAGATCACAGCCATACCTCTGCTCCCTTCTGGGCCTTCAAGGCCTGTTCACGGCTGAATTTTTTCTTACTAGTAGTAAGCAAACATGTACTTTATGGTTCATCTTTTAAAATATATTTGTATTATAGAGGTATGCGGTGAACGATGAATGTTTTGGATATCCTATGTTGTTTATATCAAACACTAACACTACCCTCAAAGTCCAAACAAGAAGCCTTAATCTTTCTATCACACCATCTTTTCAAGAAATTTCAAAAGGTAAGTTACATTTTGGTGAACCCCAGCATTAATCATAAGCAGGCGTTTCAATGCCTCGCTCTGTTTTCATCATGTTGAACCAGTGTACACGTTCGTACGTGCGTATGTGGATGTATGCTTGTGTGTGTCTGTGTGGTACCTTGTAATATATTCACACCATGATTCCAGTGCGTAATTGAAACATGTCCTGGAAATTCTATACAGCGGTTTCAGGCTGAGAGGTTGAAGGGTTAGAGGAGGGAGAATTATTAAAACAAAAAAATAACACCATATCCAGGGAAACGTATATTACAAGTTGCGTGTATCTCACTGTTATGCATATTGGCCGCCCTACCGTCCGTTTCTACAAACACCGCCTCCCTCTTCTACACACCCCCTGCCGTTTCCACACCCGCTAAAACAGCCCATGAAATAATTGTTACCATGTTGACTACAATACATACTGATGTCATTACCACACTGTTGCGAAATGCCTGTTTGTTTAACAAATATCCCGCTCTGTTTACATTCTTCGTGAAATTGGTGGATTTCAAGGATTCGCTGCTTCAAGCGTCGCAGGTAATGACACTGTACATATTTAAGAGAGCCATACACATCCTCAAGGAAGAAGTCACACGTGTTTTGCTGATTAGACCTAGAGCTGTTATTCTGGGCGATAATTCTTAAAAGTAAGGGAAAATTCAGTCCTGCCCACGCCATGCAGGCATATGGTTTAGTGCAGGTATGGCTCCACTTATTCTTAACCTCTTCACTAGATGGGATGGTCAGCTTCAAGTTTCGGTCCCTTCACCCCGGAGAAATCACACCCACCCAAACAGCCATTAAATAGAAGTCTAAGTGGGCTCCAGAACCAATCTGGAAGTTTCGGAGAAAAAATAAATCTCTTAACCCTAAAGGGATTCTAAATCGATTGCTTGTGTGTCCAAACCGCAGCCTAGTCACTATACTCACTGCGCTGTTCCGGCTCGGGTATCTCATACAACCACTCAAGACGTTCTAAGTTTCTGTCAGTTTTGGATTTCGTACTTAAAACAAGAATACATATTCTGAGTGATTTCAGGCGTCCGCCGCGATGTGGGTGAGATGCGTGCTCTTCTGGGATATTACGGAGCGTAGAGTGGTAATTCTGTACCGACGTTTCGGAACAACTTACCGGTCCCATCTTCAAGGGTCAGTAAGTCTTAATATCTACTGAAAATGCTGCCTTCAGAATAACGGAGAGTGTATTTAAATACAAAATTTGATAACCGCCGAAATTGGGAGTACAATACGGAACAAATGATTCCCAAGCTAAGCGGAGCATGTTATTCCGTTTGGTCGATGGTCCATATCAGTAACATTAACACCTTCAAATCAATTTACTATGCACACTTTCATTCTGTTATAAAATATGGAATAACTCTTTGAGGTAACTTCTCCAACAGTGAGAATATTTCCACTTTACAAAGGAAAATCGTCAGAATTATGGCTGATGTAGAACGTATAAATTCATATATAAGTCTGTTAAAATAATTAGAGTTTTTACCTGTTCCATGCAAATATATACGTTCATCAATGAACTGCGTAGTCAGGAAAAAAGAAGAATTTCAAATTCATCGGCACAGTATTTATACCTGGAGGCGCACCACCTTCTTAGACCAAATGCCAATCTATATTTTTTAAAAAACTACATTCTGTGCTGGCATCAAATTTTTCGACAGTTTATCATGTAATCTGACCGTCCTTAAGGGGACAGGGTAGGGAGCATACATGTCTATGTAAACAATGTTAAATTGAGCTTCATTTACGTACAAATTCTTAAGAAACTACTGGAGATAAATTTTGACATTTTTAGTACCAGTAGTTTATTAATGTGACTACAATCAGATAAAGAATTATCTGTTTTCAAGAAATACATTTTCGGTAATATTTTTTTGTATTTTTATATATATCTTTTTAATTTTAAAGTACTTTTTTCATATTCACTTACAGCTACACAGCATCTTGCAGTAATTACAGCCCCAAATTTCCATCTGATTGACTGTCATGATGTTGCCAAGGGATGGTGAAATACTCAGGCTTCCAACTCTTATACTTTATGTGATAGTGGCACCGAAAGTTAAGAAAATGTAGTTTTAAGAAAAATTGATTTAAAGTTTAAATCACTCATATCACTCATAATTACGGTAAATAATGATACAGACTCGAACTTAATGCTTCCCAGCACCATATTCTGGATCATCTGTACCGTCTTGATTTTCTTTTCTTCTTTCCATGTCCTTTTGTTTTTCCTTGCTTCTCTTTAGATATTCAGTATTGCTATTTCTGCTTTCCGAGTACGTTACACACGTCTCTGCTTCACAGCATTCACTGGTTTGAGCCAGATCTGACACCTAATATGTTTAGGACGTTCCTTTTTGCTACACTGTCATTAAAACACGATACTGCGTCATATACCCCAAACTTGAGAGCGTCAAGCCTTACAAAAAGAGTTTTGGATATCCTTGCCCAAATAACAGAGTTCACATATTCATTAGGATTGTGAGTTTTCCCACGAAAACATTTCTTCAGAGGATCTACATCAGCAAGATACATGAACCCTGGTTTAATTGAATTCATAACAGCAGCTGGCAAAGAATATTTATGTTCATATGCAACTGCAGAACTGACACTGTACTTGAATTTACACCAATTGTCACCACCACTTGGGCAAACACCATGCTGGGGTTTCTCATTTGTTAACCACATGTGAAAAAGACAGCCCACACAGCTCTCTTCATGACCTCCACGTTGTTGAAATTCCTCCTGGTGGCTGTCTGTTTCAGACTGAGTGAGGGGACCTTTTCTTTCACAAGTTTCCTCAGTCTTGCTCCATCTTTTTCTGGATATGCCCTGTACATTCCAATTTTGTTACAGCTACGTTGGGATCATAGAGGTTCCCTGCAACCACCCTTTGGTATGATTTGCTGTCCCCGTCATCAAGATAATTTGTATAAAAATAACTTGGGTATGAAGAGAAAGATTAAAAATGTTGAGTACACCAGCACCTTCCATGTCGCCACTTATTTCTCCATGGTTCTTTTTACACTGATGTTCAGAGGTTGAATCTGTGTAACAAACAAAAACCTTGCTCATTATTTCTATATCTAAAACTATTTCTCTGTCAACAGAAGTAGCTGATATGATGTCATTCAGGGAAGTGTGTCCATGTTTTTGCCAGGTGTCATCAAAACAAGTAGTTATACGTGAAGGATCAACTTCCTCACTGTCTGTTAACAGCTTCTCTGGCTGCTTGCATCATGAAGGATACACTCACATGAGTCACAGCTAAGCCAATAGCCTTATTATGAATACTAAAACTTGTAGGAGGCTGGAGAATATTCAGCACTGCACAGAACATTTTACCTGCGTCTCTGCCTTTGCCAGTTTACCTTAGGCCGTACATTAAACGGATGTTGTTATCATATAACCTGCTCCTGGTAATGTTTGAAGTCATTATATCTTAAGTATGGTCACATTTACACCATTTAATAACTAAATTGCTTACAATACTTCTCCACTTTGATGGATTTTCAAAAAAGAAATATTACCACCACAATGTTTGCAATTACTGCTTTTTTGTATAAAGACGCAAAGCAAGTGATGCTAACTACAACGTTCCCGTCATGGGTAAAGTTCATTTCGCTTTTACAGAAATTGTTCTCACCTACCTTAATTCCAATATACATAGAAGCGCCACGTATCTTTTTGTTTGATGCAGTGAGGTTATATTTTACACAGCTGCTTTAGCCACTTTGGTCAGATACAGACTGTCCCTTTTCTGAAACACCTGTGCCCTTGTTAACACACACATATTTATTTCCTATAAATTTTTGTTTCGATGCAAATTTCTTTGTTCTATTTATTTTCAAATAAAAACTGAACACTTTCCACACACACACACACACACACACACACACACTTCCAAGAAAAAAAGCACCAGAACTCGATACCACTATTGATACACATGGCAGGGTACGCAACATTACAGACCAACATATCTCTGCGCGTCGAAGGAAGAAATATCCTCCTAACCCTAAAACCACAGGAATTTCAGCCTTTTTTTTTTTTGCTGGAGTGTAAAATGTGGGCGCGACATTTAAAGGTCATAGCCTTAAATAATATTTTATTGAAATTTAACAAGATGTCGGATCTTAATAAAACTAACGTCAATTGACGCACAAAAGAGTGGGATATTGAAATAAGCTAAAAACTAAAAATCGAATTTTTAAGCTCTCATGACGCTTGTCTCACTTTAAGAATGAGAAGGCAAACTTTAAAGTAACGTTAAGAAAATACTTAAATACACACTTCTTTTACTCAGTAGATGAACTTTTTATGTGAAGAGACGACCTATAATACTGGTTTGTAAAATGTTTTTTGCATTTTACACTGTAAAAATTGCGGACACTTCAGTATGTATGACTTGCTCAAAGTCCTATTGTCTTTGTGACACACTTAAGCATCCGTGGAATATATGTATGTATGTATGTATGTATGTATGTATGTATGTATGTATGTACGTACGTACGTACGTATGTATGTATTTATGTATGTATGTATGTATGTATGTATGTATGTATGTATGTATGTATGTATGTATGTATGTATGTACGTACGTACGTATGTATGTATGTATGTATGTATGTATGTATGTATGTATGTATGTATGTATGTATGTATTATGTATGTATATATGTATGTATGTATGTATTTATGTATGTATGCATGCATGTATGTATGTATGTATGTATGTATGTATGTATGTATGTATGTATGTATGTATGTATGTATGTATACATATGTATGTATGTATGTATATATGTATGTATGTATGTATATATGTATGTATGTATGCATGTATGTATGTACGCATGTATGTATGTATGTATGTATGCATGTATGTATGTATGCATGTATGTATGTATGTATGTATGTATGCATGCATGTATGTATGTATGTATGTACGTATGTACGTATGTACGTATGTATGTACGTACATATGTATGTATGTATGTATGTATGTATGTATGTATGTACGTATGTATTCATGTATGTATTATGTATGTATGTATGTATGTACGTATGTATTCATGTATGTATGTACGTACGTATATATGTATGTATGTACGTATGTATGTGTATATGTATATATGTATGTATGTATGTATGTTTGTGTGTGTATGTATGTGTATATGTATGTATGTATGTTTGTGTGTGTATGTATGTATATATATACATGTATGTATGTTTGTGTGTGTGTATGTATGTATATATATATATGTATGTATGTTTGTGCGTATATGTATGTATATGTATGTATATATCTGCAGCAATGTTACAAAGGACTACCCTCAATCTCTGCTCAAACGCCTGTACCATATATTTGTGATTTTTAAAACATTTAACGACGTACAAAATCCAGATCCAAATACCCTGAAAGTAATATACCATTGTCAGAATCCTACAGGAGTAAAAGGAACAAATATTGTTTCGTTATGTGCTGAAATTCCTAAATAACATGGGCTGTCTAAATCTTTCTACTTCATGTTGGTTAACATGAACTGCTAGTTCCTAAAAGCCGAAATATGTTCTTCAATAAATTTCGAGGTATCGGAACTGGCCAAACAAATTCAAAAACACACCATAGCATTATGAAACACCGCGACTCTTTTTGTAAACTTGAACTCAGCAGGAAGAATTGGATGCTCCTCCCAACAAGACAGGACGATTCCAAAGCACTCTGGTAAAATTCCTTTCATGGTTCAGCAGTCTAAAACTCGCTACACTTTTTGCGTTATTAAGATATATCTTATAGAGGGCAACTGCCGTTCAGGGCAGTGCGCATGGACATCTTATAAGTCGGTCATTTCTTATCACCCGCATGATGCCATCACTACAAACCGCTGCATTCCTAGCAGAAGCAGTTCATTTGTCTTAAAGGAATGTCTCTACAAACAATAAATAAAGGTTGCTTTAATAGGTTTTCACATTTAGATTTCCGTTTGTGTTTCTTATAGTGACCATACCGTATAACCAGCGCAGGCATGCGGTCTGTAGAAATACATATCAAACAAACAATCCTTTAAACAGCAACATGAAATTATGGATATCGTATTTAAACATTATAAGATAAGCAGCACACTAACAGACATTTATAATTCTTGTACCTCCCCCCCCCCCACACACACACAACTTCATTTGTTAGCGGGAGGCCAACTGAAACGCCCTGTATTCACAATTTGGAATGGCTAGATGACGGCCAACATTAAGTTTAATCACCTTCCTAACTAAAAATTACGTGAATTTACAGTACTATTTTTCAGCATTTCGCTTTCATTCGCTACTACCTTAAAAGAGCAGCAAGTGAGGCCGTAATTCAACCGAATCAAACAAATGCCTCAAAGTGATATAGAATCCAGGGAGCCACACGGGAATAATCTTCATGAATGGTTTGAGTGATCGATTAGTGGGAACGTGGCGACTAGGAAAGCTGGATTTAATCCAGGCCCCGAACAATGTCTCGAACATCTGGCATATTGCACGGCTGATCTCTTGGATTGTTATGACTGGGCCATGTCATAGAATTCTCCTTCCCTCTGGCGAGCTATCAATTGCTTGTCATGAAGACCCATTGTCCACGCATCAAGTACCCTCTTTCGGTCAGTCCATCACGACTGAACAGAGAATTTTCACGAGGGAGAGTCGCCAAAAGTATAATAAAAGAAGGGAAAAAATGTCATGAAAAAATGAAAGGAAATAATGAAATTGTGGCGAATGCTGGTGAAGATTGGATTTCCCTTGGGTTTCTTATATAATTCAACAAGCGAGAAATAGGGTTTCATTGTCTTAACACCACATTTTGTTGCGTCTAAGATGGGGTTCAGGTGTATAAAGGCGAAAAATTTCCTTCTGCTCTGCTGATTCATATAGGAAGTACTCATTATATAAAGTACATGGCAGTTCAAGACGACAACGAATTATATTGAAGAAATAAGAAAGAAGGATCTTTCACAATTGTATTAATCTGAACTGTCTATGAAAACTGAATGCATTATTGCAAAACTATGACGTCATTACTTTCCTTATACTGCACTTCAAGTTTCTGTTATAATGGAGAAAATTAATCTTTTAAGAATCTTAGTCAGCTGGCCTCATGGATGTTGAACGGCGCAAACCGAGCCAAGTAATAAGTGGTGTAAATATGGTGGAAATATACTCACTGCTGAAACACACCGTATAATAGATAGAACAAACGACAACGACGACAACGACAACAAAAATACCACCACCACCACCAACAACACCACCACCACCACCACCACCACCACCACCACCACCACCACCATTAACACCAAACCCCAACACCAGCAGAAACAACCAACAGCACCACCACGAATATCAGAAGCACCAGTAGCAGCAACAGCAGCACCACCACCACCACCACCACCACCACCACCACCACCACCATTAACACAAAACACCAACACCAACAACACCAACACCACCATAAACCACTAACAGCACCATCATTACTATCAACAGCACCAGCAGCAGCACCACCACCACCGCCACCATTAACACCATCATAACACCAAAACACCAACACCAACACCACTAGAAACCACCAACAGCACCCGCAACACCATCATTGCCACCATCACCACCATTAACACAAAAACACCAACACTAGCACCAGCACCACCAGAAACCACCAACAGCATCACCACCACCACCACCACCACCACCACCAACAACAACAACAACAACAACAACATACCCGGAAGAAAGGAAGAAGCGGATATAACACCAGATATAACCTAAGAATGTAGCAGACGACAATGACGATAACCCTAGCACAGGCATCGAAAATCATTTGTCTTAAACAACAGTCATGAAAAAAGGCAGACGCTACACTAAAACAGAACAAAGTTTTTACATTACATCACTAGTTATTTAACGATATATATCAATTCTAGGCTACAGTAAATAAATGAATTTGGACAATATGGGTGGGGCAAATATCACCCATGGGAATGGACAGATTGCTTTAATGGTATGGGTGTCATAACACACAGGAAAACATGTTCTCAGTAACTCATTAGGCACTTTCGCAAAATTGCGAGAAACGAACTTCATATTAAGACCTATATATGTTTTTGATAATATCTCGCTGAATTCTTCTCAGAACGAGAAATATTTCAGAAAAAGTTGCATAAAAACCAAAACAAATATTTTTCCTAAACCCGTGCCGTTTATGCTATAATGTGGAAAAATATGGTACAGCCAGACAGGCCACAGGTGGCAATACATATGAGAGAGCGGAGGCACAGGTCCACGCAATCTTATCCCGGCACCAGATCGAGGTAAGTGGCTAAATTCACGCTCCACTTGCGTATAGCCCCATACCCATAGGAAAGTATTCCCTGCTACCCACCCAGTCGAGACTTGGTGGACATCACAGCCGTTCTGAAAGCTCTGAAGAAGAAATAATCTCCAGAACACTAGGGGAATCGAAACCCGAGACATCAGTGATGGAAAAGAAACGTGACATATTACGCGTGAAATGCGTGCAGGTGATGTGGATGCAGGTAAGTTGATCAGTTTCAGCAAATAACACGTAAAAGCTGTTGTAGAACATCTGCAGACAGAAGTCATGGTCGTTGAACAGCGCAATGCAGGCCGCTGTCGAAGGATTTCGTATCAGCCTCTCAGTTACCACAAGTGATTAAATATCCACAGCGGAACTCATGCCGTTTGCGGCAGTGACTTAACGGGTGAATGCTATAGCAGTGTCTTCCATACGTTAGTAACATACACGTTACTAAACCTGCAGAAATTAAAGTCTATGGAGAACATTTAACTACAGCCATCAAATCAATTACGTGAAAAACAAACAAGAGTTTACTCATGTCGCCAGAAATATTTGATTTTACACACATCTGTTTGCAGTGTAAGTTAGAGGTCTTATCGTTACTGGCTACAACTCTTGTTTCAGACACGTGGTGGCATCACAAATACTTAGCGAGACAGAAGTTTGTCAGCCATACAATACAAATACATTTTACGCCATTTCAATAACGACAGTTTCCAGCCCCAAATATCCACAGATGTTCGTGCAAATGTGGTTAACTTAAGACCTTGTTGCACTGCACGTGTAACAATATCCCTGATTTTTTTGCTCTTGTATGTACGTTGTTTGAAGTACCTTGAGAAAAGCTAAAATCTGAGTACCTCTTTCCCCTGTAGCTACTACCATCAACTTATCCCCAGCTTTCATGGTAATATTACTGTACAGTAGGTTCAGACACCTATATCTGTTCTGAATCGATATTTTATAATTAGGTACATTAATACAGCAACCCCGTTTTAGTGCCTCAGGTAGGCCTACATCAGTAATTGATCAGCAATCAATATACAGGATCATACCACTATTTACGCTTTTCAAAAGTAGAATCAGACCTAAATCTAAGGTTATTTATGAATATACCCCGAAGACTATAAATTCTCTTTGTAATAAATCAAGACGGGTCATCGATTACGGTAGCCATCGTCTGCCTAAAGTTAAATGCGCACAATATATTGCCATGCTTGATCACAGTCTTACAATTTTTTTGTTGAAAATGTCAACAATTTTGGAACCGAGGCTTTGAGTTCCCAAACACAGTATGTTGATATTCTTAATGGCAGGGAAATAAATGACATTACAGCGACTGTTATTGCATGAAAGCCGGCCATATATTACAAAAGTCAGGATGCCATAGGCGAACGTGCCTGTGATAATATATTAGGCTTCCGTCTTTTATGAAATAAGAAAATAAAGACAGGCGGCGAGGATGTGTTACTAAACGAATATTTGCAGGGCAGCCATCCGCCAGGTTCAGAGCCGTAGGCCCTAGAAAAGTGCGACATTTCAGGCTTCTGCCTCAGCCTGGATGGGGCCTTCGCTCAAACGGGTTGTTACGCAGCGTACGTTGGTAGCTGTTTACCGACGTTTCGGGACAGCCTATCGGTCCCATTTTCAATGCTGTTCCGAAACATCAGCAAACTACCAACATACGCTGCGTAAGAACCCAGGAGAGCGAAGACCTCATGACACACGTCTTTTGAAGTATCGATTAAAGAATTTTCTTTTAGCAGCATTAATGTAGGCTAAAGGTAGTGCCGTGCATAGCTGTATAACGTGATTTCGCACTGTGTTACTGACGACCAGACTGTACAGCAGACTGTGGTATAGGACAAGACAATTAGTACATTCTGCTAAATCAAGAAGACACGACCAGGCATATAATTACGTAACACGAGAAACAGAAAAATTGCGCGCTTTTTGGTTCTGGTGGTTCTAACGGCAGATGTTTCTGCAAGCTACTGAGCGGCAACAAATTTTTTTATCCTCTAAACTATGTTATCTGGACTTCTCTGGAAGTCACTACAATTTTCAGGCTGTGATTTAATTACTGAAATGTTGACCGTATTATAGCACTATGCTTTAACGATTATATATCCCAAAACTAAGATCACTATCATTTACCGGTAGGTAATTTTTATATATACACTACCTGTTCACAGGACCAGATCCGCTTTGGACCGACACATATAGTGCCACATTACTAGGGTTTCCACTATCGACGACTTAAATGTAAGCTATTAAAAACCTATTCACCTGTAAGAAACATTTTAATCATGTTCTATGTTTTAGTTATAAGAATTAAATTAATATAAGTTTTCTATGCTAATGACATCAGCAATGCAACCTGCTGAATGTGGAACCATAAAAAAGTGCCTGTTTTCTGACAATTGGTTTTAAACTTGGCCTCACGTGCTCCCTGTACGTAGAGTTTCGAATGCCAAAACATATCGGAACGATATATGTAATATTAATATGTGAATAGTTGTACGCTTTTAGTTGGTTTAATAAACTGATTATAATTCATCAGAACAATGCACGGAATGAAGAATCTTAAAAGAAAAAGACGCTGTGTTTGTTTTTGCGTTAGTGTTCTGTACAAAATAACTTGAAGTTTTCAGGGATTTTTTGAAGAAGTTTGAAATATTTTGGTGTAAGACACCCGTCATATAATTTCCTAAAGACGTTTAAGATGAACCCGCTGCTTCCAACCCTGAAGATGGAGGCAGCAAACCAGATCAATGGCAAGGGCATTTTCTATTCGCCAAAGCGTCCAGACGGGCTCTGGCTCTCATCAAGCCTCCTCCTCAATGTGGCCCGAAAATTATTTGCCCGGGGACAAAATGGCCGAAACGTGAATATGACAGCTCACCTCCACCTGGTGCCGAGGTTAAGAATGAGTGGATCTATACGTCCATTGCCTTTTACGCCTTCATGGCGTCTATAAGGACAAAGTCACTTCTACATTTACCTGAACGAAATGCAGATATTTCTACTGAATTCGGATTTTCATATAAGTGTTACAACACACATAAAACAACAGAGCTGGAAAGGAAAAGTACTTAGTAGTTATGTTAAGGCTTTAAAATACAAGGTCCTTTATATAATACTTAATTCGGTGTCAGATGAGAAACTGTGAACTAAAACACATATAACTGGGTATAAAAACCTTCCGACAAACATGAATATTTGTAAGCACTGCAGTATTGCTGCTGACACATGTATTAGCCATTGTGGCAAACAAGACAATGTTCTAATTGAAATGACGAAGACATGAAATGACATAGAGTGAGAGAATGTCTACTAAGCCCTACTTCAAAGCCATCTGAGAGCTACCAATTAATATGTCTGTTCCAATTGCCACTTCATCAGTTCTCCTGCTTCACCAACTCGCTAACGAGAGTGATTTAGCGCTCTGCTAATCTAAGCAAGGTTAATTTCACAACGTAAATCTGCTAAAGTATTGATCTCTCTCCAGTTATATTGTCTCCACATAGCACTTCTGAGAGCTCCACTACAGTGGTTAAAGATAGTTGCACTGAAGACCGCAGTTCGCGTTGCGGTAAGCTGCCTCAAAATGGTGATATAGGGAGACACTAAAGCTGTTACATACAGCATAACAGCTTTATGTTGTATGAAATCCTGCAACCAACACAGGGCAATATGAAAAGCCAAGTAGGCCTACTGTCCATGTTCAGTGTCCAGTCTTCAATTAAGCCACATAGAGTAACACAGCCTCTAACAGAAATGATTACCAGGAATATTTCCTGGGGAGGTAAAGGCGGCCGGTGCGTAAGGCTGACAATCTTACCAACTTCGTGTGCCGATTGTCTTGAAATCTGGGAGCCTTAACGTCCTGGAACCCTCAGGGCCTCTCCAGGCCTGTAAAGGGGTTGCTTTACCTTCACATAGAGTAAGAGGTCGGAATTTTAAAACACCGACATTTCGAAATAAATTGTAACCTCCTTCTTCTACAGGACCCCAGCGTGAAAGAAACATAAATTCCGGATCCGTTGGCACAAACTGTTAGAGCATAATAACGTACTTTGTTTTACATCTCTTTTCTCCTTGCAGTTTCAAACATTACGTGTTCCATCAATAAGCGCGTCGGCAAAATTACGCAGAGCAACTATTAATTTCATCACGCCTGTGTGTCTTCCAGTCCTCAAGGATCAACTCGGCTCCCACTGGAAGTATTTTCATGAAATTTGGCAATTAATTTTTTTTTTCGAAAATCTGTCGACAAAATTAAAGTTACACTGAGATATGACAAAAATAACGGGTGCTTTACATGAAGACCAACGTAAATTTATGATTATATCTAGCTGGATTCTTTTAGAATAAGAAATATTTCAGACAAAAGCTGTAGAGAAAATCAAAACTCACATTTTATGTTCAATAACGTTTTTTCGAAAATCGTGCCATTTATGAGATAACGTGGAAAAATAAGGCAGAGCCAGACAGGACACAGATGACAAAATAATAGGCGCATGCGCTTTGAATGCTGGATAACTAAGGATACAGAAACACGCTCGGAATATGCAATACCTGTTTCTTTTCTACAGTAACAATGGTAATGGGAAGGCGCTTCGATGTTAGGTTTATCCATACATTGACTGTCTTGTTACCTTTCCTTTTTGTGTGTGGAGAGGGAAATACTTTATTTAATGACACTGTTAATATCAAAGATTATTTAGCGCTGGTGGTAGAGAAATAATTATGGAGCATTGGTAAAATGGCACTAGTGGCGCCTCGTGGGTTCTTTGATGGTAGGGCTGAGGCTAGGGTTATTATATGATTGATGAGAAGGCCCAATAAAACGCCTCTTTCAGCACATCCACTCAAACACATGTGTATAGCGTATATAGCAGGGTTAAATTTTCTCAAATAATTTTACTACGTTGCTTTCACCGTGCATTTTTATTGAATTTCTCACATAAATTTTAATCTGCTTGAAGATAACTGAGAAATAAAGAAACAAGTTGTTGTGCGATCTAAATTCTTAATTTCAGTCTTCTCGGCGAGGGTTAATTGCGAAAAATTGATGTCCTGTAAATACTTCGCACTTTTCTTTTTCATGTTTATCTTAAAATCACATACACTAAGATTAAAACCTTCACAAACATGGTCTTGAAAACAGCCAGTTAAAAACTGTCATCAAAAGTTTAGCCTTTCAAACCTTAGAAGGATTAAGAAATATACGAAGTCCTCGTCTAAAACGTCACTGGGATGCAGAGTCTGCAGCTCGCCCGCCTACTTAATTGGCTGGGTCTCCCACAACTCGACAGAGCCGTGCGGGAGCCAGCGCACAAAGTCTGGGTAGGTCGCAGCCCACTGTGATCTCCACAGAGCTTATAGTCTGTCACGAGTATCTGAACGTAAAATGATTCCATTCAAAATAGTTTAAAGAATGCATTATCTTCTAACGACAACTTTTATTCATACACTAAGTTTAAATTTTCCAAAATTTCTGGAAGGGCTAAAGCCATGCAGCCGTTTTGGACGAGCAGTCCCTGAATGACACCGACACCGGAAAACTGAAATATGCGGAGAAACCCCTGTCCTACAGTAGCTTTGTTCCCCATAAATCCCAGATTGATTGGCCTGCTATCCAACCTGGGGCTCCGCAGTGACAGGTCTCTTTTCCAGAGATGTGTCAGTCTGTTCGCCTCAGCTCAGTCACAGATATAATTTTCAGACAGTAGCCAATCATCGTCTGCTCGCGGAAGAGACGCTTTTGTCTGGGGCCACTTAAAGTCTGTGATCGTACATTTCAGCCCGCTCGAGACATGGCATGTGTATACTTGGATTTACTTACGTGGTGTTGTCTTGTGCAGTCAGCGGCATTTCGATGATAATTATACAAGGTTATACTGGGTTATGTTTCCGTCTTGTGTTACCCGATGCAGTTAGCCACACTGCTATGATAATCATGCAAGGCCATACCGAGTATTTTAACTGTGCTGTTGTGCCTCGCGTACTTAGCAACACTGCATTGATAACCATGTAAGAATATATGTTCAAATTTATCTGTTTTGTGTTGCCTTTCGTAGATAGCGACATTTTAACGTGTTAAATTTATCTGTGTTTGTTGCTCTATATAATGAATGATATTATGATGTTAGACACGTAAAATCACATGTTAAATATCTCTGTGTCTTTTACCCTGCGTAATAAGCGAGGTTGTGATGACAAGCCCGTAAAATTATGACGTGAAATTTATCTGTTTTATGCTGCCCTATGTGGTTATCGAATTTGCTATAGTAGCCACGTAAGGTCACGCTGAGGTATTTGTCCGTCTTTTGATTCCCTGTGGAGTTGCGGCATTATGACGACAGTCGTGTAACTGCATTCTACACAATTTGTCAGACACAGACTCTCGAACATATTGAGTTCTGTGTTCAACGTTATGCATGTTATCTACCCTTGTGAAATATGATGATATTCGTTTTGATTTTCATGCAAAATACAGGACACATTGTTCTAACAAACTACATTTCTACAACAAATTTAATCACAATTCTTTAGCCTTAAATAATTTCTCAGGTGAAATACGTGGTCAAACACAAATAAGGCCAGAGAGTGCCACTGAATTTTGCGTACTTATTTAGGAGCTTCGTGCAGGGTGAAAAAAAAAAAAACTAGAAATTTTCTGCTATTGAGTCTGAAAACTTGTACACTAACTACCGGTTTTCTTCACACACATACATTTTAAGTATTTAAATTTACGGGCGTAAGGATCAAATAAATGTCTGGAACGTTACGTCAATTCGAAAGAAACCAATATAGGTAACGCTTTATATATCTATTCTGTCAGCGGAAATTTTGACGGTAGGTAGGGGAGGAAGGAGAAATAAAACATTCTTTCTTACGTCCAAAATATGAGACAGGTTCCATTTTGTAAGGGAACTTGCGTGTGACGCCAGATGGCATGCACGACTTCAGCATCTGCTAAAAAGTGTGAGGGGGATGAAACAATGTCAGAAGGTTGTGCGGAGTGCAGTCGGGAAGGAAGGGTTTCCCGCGCACAGACAATTCCAAATCTCAGAAAGACCCTATTCTTTGCGTCAGAGTTTGAGGCCTTTTCGCTTTTCGTAATCGTCTCCATTAAAGATGAGGTGGGGGGGGGGGGGGGAAGAAACGACGGACAAGGAAACCGGTCGTGACGTTTTCCCTGATGGAACCATCTCTCTTTCGACCTCTCTCGTGAGTCCAATCTGAATGCTTCATGCTCGTGGAAATTGGTTTCGGAAAACCTGCTGATGTTTGTGTGCAAGAGAAAAAGCAGCGGACGGAGCAAGAAGACTAAGGATTTTTGGATTGATTCTGTGTGAAATTGGATACGGTTGTGCGATTCCGGTGGAAGCGCAGACACTCATAATGTTGCAAATGTGTGTTCCGCTTCACAACAACTGCTATTTTTGCATAACTAACAAGAAACGCTGTATGAGGGTATGGACAACAACAGTCTGCTAACGAGTCAGCATTGGCCTGAGCAGTGTTTCTGTGTTCAAGGAGAAAAAGACGAGCATATTTGTGCTGTGCTCTGTGCAGAACGTCACAGACAGACTTTCGATATAAGAATAGCGACACTACTGAGTCACACACTTTCAGAATGTAGGTCTGTATGTGGAATAAAACATGGTGGGAAAGCGAAATACACAACTATTAAACCACTGGATTTCGACGAGTTAAAACCGAAAAATTTAGAACCAAGCATTCTTTGATAACAATTACTCGAAAAATACGATATTGATTTGATATTTTAGGAATTATTTAACAGCTTTCGGGATTGTGAAGATTCTAAGTTGAAATAGAACAGACATTTGTACCACTATTTTTTCAATACTTAATTCTTAATTAACTCTACATATAAATACACGCACTCAAATAAAAGTGAATACCAACTTATTTTGTAAATTTCTTCTTTAACAGGTAAATAAAATTCTTCGTAATCTTTCTTCTTTATAAAGAATGTGTGTGTGATAAATGCATGTACCAAGCATACAACAAAGATCATTGTTATATAATTTCACCAAATAGGCGTCCTACGTACACGACAGAATCGGAAATGATAAAGCAGTCACGGGAAAGCAATATGTTTAAATCAAGAGTGACAAGCGAAACTGCTCCTAGCAGAAAGTCGTATAACCATAAAGGAACAGAGGCTTGTAAGATGTAGACAGGGGTGTAAACGCTTTTAATCGGTATCGTAACAGGCTGCAATGAATGGGACTCGAAAATAGGGTAGTGACATTTCGGGATTCGTAAAAACCGGAGTTTTCTTGGCTAAGTGTTTGACGGAATATACATCACAGTTATACGGAGGCCTGCACAGTTTTCCCATAGACGTAATTTAATTATGCACTGCAGCCTACATACTTCTAAACTAACACCTGGGATCAGAGTCATTCCTGAGAAAAGTGATGTCATTTAAATAGTCAGGATATTAAACATTCAAGTGTCCTAAGATGTTGTGCCGTGTCACTGGTAAATAGTTATGGACGTTTCGACAGATCTTGGTGGCTTCATTTTCGGGATCAAAGCTTCCAAAAGTCCTAAAGATGAAGGCAAAAATATTAAGTAAATATTTAGCAGTCGAAATGACGTTACGTCCCAAACGACTTGAATGATCAGCAACATCTGTGTTATAATCTCAAACCTCACACGTCAGCTAGTTCTTCCTCATAAGAAGCCCACAATTTCATCGCTGTGTTCACAAGTCACTACTGCATGGCATTGTGAGTTGGATAAACCCATTCCACTTCCTCACACACACCCACACGCGCGCACACACACACACACACACACACACACACACACACACACACACACACACACACACCCACACGCACCATTTTTCGCATTCATTTTAATATGTTCCTCCCTACCAGATCTACCCCTTGGTCATCCACGTTGTCACTTTAATCGACCCACTCACAATGTAAAGAAACTGACAATTAACTCCTTCAAAGAACGAGAAATATTCAATAAACTGTTAAGCATTTATACTAAAACACAAAACAACAATATATATTTACCAAAAAACTCTTTATGAGTCCGAAAACCAAGTACTAACCTTCACGAGATCTAAGGAAATATCAAATACTTTTTCTGCTTGCCTCCTACCAGTGGTTCCTGTACAAATGTGTCAAAAACATACTTCAAAACATAAGATGTAATTCTATTTACCACATTTCTAAATCTTTGCCAGAAGAAAAATGCTAGTATTTTAATTATAATTCTTTGTAACAGTCATCCTGATATATCTCCACGCAATGGGTATAAACGAAATGCTTAACTATTTTAAAGCTTGTATTTCATCTAAATTACATTGCTTCCACCTCACAGATGACGCAACTTTTCTATTACAAAAATTAATCAATTGATGAATCTCAGATAAATAATGGCCACTTGCCCTGAGAATCATGCGACACACACATTGTTTGTGCAGGTAGTACTTAAAGTAGTCATTACGTATCAATGAACTCAGCGGCCTCTCAAAATGAACGGGATGCTATAGCTGTATGAGAGACACCCAGTATCCTTACATCACGCCTGTGCTTAAGTGACGGATGACAATTTCACTACATTTTGACGTGCGTTTCTTTAAAGTATTTTTAGAGACATTTGGCGCTTTCGTATCCCTGCTGTACGCTTATTAGAATTGTTCGATGGTCAGTCTGTTTTTACCAATGCAACAACTCGAGAACCACTAAACCGAAATTCATAAATTTCTGCCTTGGAAAATTTTACGAGAAACTCTCCGGCAACTTTAACTTCCATTGAAGTCAGACAAAGGTAATGGGCACTTGATGTGAAAAAAGTATAATAACTTGTGCTTATATACATATATACATACATACGTATACAAATGAAGATAAGTCTGTCTCATTATTTTAGCAAAATCCTCTATTCAAGTGGAAATATAAAGAGCTCTATTGTCACTGTGAACACATACTACACGCTTTCTCTGTACCCTAGTAACAACGCCACAGTCGCAAGTAATTTTTGCCCGAATATGAAAAAAATAACATGTTGGGTAATAAAGTGGAAAGACATATTCAGAATTGTTACACCGAAATAATTATTTTTTTGTTATACCCTCTTATAACAGTGCATCAAACACTAGCACCCATGAAACGAAAACCTAGAGGAAATTAGAGAACGCCCGCGCAAGAACCATACCTTTGTACGCAGATTTTCCGGCTTATTAATAAACCATTCGACAACAATCTCCCTTTTTCGTATTTTTTCCATAAAAAAACTTACATACTTCTCAAAACTTTAATAGATTTTCAGGTATAATTAAAATTACATTTTGGTTACATACATGTATTACATGCCGTGTTACTTACCATGAGGGAAGAGTAGGAACGCTGACTTCATTGGAACTTCGCTGTGCAGATTTTGCAACCTGGAAGAGTGAAAACAGTGATAGATTTTCACAGTAGATGGTATCAAAATAACGAAAAATTTAAACGTCAAATTATATACTTACTTTACTGACACTCCAGTGGCCCAACCCGAGGTTTTAATGCCCATTATTACATCAAATCTGAAGCCAAATCTATTCACTTCTCCTTGACAGAACCAATATATATATACAAGGGCCTTTTTGATGCTATATTCTATCTCCTTCTTCTTGCTTCTCTAAATGGTGTTTTCCCAGTAAATTTCCGTAATATTTTACACCCTTCGCCCCTTAAGTCCTACAGTCATGTCTACCATGTCAAATTAAAAGGTGCACAGATTTGAGTGTCAGACCGATGGTCATATGGTACTAAAATAGCCACAAATTTTCGGTACTTAATGCGGACAGGAATGGATAAAACTTATGAAACGTAATGGCTTTAACATATAGGTATATGCAGCTACGTCCTGCTGCTGTGCCAGTGTCATAGTAATGAATGACGGGCGGAAGAGTAAGGCACAGCGAGAAAAACTTTGATGACCTGTCGAAATTCCAGAAAGATACATACGCGTTGTTATTAGGGGCTTAATTACAACTTCGTAATAAAAACAAATTTTTAACTTGGAGCAAAAATAAACTGAAAATTAAATTATTGTATGAGTCTTAACAACAACAATATGTTCTCCATTGTTCCCTACATGTAACAAGCGGACCCTGTGTTACAAAATTTATAATCATCACATTCAGCAACTAGTGCATCTGCATGTCAGGAAAAAAGCACCATCAATTTCTGAAAACTTATTATGTACATTTTCTCACTTGTCCCCATTCTTCACTCACACTTTTTTTCTTTAAACAAATTCTTCCTAGTGTTTGAACAAGCTACATAAGTGGTTTCATCCCTCAACCTCCAAGCTTCTCTTTTTATTTTTTCTCTTAGAGAAGGGAAGTAGTTTTTTCCGCTGTATTTGCATTACCACAGTAGCATAGACTACTACACGGAAATGCTTTCCAAGTCGGAAGACGCGAGGAGAACTGGGAGCGGGACATATCTTGCGGCACCTGCTCCCACCGCATCCCACAGGAGTAGACTAATTGGGACTGCCGTCTCTAGTGCCAGTGTAGGAGAGTTACAGCATTTAAAATAGCACTGGCGGTGGGTTGAATGGATACCAACCAAACTCTGGTCCATATAATGAAAAGCTTATTGCATTAGGTTACGGCCAAGTTACAGAGCGGACTGTCGTGTCTGCCACGGCAACAACATAAGCCGGTACTGAAGCACCTTCAGGAGGGGAGAGTTGCTGTTTCAATAGGAAAGGAATTGAGCCGTGAGTTTGCAGGCAAGGTTGGTATCGATTTCAGATATGATAAAGGGGTGGTCCTGTTTAAAGGAAGAAAACTGAATCGGTACAAAGCTAGTTCATCGGAGCAGCTTTTGACGCATTCGAAAAGAATAGTTATAACACGAACACATCAGTTCCGCTGTGTTTGTCTGTCTGTCTGCCTGCCTGCCTGCCTGCCTGCCTGTCTCTCTCTCTCTGTCTGCCTGCCTGCCTGTTTGTCTGTCTCTCTGTCTGTCTGTCTGTCTGCCTGCCTGCCTGCCTGCCTGCCTGTCTCTCTCCCTCTGCCTGCCTGCCTGCCTGCCTGCCTGTTTGTCTGTCTGTCTGTCTGTCTGTCTATCTGTCTGTCTGTCATTCTGTCTGACCTCCCATCCTAATGTGGCAACAGATGAGCCACTATGTGGGGGAATCACTACATTTTACATTAAAAATTTATACTAAATTCTGTCGAAAAAATTCTGTTTAATAAAATAAATACAAAACAATGACACGAAAAAATGCACACAAGTATACTAAAATTATTTCATACGTACAGTAGACTCCTATATGTTTCGGCTAACTGTGGCCAGCAACAGGGGTGTAAAATAAAAAGGCTGGGTAAATTAAAATTATAAAAAGTAATTGAAAAATTATCAAAAATATAAAATATATCAGACCCGATGCAAAGGTGTAATTACAGTCATATGAGGCAATGGTTTAAAAAGTACATAAATATGAGTTACTATGATAAGGATGAGTTGATATTAGATGGTGCACGTAAAGGTTTCAGTTAGCAATTCACCACCCAAGAAAAATTGTTGTGTTGCGGATTGTACTGTAAACCATATCGATTTTAATTGCACCTTTGCATTGGCTCTAGTACATTTTATATTCTTTATATTTTCATAAATTCTTTTTATGCTATTAATGTATCCAACTTTTGCACTTTACACTCCTGATGATGGCCACATATTTGACCGAAACATATGACAGTCTATTGTACGTATAAACTAGTTTTAGTATACACGTTTGCATTTGTTGGTGTGCTATAAATGTACAAATAAACAAAGCCTGGTTAAAATCTGTCAGTGACTAACACATTACAAATACCCGCGTTTCTGCTCTCATCTCGCAAGTAAATCTCATGAAAGTCGCTAATATCTACTGGAGCGCACAGTGTTTGGCAGAAAATTTGTAAACGTAAATAAACTATATAGTTTATGTACACTACACTATTTCCCTAAGTATCGGAGTTTTTGAAATTATTTATAAAGAAGCGAAAACTCCAGAATTGTTAAGGTACGCATACATACTTCCATCCGAAATATTTCACATTTTATCTGCCTCTTATGTCAGACGGAGAGTTTAGTGGATACAAAGGGAGATGGTTTTTGGTGATAGGAGCTTGTACTGAAGTCTCACATATAAGAAACAATGTGACTATTCGTTATCGTATCTTAAACGTTTACAAATTTATTTGTAGCTGAAGTAAACCATGGCCAGAACACTGGCCTTATAGAGTCCGAATTTGTGTCGACTGGCGTTCGCTAACACGATTGTCAATATTTTACCTGAGTGCAAAATAATTTCAGTATATCTTACATAAATTCTACTTTTCATCAGATAAGCTAGGCTGGTCCAATCGAGAAGATGAAGCGAACGGGGTCAGTAGGAGGCACTGGGTTTGTGAAAAATGCATACACACCTGTAGTCGGTAAGACTGAAGGAAAAGGAGCAGTTGTGTGACCTAAATGTGGACGGAAAGATAATATTAAAATCAATCTGAAGATATACAGTGTGAGGATGTGGAGTGGATTCAGCTGGATCAGGATATGTTCTAGTGCCGGGAGCTTCTAAACACAGAATTAAGTTTTCAGAATCCATAAATCTATCTCAGCGACTACCAGGTTCTCAATAATGACTCTGGTTGTGCTTCCAAATTACCAACGACAAGCAAACCTGAAATAAACTGAAAGATCTCAAGTGGAGTATTTTATACGGACACAGGTCTAAACAAAGTCTTTGTGTACATAGCAACTTGCTTTAAACCTCTGAGGCAAGAATTTTATCCAGATGCTATGTTACCTGTAATGATATTCACTATTTTACAGAAAAAAAGCACTGCAGATGCAATACTAAGAACAACACATTAATGCTGTTTACAAGTATTCCGAAATTATGCTCAGAATCGTAAGAAATCTGTCAACGATTCACTTCCTGAAAAAATGTAGAGGATTTTAAAGGCAAAATAGATAGCACGCGATGTTACTATTGTGAGTTAAAGTTTAGTACAAAGCGAAGAAAATTTGCTATTATTAGTACAGCCTAGTCAAGGAAGGATCGAAAACGAATTATCTTTAAGCATGTAGAATTATGTCACTTGTTCCATAATAAGTACTGAATCAATTTCTCTTAGAAAAAAGCCTACTGTCTTAGTTCTCTGCCATCTATCGGGTTGTTAATACACGGTTGCTGAAATACATTTGAAAAAGAATTGGAAATACAAGCCGTAAATGAACATGGTTAAGTATTCTTCAAGACATAGTAGTTACTTTTCTACTTCAGGCAGTTCATCTTCTGATGTAGCTCGAATATCTACATCACTATTATCATTTCATATACACTTAAAAGAACTACAATGACACTTGAAAGTAATAATTACCAACAAATGCACAAAGCGCATATTATCTCCGCTCTAAAGACCTCCTACGTCTTTCAACCCCGCTGGGTCATCTTCAGGGAGAACAGTGTCGTTACACTAGGACTGCACTTATACAGTTGAGTGAGAATGTGGTACACCCAGACCCCGGCAAGTTCACTCTCTCCCTCAGCGGAGTGCGAAGTCAGTGGCACATTCTCACTCAACTGTGTAAGTGCAGCCCTAGTGCAACGAAACTGTTCCCCCTGAAGATGACCCAGCGGGGTTGAAACATGTAGGAGGTTCTTATTGTGAAGATAATACACACTTCGTGCATTTGTTGGTGAATATTACTTTTATGTGATACAGTGCACGGATATGGAGCATATTAAATTACACGACACCTGTTCTGAACCGTTGCCACAAGCCGCATAGTTCAGCAAAACGATGAAAAGAAATTGGGAAACTTCCACATCAAATTAATCCCGCAAAAATCAATATTTTGACTCTCGTGTAATAGCTTCTTGTAGCAATAAAAATGTGGGACCTAAAATATCAGAGCGGAGAGATATCAGGCCTTATCATGATCAGGGTTCGTGTGTATAAAGAAGTGGATATTAAGATGTTAGAAAACTATAAAATTACATATTTTGAAATACAGATACAATTTTTATGTTACCTCCCATGTTAATTTTTAACTTTAAAAGTTAAAATCAGCCTCAAAAGCGCAACAGTTACTACAATAATGACAGCATTTACTGTTAAAATAGCCGTGTAATTTGCCCATAGGATGTGTTTATATGTTTGGTGTTATTTTTATGATACAAAGCGATTGATTTCCTGAACAATAATAGACATTCATTCTTTGTAACTGAAAAGCAGTGTTACTTTGTAAGGGGAAAAGCAAATGTTTAAATACATTCAGATGCATTTCATATATAGTAAAACAGGTAAAGATGCCCCACTGCCCAAAGATGTCCCATCATTAGTTACCTCGAAAACTTAGGCTTAGGAACCTGCACATATTATACAGCTAGAAGGTCTTCCAGTGATGAATCTGGGTGTGCACAGGTCACAGTCGCTGTGTTTTTCTCGACGCCCTGATGTTTTGTAAAGGAAGTAACGTGATTTGTAACCCTCTATATTCCAGGGAGCTATAATTTAGTAATTTTCTGTTTCTTTATGCTTATAGTAATTTTACCAACAGTTTGTGTGAAGGAAGAGTAGACTTTTCTCTACTGTTTTATACCGTTACAAACTTTCGCAAGCCACACCATAGTCACGAGATCAGCCGGGGCATCTTTGCTACACGTCTGGGTAGAGTCGCCCGACTGAGAGATAGGTAAAGATGCCCCCACTGAAATTTAACTCGCTTGTTTGGCCTGTGTTCGTACATGGAATTGAATACTATACTTCCATTGATATGTTGATGAAAGACCACAAAATTGTAGCCTACCTACTATAATACATTTTATTTACCTCTTTTACATGTTAAAAAGAAGATATTAAATGGCACGCCTTCACACCTGCATCCGTCCATTGCTCAACACCCATCTGGGTTCCTCAGGGAAGAATAATTTCAAGAAAACGGTTCACAGCCCAAACTCGAGCACTTCTGATAAAAATTACGAAAGTGACTGTTGTAAATAATGTAAGGAGTACTACTATGTAACCAATGAGGAATGCGACTGGATAAAATGTTCATTGTGTGAGAACGGGCAATTTGAAAACTGCACAATTTTCGCCAAAACGTGCATCGATCGTGGACGTAGCAACCGTTCTAAGAAACTTAAAAAACGTAAGAAATCTACAAAGAAGTAAGAGGGAGTCTCATAGTGATACAGAACGTATTTTATGTGGTTACGATTTTGTTTACTTCAAATTTATTACTTTCTACTGTGTCATATATGTGGAACACCTTTCATCATGCTTAAACCAAAGACGCCCCGTTTACATTCCTTCGTAATTTTTATTCTGTCAGTGAACGAATTAATATTTGCTACAAAGGAATTAATAGTTTTGTAGCAGAGACCCTACTGTACGTCTGCACACCCAGATACAACTTCTGTTGCTATACACAATTGTAAAAATCTGTCAGAATAAAAAGTGGCGCAGCTTTGCCCAATTTACTCTATCAAAAGGTTAATAAGTTTGCTTGCCGGGGACTTAAAATATCGTCAGGGTAATGCAAAAGTAATCTTATATGTTTTATGTTATTCATTCCGTGCATTGATGATGACTAATCTATAACAATTAACCAACAAAGACTGAATATTATTTTGTTTAACTTTTATAGATTAAACTTATACGTTTTTAAAACAAGAATTAAACACAGATTTTTTCTTACAGCTCTGCAGTCGTAGGCAGTAATATTATACGGCGATCTCAGTGAGAACCATGTGAAGGAATTTTGTATTAAAACTGACATTCGGGTGCACACAGCAGTTCTGTTAGCAATTTCAGGCAAACATTTAAGGTAACAAATATTTCAAGGCTGAACTACTACCTCACAGTGACAAGCAGCTATTGGAGGTAAATTAATTTTGTTCTGAGAATCACACGGAACCAAAATCAAACACTGTGTTCAAAATGCAGAGTTTGGAGATTAAAGGAGTACATAAAGTTACCAATGTGTCCTAAGAAACCAAGATAAAAATTTCAAGTGAGGTGCGTCAGATAAAATTGCAACTGTCAGAATGCGGCGGGAAGGAGCGCTATGGCAAATTTACACCTCTGAAATTAAGAAAACAATGAACGAATTATTTCAGTATAACATGAATTATATTCAAAATTTGGTAATAAATTAACCCTGAAACGTACTTTGTTCACCTTGAAGCAAATCCTGTCTTTAAACCGGTCAATCATGAGCGTTGACGTCATAAAGCATCCTTAAATTCCTCAGCCTTTTGTTTTTTAAGAGCTGACCGAATGAGGGAAAGACGTGAAAATTTTCATGTATAACAATGATGATGGTGATGATAATTCAGTTAATTCAAAATCGGATATAATACAGAAATAAGTACATAAGGAAAACAAAGAAGCGAAGGCAACGGAACATAACACAGGGAAGAGCAGTATGATTAAGTTACCAAAGAAATCTGGTTTAAATAAAAAATTGTGCATTACTGTCCAAATAAGGCAGTTTCATAGGTGAAAACACGAATACAACTGTCAAGGCAAAGTCTGATAACGTGTTTTACAAACGTGTAAATGTCTCAAAAAACCAAACTAACAGCTCAGGTGCATCTAACAGGTTGAAGGTTTGTGGAAGGACAGCCGACACTGAACAGAGAAAGGTCGTTTATATTCCGAGTAGAAACCCGAAGAACTATAGTGTCCAAAATGGACAGACGAAATTGTGAAGTAGATGAAAACAAACTAATTAACGCTATGGAATAGAATGCTTCCTGAGAAGCTAATCAGTCCTCAGCTAGTCAGACATGCCATGTATTTTACGAAAATCGAATGTTCATCACTGCATTCACAAAGGCCCGCCTCCTGTCCCTACCATGAGCCAGACTAATCCAGTCCATGCCCTATTCAAATTCTTGCAGGTCCATCTTAAAACTGTCCTCCCATCTACGTCTGTCCTGAAAGTGGTCTCTGTCCCTCAGGTTTACGGACCAAAATCTTGTATGGGCCTCTCCTTTCTTCTATAGGTGCCACGTGCACCTCCCATATCTTTCTTTTTAAAATTAAATAAAAATATACTGTAAAAGTGATTCCTTCTTTCAAGAAAAGTGTAAAGTTTTAGGTAAGGTACCTTAATGAATTAAGCCCACGATAAGGAGCGTCAAGAAAGGAAAGATGATAACAGACAGAAGCAAAACCCTATGAATTTTTTTCCGCTGGATGGTATCAAAAGACGACTTAGAATGCCGGATAATTGAGGCGTCGTATATTACGCTATACATCTAACTAAAGTGACGCATAACACCATTAAACAAGCAAGAGAAGAAATAAAAGTTATAGTGCGAAGAAGGCCCAATAGCTGAATGGACTCAGAAAAAACACGTGGACTTGTAACTGGCATTACTTTCAAGTTTAGGATAAATACGAAATTTAGACAGGCGGAGGCGGCAGCGGCGGAAGCAGCAGCATATTTAAGAGCTTACAACTTGAAAAAGAAATCAGAGTACAGTTCCTAGAAACACGCGTATATATGCACTCACAAATTGGGTCAAGAACTTACATACAGGACTTAAGCAGATCCAAAAGAATTGCATATGCTAAATTTGCCATTTTTTAAGCGTTGAAAACGGTTTCGAAGAATATTAATCTCAGAGAGGGGTCTGAAATATGGGACGGACAGACAGACACTTTATGCATGTAATATAAATTTGTAGAATCTCTTATGTAAAATGAAAAATCACCAAGGTAACTGTGGGGCTGCAAGTTCAGTGGCATCATCCTGGCGTAGGACACAGATAGACGCAGTTGATGATAATATTGGCAGCGTATCAACCCCCGTCTAATTATGTTTCGTGTTGACCGCACGATGTTCCATTCCTGCGGGCGCACAGCTCTTATTGACACTGTTACTAGGACGATCAATGTACGTGATCATTACACAGTATGCATGTTTAAGCATGCCTACATAACCAAACAACAGGACCAAGCACAGCCTATCTCACGTTGTCTGTAGACAAGGCTCCCAAAATACTGACAGTGCACGTTCGTTAGCCACAAATCTAACCAACCTCAAGAAGCAAATTTTCTTTTCAGAACCTGGTAATCGACAAGCCAGTCAATTATTTCCCCACATTTTATGAAATTCGAAGGTTTACCGTCGTGCTCCCAAGAACTGCTTCCTAACCTGAGCCAAATAAATTGAATTCACATCCACTTGTACTCTTTATTCATTACGTATACACTTTAATATTATCCTCCCATCTACACAAAGTATTTCAAATGTCCCTCCAGTTGTTTCCACCCAAATCAAGTAAAAATATGCCTTTGTCCTTTCTGCCACACCTGCTACACGCCCCGCCCATCACATTCTTAGCTACGCCGTTCCGACGATTTATCTGTTCTGGGGTCTATTTCAGCGTTGCAAGACTGATATTTAGAATCGAAATTGTAACTTCATCTTTAAAATGACCATTATTTGTATTGCTCAGAACTTCACAGTTACCGTAAACGTACTCAAGGGAGTCGGGGATATTGAGTGTAGTGGCCGACTTTGAAATTGGGGTTCCATTCAAAGCAGGGGCATTGGTTCCATCCACAGCGTCTAAACTGAAAACCTGGCCAGCCAGCCTTCTAAACATTGATTTCCGAAAACTCTTTCCTCCGGGCAAGGCAGCTGCGTCACGAATGTCACCTTAAGTAAGTGCCGAAATTTAGAATGCGTGGAGCTGTCCTCCTCTTGCCCATGTCTCTTTACGACGTCGTACTTAATGAAGCAGAGACAGCGTTTATTTAAAACAATAATATTTAGAAAAATTGTAACATAACAAAAACTGTTGCAATAAATTCGGAAATCAAATTTGTATAAAAGAAGTATAGAGTGTTCGCAGGGAAGAGTTGTGCTTAGTGAGTTTCTTTAGGGCTTTTTTAACGACGTTGTCAATTGCTAAGACTAAACAGCTTCCATGGTACACGGCTGAAGTATGAGTTCAGAGCACAATTTAAAAGGTACTGACAAGGGAAAACTGCAGATCTCGGAGAATAAAACGCTCCGTTGTCAGTCTATCGACCACAAATCCCTCATACCTGCCCTGGGACAAAACTTGGGCCTCCGTGGTAAAAGGCTGGCAACTAACAGCCTGAGCCAAAGCACAGACTCTGTAGCAGTAAAACAAAGTAGACAAAATATAAAGTTCAAAGAAATACAAATATATCTGCAAGACTGAATTCAGTAGCATGGATTAAAAATAATACAAGTAAAGATAAAACCTTAAAAGATAAAAGAAAATTGTTTGCGGACTTGAGAATACAGTTTGAATTAACTGAAGGCGTATAATGTGCAAAGAAAGAAATACGGGTGCAACTGTCTGTTTTTAGGTGGCAACAAATTGTAGAACTACTTCTGTAAGTTAATGTAGAAGGAAAATGAGTCTACTGAAGGAACTCTCTTTATGGCAGACTGGATTAGTAATCCCTTTAGGATGCAAGGTAAGATACTTTAATTCCTTTCTATGACGACGCTATCTCATCGCTCTTAATGACGCCTTCTGCAATAAAATAACCTATGCAAGTACACCGACCATCCAAAGTGCTGGAAATAGAAACTCAAAATCCATGTCTATTATAACAATCCCCTTTGATGATTCTACCTACAATGGAAAATAATCAATGCTTTCACGGTTACTAAACAACAGTCAGTGCACTAAAGCCCTCGTAAATTACAAAACCACACATTTTCCGACACTCTCTTTAATGATACCATTAATAAAAGATTTTATGAAATTTTGACTTTACACGAACCCGCAATAATTTAAAGTAGGGAAGTTATCCTCAACAAGACGACAATCGCTCGGGTGATAGTGATACCACCTTTACCTAATGTCAGATACATGTGTCACCATCATAATTTAAAAATATTATGGAGATGATAACATTGTTTCCATCTTAACATGTATTCCTTTAACAAATATTATTAGGTTTGTAATACAGTTACGGAGCTCCCTCGTATGTTTATACGTGTAGTTCATTAAACGTCGTTAGTCTTAATCACGGTTTTCTGAGAGGGGATGCCATGATAGGCAGGCAGACAAAAACGTATACAAGTATGTAAGCAAGTAATTCGACAGGCAAAGACACAGACAGAAAGTGAATAGATGGGTGGATGTATGGATGGACGGACGGACGGACCGACCGACCGACCGATCGACAGGCAGGCAGGCAAGCAGAAAGAAAGAAAGAAAGAAAGAAAGAAAGAAAGAAAGAAAGAAAGAAAGAAAGAAAGAAAGAAACAAACAAACAAACAAACAAACAAACAAACAAACAAACAAACAAACAAACAAACAAACAAGATAGATAGATAGATAGATAGATAGATAGATAGATAGATAGATAGATAGATAGATAGATAGATAGATAGATAGATAGATAGATAGACGGAATGGCAAAGGGATGGATGAATTGACAGGTGAGTTGATAGGTAGGTACATTAGGTGGGTAGGTAGGTGGGTATGTACAAATACAGACAGACAGACAGACAGACAGGCAGGCAGGCAGGCAGGCAGAAAGTTTGATGCCAGCTTTTCTTAATTATCCTGGTACACATCTAGTAAATTAGCCAGTGTCACACACAAGAAGACTGTGATATAAGCTTCACTAACGTCAATCCTCAAATGTTTCGCTAATACTGTCAATTACAACAGCGGTCTCTGTTTGTGTGGATCTTAGTCTGAACCCGTTGCGAAGCCCTTACGAGTTTAAATAAAACTCCAGATCATATTACTCAAATTTGCGGTTCAAGTGGCGGCAATTTTGCTTAGTACTCGGGAGCCATAAAGTTCAAATCCGACGTGAAAATGGACAGCGCGGACTAAGATTTTGGTAGCTGTCCTCAGTCGCTGCAGATTAGTTACTGGATCTGACGACCACTTCCTTTCACAGTGTTTCCAATCATTATTCAGTAATCGTCTTTTATTCGACGTTATACGATGTGAGCTGCTGTAAATGTTGCAAACAGACAAAAACCTTAATTTCAGCTTATTACTTTGTCGTCGCTGAACTCGTCAGATTAACACTATAATGACAGGCAATTTGTACGCAGCACAAGTAGGCGGGTATTATCTGAAAACAGGAAGTTAATTTTCCAAACGTATTTACCCTATTATTATAAAATAGCTTATATAATATCACAGTTCAATATTTGCTACGTGCCTCATAAAGGACGTATCAGAATTTAATTATTTGCTGTCATCAAAGTCTGCTCATGCAAACAAAGAACCGCAACATCCAATTTCATTCCATTTGAACAATTACAGTTCCCTTCGTACCGTAAAAAAGAATCATGCTTTCATCCTATGTCACTACGAAATTGAAATGTTACTCAAACGACAGGGTAATAAACACACTTCATAATGACAAAACTTCTACTTCTCTGTATCAGAAAATGCCAGTAATTATCTCCACTTTCACAGCTGAACACGCCTCAAAGCACATTATGATACTCTGATTTCAAGGATAGTACGGCCAACATCTCGAGATGAACTCCCCCAAACTGTGTGCTGATGGGTGGCATCCGAAAAAGAGCGTATGATTTTAGTTCTCTGTAATGTGTCTACAAAACTATAAGGAATCACATTCAAGAAGACAATAGTATCAATGTTCACCAGTGGAAATTCAATTATAATGGGTTTATTTTCTATGGAGACAGTGGTAAAGGTCTACCACAGTACGTGACGTCTCACCTCAGCATACTGTAAACACATTCTACAAATTCAAAAATACAAATACCGTATAGGTCTACTTGTACTCAAGCTATTTAAACTTTGCCTTTGTCCAAACTGTTGGAAAAATTTCATTTGATTAGCAGTCTCAATAGAAGTATACTCGTCTTAAAATGGTTGCAAATGTAAAGAAATGATCTAAAATTTACATAGTTTTCGGATGTTATTAATACTTATCCTGTTCTTTAGATTTCAATCCCATTTCCAGAACAATATACTGACAAAAATGGAGTTTACTCATAAATTTGACAGTAACTGTACGATGCCTAAGAAATAATAAAGCTTGACTTATAAGCATTGTCGAAAGCACAATCAAAGCTCCTCGCAGTACTCGAAGGTAAAATTTATATTAAGTGCCACGGTGCCCCGTTTTTCCTGATTTTATAATAGACGCACAAATAGGCCTGTTTGCCTGCGTCTTCGCCCATGCTGGTGCTTGCATTCAAACATGTTTCTTTCTCCTAAACCTGTACTAAACATATATCAGTGTTGGTCACTTACAGTTAATTTCATTCAAATGGGAATAATAAGCCTGCGCCACATTTATAAACACTAAATTTTTGAGGTCCTGCTGTAGCTATATGTACAACTGTTGTAATAGTAAGAAATTCTGCGTTTTGCAGTATATTCCATTTTCGTAGTTGACGTGATTCTTATAACAAAGAGTGACTGTTTATTCAAACAATTTTCACCCAGTGGCCTAAACAGGGAACAAGGACTGGGTCATCTGCGGGACAAAAACTGAGATGTTACCTGTATCGTAGGTGGACGTTAACCTCTTAAAAGATATTCAGTATTTTGAAAATAATAGAAATTATGTAAACCTTTATATTCTGTTCCCTTTTGTAAATAAAACTGCTACCCGAAGGAAGTGGCATGGAAATCTACGTAAAACAGATCTGCATGTTTTTTTTTTTTAGACAACTGCACGTGTAGAAACTGCCTTTAGATTTCTCACACTTAAAAGCCGGTACTGGCTAGAAGCCAGCGGTCTGGAATTTCCTGCGACAGGCCAGGCAGATCAAGGTTATTCGAGGTTTTCTTCTGTCCTAGAGCTTATGCTAAGTTGGTATACAAGATTTACGTTTCCCCGCATGCTTCTCCCAAAATTACCTTCGTAACTTCCACCCAAATGCAGCCGTTCCAAATTCGTCATAATGATGCCTTCCAAATACAAAATTCAACCAAAATTGTCAACTTCTTTCCTTTGCTGCACAGTAAAAACACAGTCCACTTCCCAAAACATTTTCTTCACTTCACAACTTTTACATTGCCTCCACACTACCTTTACCAGAAGGACGAAAGGGCACAGCCTGAGAATCTTCACAGCACAAAATTTTGTGCCCCCTCCCCAGACGAAGCATGTAGTTTCTATAACTACACCCTCCCCTCGATTTCTTTTTCATCCTTTGGGCCTCGAGTCGCACTCAGGGAAAAGTCCTGGATTATCTACAGGCTTCCTATTTCATCATATTGGCCTGTGATAGGCCTGCATTTATTCATGACGCATTTCACGAAGCCGTAAGCATGTCACATGACATAGCGCCCGATGACGTAATGAGTACTGAAAAAAATAACTGAAAGTACTGTGGAAGAAAGCTGCTTTGCGTAATTTGAGGTGAGCCTACTCTCTGGACGTTTGCCTGAAGGGACTGGGGAAAGCTAGGAAAGCCATCAATGACAGCCTGTCTCCTAGCCGAGATCTGAAACCGGATCCTCCAAAATAAAGAGCAGGAATACTGCCCACCCGACGACGACTTATCGCAGGAGTAATGTACGAGTCTGTTGTTTTTTAATAATAACCGTTCAAAACACGACGCAGACCAACTCTGGATTTCTCTCTCTCTCTCTACACACACACACGCAAAGGATAAGTCGTGTACGAATGAAGGCGACACTATTGTGACGTATCATAAGACATGCCCATTGCTGCAGACTGCTGACGCGTATCTGGAGGTGTATCTGGTTCCAATCTTAGCCAGCACACCTGCCCCCTTGTTGAGGACCTCAGCAGTACGCAGCTGCCAGTAAAGAAATTGCTAATGTATTAATCAGTACCATGAAATGCGCACCGAGCATAAGGAAGATCAGATGTTCACATCAACGTCTGTTACACATTTCGGCCAAGTTAGGCCACCTTCGTGGAATTATCGAATGTAACTGCAATCAGGCCACGGTCACTTCTTTCTCAGTATTTTGAATCCATTTTTCAACAACAATTTTACCATTCAACCCTAGATATCTACAGGCTGAGATATTGCCAGTCTCGTAAGATAAATAAACAAATAAATAAATAAATAAATCATCATCGTCTTCCAAACATGTGTTAGACTATGTGTTCTCTTATGGTCTCGAGCCATCATTCGGCCGGATGCCAAATAAATAAGTAAATAAAAATGCTAATATGAATGGCTGTGTGCTCAATTAATACGCTCTTGTAAATCACTGTCCAGTGCGGAGATTCTAACCAGGCTCTGCAAGACAGACCGCCCCTCCTAACTTCAAATCTGATGATACAATGGCGGGTCGCTGGTGACGAGAAACGTGGCATTTACAAAGCGTCGTACCCAAACGATGGCACCATCCAAGACTACATAGTAACACGTTGATTGTCTACGTGACGTGATTCTAACGCCAACCCCCTTTGAGTTTCCAAATTTACAGACCTTGGGGAGAAAGATGGAAGTTGTGTGGGTTGCAGACAGGTGATGAATTAACGCAGTGTGTTGGTTGGCCTGCTGGGACAGGAGGGGTCTTCAAATTGCAGAGAGAACGTGTGTACTATAGCTACTGCATTCCGGAGCTGGCATTGACAGGGGTGATGGACAGTGATAGATGTGTTTTCCTCTGCAGGTTATAACTATGTGCGGTTGCAGTCAGGTATTATGGTAATAGTGGCCTACGCGCGTGGAACGACAATAGGAGGGATATTGATTGTATTGCCAGCAAAATGAAGCAGCAGAACCATAGACTTAATATATAACAACCACAAACTTATTTAAATACCTTTCACAGCCAGAAGGCTCTTGAAATATGTAAAATGTTTGTAAATTTTAGTACATTAACAGTAAGGAAATCTTCATCCATCAGCCTTAAACTTAATTACGTAAAAGTTAATTTGTCCTTATGCTTAATTAAGAACTGCTTCATGGACACGTGTGAGTAAGTAAAGGTATGGTTTTACGCATTCCTAAAGGTGGTACTAAATGGTGGTGCTTTTTCACCATTCTAATTCCTGCTGTTTTACCATCAAGACTACAGCCACCAGCATCAGTTTGGTAGAAGACAGGGTGGACCACAGACCCGGAATCTGAAGAGGAGAGGAATATCTCTGAACCTGACGAAAACAGATATTTCCTTAGGTTATCCAGCCTGTAGCCTACTCAATAAACTGCGTTACTATCCCGTCACTTTAATGGGAGGTTTTACAAGTAACTTTACCTTGAAGATTTTCATCGACTAAAACTCTGTGTGAATGTATATTTTCGTCATTTTACCAACTAAATGCAAATGCAATTTAGCTGGTATATGAAAAGAAAATATTGATTCAAAATGCACAGAGTAAGTAATTTTAAAAACCTGTGTGAATATATTTGTGTTTTTCTGAATCATTGTGTGCGGTTAGTCTCTCAATCAAGCAAGGACGATCTCTTTTTCAAAAGTTTTTCACTGCAGGGCCTACTTGGTGTTCTGTTTATTTCTCTCTTTACATGAGCTGCATGCAGGCTTCGACTTGTTCAGCGTTCAAAATATTTATAATTTTGTAATATACACTTAAGGATGGTGTGGTGTAATGCTTTGCAGTGGTATTCACATAACAGGTTGTGTTCTGTTTATAGTTTTTGAATGTCATCTTTCTTAAACACTCATTTTTTATTACCAGATTTAGGTACCCTGCATTACTGCTTCCTTTGTTTCAGGGAATTTAAAAGTTCCTTAGCCCAAATGTGTCGCACGTTACTTACTTTTTGTAAGATGTTAATAATTTCACTGTAAGATACATCCCAACTCTTTAGAGTTATACATTAAAATACAAATATAATTTTGATTTGCAAGGTACAGTAAGAAACAGGAGAGTTTAGTCGGTAGAGTGTGCTGGACAACCGAGGAATTGTTGATGGACCCCCCAGCAAAAGCAAGATATATTTTTCATGTCAAAAAGGTCTAACCCGGCCCTGGAACCAGCCCACCCCTTCATTCCACGGTTAACGGTGGCTTTCTCCAGGGATAAAGTGGAAGGGGTTACGGGACTGATCACCCATGTTTTTCTACAGAAGAAGCTAAGAATTCATACAGCTGTAACTTCACTGTCCATATGGCTTCGTGGTGATCAAGACCCGATCTACACTGTGGAGAGAGGACAGCCACGTTCCAGTCAAGAGTAAGTCAATTTCTAAGTCAAGCTTTTAAGAGTTTTAGTGAAACAAAAGGGTGGTCTTCACACACTACAAGCGGGGGAGAAGATAGAAATAGACATAAAGACAGCACACTACAGTCTGTTATTCCCATATAGGGAATAATAGACACTATACGCCTGCATTTTAAAATTTTATAATTTACAAATATTTGCAAAAGAATTTTACTGTCCATGCACTGTAAATTAACTAAACTATGTAAAAGGGAGAGGCCTTTACCCTAAACACTTTTCTTTTATATTTGTATGCCTGATAATGGCCGCTTAGGCCGAAATATATAGCAGCGCAGTAATAAATACTGAGAAAAGTAAGTTGTTTTTGGCTGTATGACATTAGAAACAGAAGAGTAAGTCAGATATTCTTCACTGTAGCAATATCACATTCAAGACACGGCGCTTTGAAGAACAGACGCATTGAAATACAGGCAAAAAATATGTTCACCCAATGTAAGAGCACCCATTCTCGGAATCGGGCTGGACCAAGGAGGTGAACATTTCTATCCGCATAGTACAACAAAATAACTCTTTTGAAGTCTCGGACGCAAAATTCTGCGCGCGCAGCCGCACGCACGTGTACGTAGAAGACATTACTACGTACGTGAACAGATTAGAATATAGTTTTCTTTAGGCCTTAATTTTGTGAATCATCGAGTTAAGCTGCACGTTGAAACTTGGTGAATCCAGAGAACTTTTGAGCTGCCGTGTTCGTAATTTCGTACTACATCTGCGACGGACATAATGTAGTTACCCTGCGAATACTGGGCTCGCCTAAGATTTAGCTTCCCGTTTTATCTTACATATTTCTAATCGGAACAGGAAATTGATTACTAATTTTCCTTGAGAAGAGCTTACGAACAAACATATTATTTCACGTCCAGTAAAGTTTTCCCTGCCCACGATAAGAAAGAATGGAGCGAGAGAAGGAATATAGCTAGCTCACTAATCGCCCTAATCTTAGGGACCAGACCGAGATAACTGGTTAACTTCACGCACCAGTCGATTTACACCAGGGAAAGAACTCCAGTACCCACTGACCTGGAGCCTGGGTGGGCACCAGATCCAGTCTGCACATTTTTGAGAAAAAATCCCTTGCCCCACCGGAATTCAAACCCCTGACCATCCAGCCCGTATACTAGTCGCTACTCCAACTACATTACCCCGGATCCTGAATATTTCACCTATTAAGTCTGACCAATCGATGACAAGTTACTGACGAAGACATTCTTCTCACAACCACGATAAATGGACTTAGTAGTCTTAAATAGGTAGATGGGACAGGAAACCGGATAACATGACTAAGGATCTTCATAGTTTTCGTCAGTTTCCACTAGCGAGTTCTGGCGTACTGCCTTAAACACACATCAGTCGCTTCCTTCCAGGTCTTTGCGAAGGGTGTATGTAAGTTCCTACAGGGTCAGGGCCGGGTGTAATTAGGATGTGTAAGTTCCTATATCGGGATGTGTGAATTCCTACACCAGGATAAGTAAATTACTACAAAAGGCATTTGTAAGTTCCTACATGAGTCAAAATTTTCCCACCAACTTGTTCCAGTCTTGGGACTGGCAACCAAATTAATCTGGTAGGCGTGGTTAAAAATTTTGGCTTACAGATTAAAATGTCATGTCAGGTCCTTCAGTATGTTTGCGCTTCTTTAAAAATTCCGTTTTAATGCTATATTTTATTTTTGTAGGTCACAGTTTTAACACACTGGAAGATGGAAATGCATCCTTCTGAATATTCCTTGAACATTTTCTTTATACAATTCGGTTTCATTTGGGATTTCTGTATTTTTTCTGGAACCGATTCCTGATCGATCACTGCGGATTTTAATGTAGGTATCTGCCTGAATGCCCTTCAAAATCTTGAGGAAATTAAAGATTTGTGGGTGGTGGTGGTGGTGGTGGTGGTGGTAAGAAGTTGGACTTGAGGACTCCATGGAAGGATTCACAAGCATTGGTAGTGTTCAATAAGTTGTAGGATTCAGAGGACGTTATTTCTGGAGGGAAAATGCTGTCTTCACTAGTATAAGTCTCAAATAAGTAATCGCAGAATTCGTCCAGGTTTTGCTTCTGTGGTTTTATAGCCTTTAACCAATCAATGGCGCACACTAAACATTACGTTTTGAAGCATGATGTTTCAAAAATGTAAAACTGTTCGCCACTAACCTGGGTTTATTTTTTTCACTCATCATGAAGCGTATGTCCATAATATACCAATATTCCACGTGATGGTGACTTGTAGGACGCTGTGCTTGCTTGTGCCAACACCACATTCATCTGAACCAGGACTGGGGGAAGTCTCATGTACTGGCACCCGAGCCACATCTCTCTGTCCAACTTCTGTTATCAGCAGAACCTCCTGTTTATTTACCATCAACCAAACATGACCACATTTATCACAAAAATTGACCGTGTAGGAATTTAGGTATCCCCTTTTAGGAAAACTTTATACCTGCACGGACCGTGTAGGAACTTATATACACCCTTTGCTTACTGGTTTTTTCAGACAGTTATCCTACAATTCCACGCTATATAACCCACACAATTTAAAGCTATTTTAGGTAAGCCAAGAAACAACAAATGCGGTAATCATAAAATGCTTGAAATATGAAAATTACTTTATTCCAGGATATGGCGCCGTGTTATCTTACAGAAGTGTATGAAGATTTCAGAAGAACCTGCTGAGTCCATCACCTCCCTCCTATATAGTAATTATGGAGTCAGTAGGCTTCTCTGAAACGTTGGTACACTCCCACCAAGCTGCACGTCATCACATCCCAGAAGACAGCAATACTGTTTCTCACCGTCATAACCTCCAATCTGTTTCAGATATGTAGCTCATCAGTTACTGCAGCGACAAAGGCTAAAATACCCCCCGTTATTTTTGACGTTGCTTACCTGTCTTCCATTTCATAACCACAACATTTTATCTTTAAAATCTCCGGTTGGAGAACGCAAGTTACGAAAAATACTAGGGAATATAAGAAAGATATATGATTTTTAAACCCCATGTTATTAATATACCTTCAAGTCCGAGTATTTCAGAGAAATATCTGTGAAAAGAACATTACAAACCTCTAATCTCAAGAAGGAAGCATCTAGTCTTTTAATTAATCACCTAATAATACAAGCAAGAGGGAAAAATAATATTCTTCTACCCATTACCGTTCTTTTGAATTTAATTCTTTTAAAGTGCATGTAATTTTTGTGTGTAACGTAAAACGAAGTCCATATTATTAACCTGGTTTGGTTTCGTTCCGCCACCTGAATCAGTTAAAATACCAGAATGTTCTCCTGTTTTAATCACTGTAATACAAGCTTGGTATAGGTACGCAATACATAGAAGGGGGAGCTGGGAGAGAATGCCATCTATTTCAGGCTCAAAAGCTTTTTAAATGTCAGGAGTTCATGATTTATAACGAATTATACAGGAAGGAACACCTGCGTCCCAGCGCTAGGAAAGCAAGCAACATATATACAAGAGTCTGAAAAGCCACTTCCTTCAAACAGAAGCAAAAGAAAAATTCAATACTCCACGAGTTGTAGCGATGTGACTACAAGGCTCGCAACGCTGTAAGGCGAGGCAATGTATATTTACCCTTATATTTAATTAAACAGCCTCCTATGAAGATGCATGCGGGAGTGGAGGTACAGCTCCACAAACATTATCATTTTCGGCACTAAATGTAGGTGAGTGTACAACTTCAATACTCAACCGCTTTGCTTTTGTGCAAAGAGCCCCACGTCCATTGATAGGCGGCTGGATGACCGCTCCGGTCGACAAGGTTAGAAACAAGGATGGAAAAATTCAGAATTATCGGTGAAGTTCTGTCAGCAGCCTATAGCCACTTGTCAATCTAAGTTTTGTATCCCTTCCTCTTCCCCAGATCATTTAGCAAAGAACCGCAGTTTCACCACAGGGGCGACAGGAGCCTGAAAGGACTTTGCAGTTACATGCAAAAGATTTGACAGCTGCCCCATGAATTTCAGGAGTAGCCCATTACAGCTTATACGCAATGACAGAGATCTATGAAAATACATATCATATGCAGGAACTTTAGTACATTGGATCGAAAGGGTCAGGGCCAACCATTTCAAGCCCACGTGCAATTATGCGTATAAATTGGTGTAACATTAAACAACTCTTGCAGTTGACAATAGAAGGTACTTAAATGCGTCGTACAGCAATAATTACCCTAAGCATCATTATTTGTAATTGAAACCCCATAAATTATGCAATGAATGAACTGCCACTGCGATCCATTTAGCCGCATTTTAATAGCAGTGTATAGTATGCCTTGAAGCAGCAACAACTCTTTCGTAAGGAAGGACGAAAAGGAAAATATGTCGCAGGTTGCCCGCGAGGGTATTTATTATAGTAAGAGAACCAACGTTTTGAAAGGGAACAAAGGTAGACAAAAACAGATCGTTGAAAACTGATGGAGGAATTGCTCATTGATACAGTATTATAACACGTCTAGAAGAAATGAGGGACTTGAATTTGATTCCGAACTTAGAAGAAATGTTTCTTGTCTCTGCAGCGCCCAGACCTCATCTGGGGCCCTCTGAGGCTCATATCCAATTTGAACAGGGACCTTTCATGGGGAGTAAAGCGACTTGCTTATAATTCTAACCACCTACACCCGCCTATTGTTTAGTTTAAGAATACATATATCTATACTTGCATTCCTGCACACGTTTTCATGCCATGGTATTATCGCAAAAACTTGCGCAGGCATATTTAGCCTGTCCATTACGACCCGCCAACGTCAGTTATATAATGCAGGAACCTATTGTAATAGAGGGTAGACTTAAAGGTAACGATGTCCCTGTCCACGCTATAATGGAATATGGCCGAGTAACATAGAGCTCCACTAAATGTACTTCGGCGCTGGATAGAGGTGAGTACGCAGCTTCGCACCCCGGCTACTTTACCACTGGGGACCCAGCCCCAGTATCCACTGAATAGGAGTTAACCTTCAGTTCATTGTGTACTGGGGCCTCCTTTTTAGGTAAAAGTAATACAAAATTGTCCTACGCGCTTTATTAACCCTTTGAAGACGAATCCCGTCTGTTTTATATAAGAACTCAGTGCGTACCGCGCTGTAAACACTGTCCATCTTGGTTACAAAAACCAATTTCTTAATGTTCTATGAGGCAAAAGTTTCTGTTTGTTCTGAGATCCACACAAAACACATAAATACAATGCGAGCACCATGTAGAATTTTTGAATGTTAAACCTGGCGGTACGTAAAGTTACCGCTATGCTTCAAAATGTTAACCACCAAAACATTGATACATATGGAGGAATAGAGTTATAGCTCCACACATTCTTTACATCGGCAGTATATGGTGTTGAATGATCAGCTTTCCGCTTTACTCCTGAGGAAATAGCCCGCAATATCTTTGAAGAGCAGTCTGGGCGGGCTTCTCAGTCGGTCTGAACCCTGAGAGGAAGAGAACAGTCTCTTGCTGTCACCTGGACTCGGGTTCCTCTCGTTTGTTCGTCAGTCCCTTAACCCAGTTACTATACCGAGTGGGCTGTTCCGGCTCCAATATTCTTGCTGTAATATAACATATTGTGCTCTGCGATGATGCAAAATACAGAAGCTACTATAGAATACGCATTTTGTGGAAGATAGTTGGAAGCCTGTGTGAGGGGAAAGATGGGAGTCAGATTTACACTTGATCCCCGAAACAGAGTTTTGTTCGTTCCCCCGTAACAATCTGGCAGCAGTACCCCTGACAGGCAGTGAGATTGGGGCGGAGAGGGGAGACGTGTTGTTTTGCCGGTGAGTTGAGACTTTGAAATCTTCCCTGAGACAGCCGCCTTACTACTGTACCTAGGCACCCGCTTCTTCTATTTGTTTGCATTGTACGGCAAATCCGCGGGCCTTGAATCCCCCATCAGCCCATCCATGGAAGGAAGAAGCTGAAGAAGGAAAATACACAACGAGGAAATTGGATAAGAGAAATGGGAAGTTTGTGTAAGGTCGTCTCCAGACACACCTAGACTAGCACAGACTTCTTGATAAGAAAGATATAATTTAATAATAACAGCATGAATTGTCGATTTTTGTAATTCCATGAAGGGTCAAGGTTTTGTGTATTGAAATTCTGCCTGGAAGTCTACTGGTTGGTTAAGTTCACTCCTCTGTAATGAGAAAAGGCAGTAACCGGTTGCTGGGGTTTCACCGTAATTATATATTTATCCGCACAGACTCGATTTATTATCCCACTAGCACAGGAAACTAATTAGAAAGGGGCAAACAGAATGCGGTACCGAATTCAAACCAACACATCGCTTTGGTTATGGGGGGAGGGTTTAAGATTCCCCAACTCCCAAATTTGACATATATTCCCTCACATCGATCGACAACAATACGTCGCTATTGCATTAGCTCACAATCAAGACATTCAAATCTGCAGAACACAATAACAAACTTCTGAATCCTTGCTGGTGTAACCACAGTAACGGCACATTTATATAATCTTGCTATTATGTAAGGAGCGAGACTATTGTTACTTGCACAGTTATGTCGAATTAAAAGAAACACTACAGAGGTTTTGGCTTTTTGGATCAAATATGCCCAATTCAAACGCTTCTTTCAAAATGCAATTAAATAGCACAAAATTCCCACTTCCAAATTCTAAAAAAGGTTTTTATTGCAGATCAATACGCAGGGCCGGTTTAAATTGACACAATCCATGTGGCTTCATGCGGCCACATCAATCATCATCCAGAAAACCCCGAAAAGACTCGTTTAATTTCAGACTTTGTGTCAAATAATTTTATATGTAAAGTCTATAAGTAGGTAAAGCTATTCCTGTAAGGCCTGGACAGGCCCTTAGGGCTCCAGAGCATTGACAATTTCTAGACAATCGGCGCATACAGGTGGCAAGACTGTCAGCCCTACGCACTGACCACCTTAATCCTGCAGGAGATATCCCTGGTACTCATATCTGTTACAGGTTGAATTGACTCCAAGGCCATGGTGTGGCCGGAGAGATTTAGTCAATGAAAAATCTCGATAACCCCCAGAGGGAATCGAACCCGCGACCTTCCGGCTTGTAGCGCAGTGCCTCAATGAACTATGCCACCGAGTACCCCCTTATATGTAGTTACGAACCCTAAATTTATATTTTCTTTGGGCCGAATCTTTCAAACTGTCGCTGGAGTATAACTAAGAAATGTCAGTTTGAAATCCTACTGCCCCTGTAATTCTTTATTAAGGAAAAAATCTACTAGTTTCAGATTTTGTATCTTGTTTATTATAATCAATATATCAACCAACAAACGCACCTAATAAAATAGTATTCACAACCCTTATTAAAATTCCTACATGTTTCGGTACCCGGCTGTCTTTCTCACGGAGTTACAGAACAAAGGAATATGAGCCCAAAAGGTTACTTATACATAGTATAAAAACAGCTTGTTCTTATGTGTATGGGTCACATGGTAAGAGGGTAGCTCAGTCAGTATTGTGACAAAGGCAAGGTTTGAATGACCGGCCCATCGTGGTTATTTCCAACGGCTGCAGAAACCTTCCTCAGTCAGTGTGTCTGGACTGTCTCTGGGTCCCAATCACCGCCCCGACCAATAAGCACGGCGCCTCTTTTCCCGGGGTAAATCAGTCAGAACATACAGCAAACGTATCAAACCACTTACTGCCGAAGGTATAAATGGTATAAATGGTATAAATGCTTTGAAAATAGCTGTAAACTTCGCCAATCGCTGAGCATGAATTTTGTCACAGTTCCTTCCTGCGTATTTCTATGACTCTCAGAGGCCAAACTGCAAATAATATTTTAAGTATGTGCACTTATACCCGTTTTCCATGCATTGGTGAAATACTGCTGTAGCTGCAGAGCTGATGCTTCACAAACGAAAAGAATGACATGCGCCATTATGTGACAAGGGTTTTAAGAGTTCAGGAGGGTGGAAGGGACAACAATGGAAGGAAATTTGTCCCATATGTTGTAAATTAGACGACGTCATCCTTATTTTGTTAGCGAAGCAGTGGCAGCTGTGCTTGCTTACCTTCTCGCGATCAACTTTTTGAATAATTCTTCAGCAATTGATAATAAGCAAGGTAAGCAGCGAATGACTCAACAGAGCAGTTTTTGTTACGAGGTTGACAGGCAGTCAGCTAGTCAAGGAATTCCCCACATTTTATGGAAACCTGAAGTTGATTATCGTGTTCCTAAGAATTTGGCACTGGTAGGCACATTTGTCCTGAGCCAGATGAGTCCAGTTCACAGGCTCCCGCTCAATTTAGATTCCTATTATTATCATCATCCATCTATGTTTCCCAAGCTGCTTATTTTTTATGTTCTTCTTTTAGTTAATATAAAACGAGCAAAATGTTACGTACAGTTGCTAGTCCATGAAAGGGTCGTCCCTGAGAAGCTTATAGTCGCTAAACTACTCTGGAATACCCACGTGTTTTATGTAACTAATGTTTTCATTACCGTAAACACAACATCCAACACTGGCAAGCATTGTAAGCCAGATGAATCAGGTCTGCCCTCTGACACTCCTTAATAAGAGTTTCAATGAATTATTACCCTCCAGTTTTTACCCAGGCAGCTGTGAGTTTCATGAAAACCGGTTCAGAGACAGTTATATACATACATACGCACCTACATACATACATACATACATACATACATACGTACATACATACATGCATACATACATACATACATCATGCATACATACATACATACATACATACATACATACATACATACATACATACATACATACATACATACATACACACACACAGATACATACATATATACATACATAGATTAGTTACGAAAGTAAATGAATTTCTGTTCTATTTTCCGCACGTATTGCCCAAACAGAGTACCGAAGACCTACACATAATGCTGTTTAGCATTTGTGAGTTCGCGAAATTCGGCATAGAGTTGGCCTTACTTTTATTACAGGCATGCATGCAATGGCATTTACGCTTGTACCGTGAAGCTGTATGACACTCTGAACGTAAAGAACGACTTGGTAAAATCTGTGCACTACTGCACGTCACGGGGTACACGCTGTAAGATTTGATATTATTCGTTCTGTGCACTATTAACTAAAATATTACAAAAGCCAACTAAGCGCACAATTTATCTCTCACAATTATACTACATTAAGACATTAAAAATTAAAAATCAAAGCTCCTACAACTTTCAATCCCTGTAGGATCATCGCCATCAACAGGAGTATACGTATTAAATAATTATGTACAGAACATAACTGTTTGATGTGTGTACTCCCTGATAATGATCCTGCGGTGAGCGAAACACGTTGGAGATTTTAATTTTCAGTTTTTAATTTTTAACATTTTAATGTAATAAAATAGCTAGAGACAAATTCTTATTCTTATTATTCTTATTATTATTATTATTATTTTAACGGCAAATGTGTTTGTAGCCGGTGGCAGTGGTGATACAATAACACACAACACAAAAAATAACACACATCACACACACAATAACACAGACACTTATACAGTAACACGACACACAAGATTACGAAATCAATAAAGCACACACACACACACACACACAATAAAAACAAAACGATTTAAACATTACAATTAACCTAAAGTAGACGAATTAATATTAATAAAACTAGGCATACTATACAGTAATGAATTGCATAACTTCATAAATTGTGTATTTGGGTGGCTTTTGAAATGTTTTTATTACACTGTGTACAGCCTTGTTACATTACACAAACTGCAAGTTTTCTCCGTATCCTAACAACAGACGGATCTCGGCCGTAGCTCTGTTCCATGAGTAAATGGACAATTCATAATGTATGGAGTACCACTGAAGACGTTTCGTGGCGCAGCATTCCATCACAAGAATAATACAAACTTAGTCGCAAAGAAATTAGAAGGCAAACGAGACTCTTGGTTTCATTTCAAAGTGCAATGATGCGTAGGCCTAAGGACACCGGAGACGTGCGCAACAATGTGTATTGGTCGACTTGTCTTTTGGGTTTGTCCAGTTCTTTCATTCACAATGTAGGCTGTCTTGCTTCAGGTCCATAGCCTCTATCACAGAGTGCGATCTAGTGCTTTCTCTGTCAAATTTAATTTATTATTACGTAGTCTGCCTTGCGATGGGTCCATAGCCTCACGCAAAGCTAATTTTCCATACAGTGCCATATATTGTTTCCTTTTGCAAGTTCCAGGAGCTTCTCTTTTCTCAAACGTCCCAGCCCGTTGTGTTGCATAATATTAATCAAATTTTCTAGTCAAACACAAATTTCTTTTTAATATTACTAGCTACATAATAATAATAATAATAATCAAAATAAAAGTTGAGTTTGACTGGAAAAATTGATTAATATCTTCCCGTTTCCTTAAGGTCATTCAGTAGCTGCTTATGCCTTTTCCTCTTCTTCCTGTCCCTTCTATCTTTCCTTAAATAACGTGTTTTAGAAGACAGTTTCTACTCCGCTTGCGAAGAATTAAGTCAGCCTTCCGTCGTTTGTTGTAAGTAGGATGTTCCTTTCTTCTTTGACTCCATATGACACTTCTTCATTTTTTACACAATCTTGTGCAGCACCACATTTGGAAATATTCAAGGTATTTCTGATTTACTTTCCTAAGTGTCTAAGTTTCAACACAGTACAAAGTCATACACCAAATGTAGCATCTCAGTAGTTTCTTCAACCAAAATTACAATGTTAGGCAAGTTTTCGTCAGATTTTACGCATATTCATTTAGGTTTTTTATTTATTACATAAGTACAGACTGACAAACAGCGATTTTTAGGCGTCCCGCAAGGCTGTGAAATATCCCAAGAATTAAATCACACACAATGTAATATACTTATTCGAAAACACTAAAATTATCTTGGAAGAAATTTAGTCCTGAAGTTGACGGCTTTTCTCAGAAGACTGTTATTTATAAAAGGCATAACAATCATTACTTACTTTGAAATACACATGCCACATTCCTGATTTTCAGGAAAAGGGAAACAGTGAAATCTGTCCTGGGAGCTAAGGGTCTTCAGAAGTCATTTCTCTTCATCTCGTTTCTTTTCGAATGGCAAACTGCAAGAGCTCCCTAAATGGTTACTAACGACATTGGCTTTTGAAATGTTACCCAGTGTGAAGCTGAAAGAATCTTCAACACCCCAGGAACTTGTCCCAAATAGTGAATGGGGAGGGAGTAGGGGAAGAAGAAGGTTGCAGACAGAACACTACAGGAGGGATGGTTGTGGTTACAGCCGTCCGAATTCACATGAACATTGTTACAACTACACTGTAAATACATCCTTAAAATAAGCAACAGAAATTACAAAGTTTCATGCGGGAATCATACGTCAGTGGACAGCGGCATGTTGTCTGTCTGTCTGTCTGTCTGTCTATCTGTCTGTCTGTCTGTCTGTCTGTCTGTCTGTCTGTTTGCCTTTACTAAGAATGATTCGACCTACTATAAATCGAAAGAAAGAAAAAATACGGGAAGGTCTAGAGAAAGGTGGAAGGAAAAGACATCATTCTGACGTCGTCACATAGCCTAACATATTATGATGTGATAATGCACAAACATTTCTAGATATGCATTATTATTATTATTATTATTATTATTATTATTATTACTTTATCTCCTTTATGCAGGGTATCCACACGTATATACTTGAAAAAACCATGTTTCTAGGGTATACAGTATCGCAGCTATTCCGCGCTTACTGTTCGTGGTACGTACACCGGTGTCTTCAATATTAAACCATTTAGTGCTTCTACATTAGCACTTTCCGCAGTATGTGCGCTGTGCCCAATATAGCTGTTTTCTGTAGTTCCTTGATATCGTGCTTTCCTGGTATGCTGCTCAAGTATTTTCTGAAGGATTTTGAAACGGTTCCAGTTACCCCTATTATTACTGGCGTCACCTTTGTTTTTACATTCCACATGCGCTGGATTTCTATTATAAGGTCTTTTATTTTAGAATTTTATCGGCTTCTTTTTTTATCACATTTCTGTCTCCCGAGATTGCTACATCAATTAACATACATGTTCCCTTTTTCATTATCCCGGATTGTGATGTCTGGTTTATTGTTGGGGATGGTTCTGTCGGTTTGCATTTGTTGAACCTATAATATGGTGACCTTGCCCTCTTGACTTTCTTCTACTGACTTTGGTACATGTTCATACCAGAGTTTACTGTATAATCATTATAATTATAATTATTATTATTATATTATTTTTCCATTAATTAATTTTTAGGTGGCGTTACCTGGACGTGCTTTTTTTACTTGGTGTCTACAATGGCTCAGACTTTTTCCCTACCGTTTTGAAAACTGTCAGAGTCTGTGTGCTGAATCGAAATTTCGGAGATCTGATTTTGTCTTAAGTTGATTTTACTCAACACTTAGGTCACTGACCTTTCATGCTAATTGTGGTTTTAATTTAGTTAGGTTATATGTAATTAAACCGATTACATTTTGTAACTTTTTTATACTTATCCTCCTTTGCCACACAATCGCGCAGCATCTGTGTATCTACGCATTTTGCATTCGAGTGTTCACTTAGAAACTGAACCTGTGCTGCTAATAAGCCTGTATATCAGACTCACTGGAACTGAACTGTACTAGGAATACATTCAGGAACAAATTACCTCTCTTAATCAAATTTTACTTTAAAAATTATAATACCATTAATGCTGTTTTAGATATTATTATTATTACTTATTGTCTATGTGTTTACGTTTGTTATTTGTGTTCTTTCTTTACGCCCCCTTTTCGTCTCTGTAATCGGACTGAGGACTGTCGTGCCAGCGTGTTAATATTAAAGAACCGAACTGAATTATTATTGTGGATGGAGAAAGTGGCAATCGAAAGTCACAGTCGACTTGCATATTCTCCTTTTTCGAATTCCGGAAGTTGGGGTATCTACTTTCTACTTGGGGTCTGGCTATACTTGCCTAGGGTTTTCGTGATTTGGTCAGTACCTTGAGGCTAATGACATTATGTTATGTTAAATCAGACCATGACTTATTCTTTCACATGCTTTGCATTTAATTATTCAGTATATCTACCCATTTATAGGCCTGGAGAAGCCCTTAGTTTTCCAGGAGGTTGAGGCTCCCAAATTTCAAGACAATGGGCGCATGAAGGTGGCAAGGCTGTCAGCCCTACGCACTGGCCGCCTCTACCCCCCAGGAAACACTCCTGGTACTCATTTGTGTTAGAGGCTGAGTTGACCCCAGGGCCATAGTGCGGCCGGAAGGATTACGTCAATCAAAAAATTCAATGACACCATCGGGAAGCGAACCCGCGACCTTCTTGGCTTGCAATGCAGTGGCTCAACCAACCGCGCCACCGCGTAGTCACCCTAGTCGACGTCGTATGGACTGTGTGACAGATATTACTGACTGAAACTTTTTTTCGGCTGTCCAGTCCGCAGTCTACCCGCTACTCCAAATACGCTATTCCAGATCATGGATGTGGTGTTCAAGGGGTCAACAGAAAATTAACAGGAATGACATGCTGTAGTCGGTTTCCTGACAGTCACTATTTTGAATAAGCTTCGGAACTGTGAAACGGTATAATTTTTGACATTCTAGAAAGCATGTGCATCTGTGAAATGTCGACCACTAGCGTAATCCACAGCTTTTGTGTAGGAAGGAGTGGTTGTAATTTTACGGTGTAGAGGGTTGTAAGTAAGTGTGGAGAGGTTTAGAAATATGTTCTGGTCTGGATGATTAAGTAAGCTAGAGATCGCAAAGGTCAGATGGCGGGTTTAGATAACAACTCGCAGCACATCGTCGAGGTCATAGTCGGTTATTCAATGAAGGGAGCCTAGGAGGTGGAGAGAAAAGCTACGAAAAAGAGATACCAAAATAAGATACATCTTTGACAAAGGTCAAGACCAAAACTATGAATAAGGAAAGACTAGCAGGCTGTCAGTATGAATTATACTTTTTTGCACTGTTCATTTTGATATTAGCCTCTTCGACAGGAGTGTTTTTTGTGTATGTGTATGTGTAACGGTGTTATTGTCAACCACGTGAGAATATATTTACAGACAGAGATTTATGGATGACCTCCGCCCGAGATGGTCCACTCGTCTGACATACTGCTGTGACATGTTACAACGTCATCTTTTACCAACGCGCAAATTTCTTCTGTCTCACCACAAGAGAACAAAAGAGAAATTTTACAGGATTCGTGAATTTCGCCAAGAAAAATTATCATAATTCTTGCAAGATTAGATTTATTTTTGTATCACGCACACACATTAGACCGTGTGGTACGGCGTCAACTCCCCCACATGTGCCTTGATAATTTAGTCGTATATACCCTAAATTAGGAGTCCAAAATCTAGGATCTGCTTTCAAATTATAGGCCTCAGAAAGGTGAAAGGTCCCTTGCTGAGGACCCATAGTTCTGGAATGACGGGTAAAACCCCGTGTCATCAGATGCGTTCTGCTCGGTACATGTAAACTGATACAAATTTTTGCATGTAAGGAAAGAACTGCTACAATTTGGTAGCAAAAAATTTGTGGGGCGGGCAACAGAGTTTTGAACACCTGTCCCACCTCAACGGCATTAGTTGCTTTAATATTACTTTAGCTCGAATGCAAATATTCTGTATCAATGTTAACAGCACTTTGGTACATCTTCAAATTACAGTCTTACGTATTTTAACACCATGTCATTTCTTAGGCTGACACCGACATTTAAGAGGACCATGGAGCCAGCACGTTCTTCCAAAACGACTACCATCCGAAAGAATAACAACCGTCAAAGCTTTGAAACATAAATTTCAATATCTGTTTACTGTAAAGTGATTTTCTACAGTTTCTTTATGTATTATCCCCAGCCAACCAAAATTGATTTGAACGGTATTCATACTTTCGTATACAACTGTATGGGGTGTGGCGTCTTCATGAGAAGGAAACTTAGATGGCAGCACCGTGTCGTGTAGTTGGTGGTTATCAGCGTTCCGAAGGACGCTTATACATATATGTTCAGTCAGAGCATAGCCTACCATCTTCAAGACTAAACAATCTCGTAAAGAAGGAGGTGGCGCAGTAGGTTGAGGTACTGGGCTACAAGCCGGAAGGTTGCGGGTTGGATTCCCGATGGTATCATCAGAATTTTTCATTGACATAATCCTTTCAGCTGTGCTATAGCCCTGACGTTTTCTCAGCCTCTAAGAGAAATGAGTACCAGGAATATTTCCTGGTGGAAGGGAAGTAAAAGCGGCCGGTGCGCAGGGCTGACAAACTTAACACCGTCACGTGCCGACTGTCTAACAATTCTAGGAGCCTCAAATTCCTGGAACCCTCAGATCCTCTACAGCGATTGCTTTACCTTTTTACAACATAAAGTATGTTTCATCATATCTTGAGAAAAGTAAAGTTTTCAGTTTTATTTTAATTGATTTTAAATAATCAGTTTGAGAAAAGGTAAAATAAAGTCTGCAGTTTCGTTTTAATTAATTTTAATTAATCAGTCTGGTACAAAAGAAACTAAAACACTCCCAAAATATTTAGAGGAAACATCAAATAACAAATCTCATTTCAGTAGTTACGGCGGTGGTATACAGGCAGAGAGGTTGCTGGATACCACAGCTTTTGGCACACAGCATGCGCGGCTTGATGGGAACTATTTATTATAGTAAGCCAATTGCGTCAACCAAGGTGTCAGTAACTACTAGTTATGACACGTAGTTGGTTGTATTTCCGCTGAGACAAATTATACGATCAAAGACAAGCTCCGTAAAGTGATATCCAAGCGTGAACCTTAAGTGGACTCGAACCCGATCGCATTAAGCTCAAAATGTGTCTCTTATCCACATGAATTATATCACGGCAGTTAGAGAGTACTGTAATTCACTTAGAAAATATAAAGCAAAAGGAAGGGAAAAACCTACAACGAGCACAGGACAGAAGAAGTCAGTGGACTGACTGCATCAACCATGTAATGATTTCAACCATTACACAAGAAAGCTTCACTAACCTTAGAAAGTGGATCAACTTTACAACACTGGCATTGTGTGAGAGATGAGGCACAGTCTCGTACTCAGTTTCAAAAGACTTGAAAAGTTTGGAGGGTGCGGGTGTAGGGAAACCTCCCTTATAGTTCTCACGGTTGCCGGCGGCTGATATTTTGACCTCTCCAATTCTCTGAACCCCCCCCCCCCCCGCCCCCCCATCAAGTTGAGCCCATTCTTGATGCTGCTGGCACAAAAGACCACAGACACAATACCTCGACCGTCAGCCACCATTTGCAATGTATCCGCGTAACTTCTATATAGACAGAGTGCAGCAGCAGTGGCGGAATCACATTTTCCAAGCGATGTGATGAGTGGATGGGTTTGCGACAGTTTTCGTCATATGTACGAAATGGAAATTTCGGCGTTCTGTCCTATGACCTTCGAAAGTATAAGTAAGAAAAATGCGGAAATCATGATGTAGCATGAAGGATTAGCCGTGGCTCGTACACCAGTGAATTTGGCAGTACATTAAAAAATCCTTTCTGGGGGTCAATATTATTCGGGTAATCAAATCGAGAAGAATAAGATGGGCGGGGCATGTAGCACGTATGGGGAAAAGAGAGGTGCGTACAGGATTTTGGTTGGGAGACCTGAGGGGAGGCGACCACTTGGGAGACCCAGACGTAGATGGGAGGATAATATTAAAATGGGTCCTCAAGAAGTGGGATGGGAAAATGGACTGGATTGAGCTGGCTCAGGATAGGGACAGGTGGCGGGCTCTTGTGAATGCGGTGATGAACCTCCGGGTTCCGTAAAATGTGGGGAATTTCTTGACTAGCTGAGAAACTGTTAGCTTCTCAAGAAGGCCTCTGCTCCATGGAGTTAGTTTGTATGGGATCGAAGGGTCCCACGTCTGTGATTGTTAGGATCACTGTATTCAGAGCGTACTGTGTATTTTGGTAGGGCGTTAGAAACATTACAAACCTTCTGAAAATGGGGCAGCACCTTACTTCGAAACCTTAAAGCTTATCAAACTATTACAAGTAGCATTCCAAAAAACAGTTTTCTCATTTCCTTGCCCTTTGCCGTTTTATAGCACAAAGACAGCCATACCAATGCCAAAGCCCTTTAGTGTTGCTAGCAACACGCATAGGCTTACTGTCTGTAGCGAACAGGCCCTTTACGGTGCAGCGTATAGGCCTACCTAGCGGAAACCCATTACAGGGTCACAAACTGTAACAACCTTTACTGGCTAAACCAGTGAAAAACAACCTTTTGTTTGACAAGGGCGATTTGAAAATCGTCAACCCAAACGCGGGCTGCAAGGGAACTGTTACCACAAAAGTCTCGTTTTTAAGGAAAACCTGGGTTACATTAAAAGATAAATTGACTGAAATCACTATTATGATTATTAGCATTAATTTTCGTAAAGATTAATATAAAAATTAGTCAAAAGATATTTGTTATGAATTCCTTTTTTTAAGAATGCAACGATGTCGGTGAGAAACTCGCCACTCTCTCTTTGTCATTGATATTTTTTAAGAGCTACATGAAATTCCATTCAATTAATTTAGGCCTGAAGTGCATTTGCACTAACTGCTATCAGAAGGCACTTAAAACTTTAAGGGCAAGTAGGGTGGTGGAGCTTATCTCTGCAAAATTTCTGATTCCTCCCATTCTAAAGTTTCCAAAATAGGAAGCTCTCATGCAGTAGGTACAAAGTCGTGTTAAATATTGTTTGCTGAATTAAATAACGCGCGCCAATTCAACCAAATCACACAAAAATTGTCTTTTTATTCTGATATTGGAACAAATGTCTTCAAAAATTCTCGCGGGCCGGGGGTTGCAGTCGCTTCTCTGCCATATATTTGGCTGCAATAGCCGCTCAGAAATGGGTCACACAAACTTAAAATTCTGTACAGAGAGCCTTAGCTGTGTGACGAATGACCATTTTTGTACTAAATTCTGAGGGATGACCAATGAGATGACTGGAGAAAATAGATACAAGAACAACCACCTTCTACTGCCATCAAAAAAGGTAAAGGTTAAGTTCACCCTAGAACAGGCCATGAAGGCCCAGAGGGGGAGTGAAGTTATACCCCTAGTCTTTCTGTGACCTCGGCGCTAGTTGGGATGGGTGGTCAAAGCCACGCTCCGGCCGCTTTATCCCCGGGAAATGCCTGATATCCATTGTACAGGAGGCTGGTTGGGCCCTAGGGCCGGTACTGACGGGTGCGGAAAACCTCGCCTCCAGTGGGATTCGATCCACAGACCGTTCAGCCCGTAGCGATTTGCTATACCGACTGAGCTATCCCGGCCCACACTGCCATCAAGGTAAAAGTGTTTCCCTCTCAACACCATGAAGGGGTATAAAGGGATTAGAGGTATAGCTCCACTTATTTTTAACCTCGACACTAGATACAGGTGGGTGGTTAAGTTTACGTCACGGCAGCTTTAACCGCGCGAAAGAACGGCGGTCTCCACTGAATAAGAGACTGGGTGGTCCCGGAGCCTGTACGGACATTTTGGAGAATGTAAATGTCTATTGCCCCTACCGGAATTCGAATCCTGAGCTGTTCGTCCTGTAGCCTAGTCGTTACACCGACTACGTTTCTCTGGCTCCTCACTGCAATGAAGCCGAATCATACTTAGTACCGCTCGCAGAAGTTTAAGTGTCAGCAGCTTCACATCAAACAGTTTACCCTCACTTAACCTTGCGAAACTGCGCTACATATTAAAGATTCTTCTATCAATATGAAAATATCACGGCGATGAAAGTTTCGATTGTGATCGTGTGATCTTTCCTATTGGCTCAGCCTCCGTCTCCCATTCATATCCATTCTTATTTCTTTCGTCCTGACGTCTGTTGAAGCAGTTTTCTACAAGATATTTCTAAGTTCCAAAAAACCAAGCAGTGCCGCAACGCAGAAGCGGATATTCTAAATTCTTGGAATGAAATCTTTTACTAACTAGATAAAATGGTAAAGTGGTCGCTATACAGGCCTAAGGCCCAAGGGGGAGTACAGGTGTAGCTCTACCCTTTCCTTAGCCTCGGCGCTAGGAGGGGGTGGTGTGGCTAACTCCAGCCCCCGGCCGCTTTACCCCCAGTAAACACCCGGTACTCATTAGACGGGAGAAGGGGTGGGCCCCAGGGCCAGTCTGGACGGGTGCTAATTTCGCCTCTAATGGGACTCAATCTCCGGACCGTTCATCCCATAGCGAGTCGCTATACAGACTACGATATCCCGGCCTATTTTACTAACTAGGACTATAACAAAATTTTTTTGAAGTTTTACACAAGTTATGTAAGCGACAATCTTTTATTTTATTTTCCCAGTGGGTCATTACAATAGGTTTTCCATAGCTGAAATAATATAAAATTTAAAATTATGACCATTAGTGAAATGTGAATTGACTAGGAGGTGGAAGAAATTATTTGCAGCATGATTTCACATACGTTTTGGCATTTCAATGGACGATCTGCAGAAAATCATGACAAGGCACAGCCAGAAGAGCTGTTATCTGACCCGAAGTGTTGTCTGTAAAACTGATATTAACACTGCCTTCCCTTAAGATGCATATATGGTATCCGCCACTGACTGCAAAGTAACCCTCATAAATGGCAGCTCCGGGCTGTGGTGTGCCTAACTTTCATTATGACCAAGTTTAGAATGGACCCTATGATCCGTTTTGTATTATAACCCTAAGTTAGTAGCGAATTTGTCTTCGTTTCTGATCTAAGAAGTTCTAACCATGCTTCCGTGAGTTCTGTGCTTCCCTTCAGAGCCGTGGGTTTGCTTTACAGAAAAGAACTTGGCAATGAAAGGGAATGATACCAACAAAAGACAAGCAATTTTCAGCAGACATTAGATGCAACATCTCTCGAGAAATTTACGAACACACTTGTGTGCTACCCGTCTGAAATGCACAAACCTCGGATACATCATTTCTTTTAGTGACTAGGTTAGGGGCTGGACGACCAAAGTAACGTGGCTCCATTCCAGTCAGGAGTGAGTCTTCTCCTCCCAAAAGCGTCTAGGCCGGTTCTGGAACGAATTCAGCCTCCTATTCAATGGGTACAAGGGAATGTTTCCCTGGGTGTAAAGCGGCTGAGGCTTGAAGCTAACAAACTAACTCGATCCAGTGATGAGTTTACGAAAGCATCCAGATATCCTACATCATTCATATTCCTTCACACGTAAAAAGGACAAATTTGCCTTTACATATAAAGTATCAAACTCAAGGTTTCTAGCAACAATTACATCCATGTTCGTCCCCAAGCTTCTTTTTTGTGACGCCGTATAGTTTAGTCCTAATCGCCGGATATAATAGATTCAGAGAAATGTGTTTCTCGAACTTCAGGGCCGACATAAGTATGGTATGAGTGTGGCGAGTTGTATTCTATAGGTAGTTTGCAAGGAGCATATAGCAGGATTAATTCCACAAAATCTCTAGCTTCAGGCGCAGGTAATGTTAGCGAGCCTAGGCTGATGTCACACGTCGGGACAGCGCGCGAAGTCGTGTGGGCGTAGTGTAGTGTGTTTCTGCAGTCTGAGTGCTGGAGGTGCCAGTATTCCTCTGCTTACTTAGCAGCTGCATTACCGTGATTACAGTTATATTGTTATGCTGTTCACCACAACACAGTACTATATGGTAAAGTAAAAATTTAAAGAATATATTTCTATGCTTACATCGTTATCTTGCACATAGCACCCAGACATATATTTCATGTGTAAAAAAGAACATTTTTTAAACATGATCAAGAGACACTGGTGAAAGCTCTTTCCGATCAAAGAAAGAAAAAGAGAAGTCTTAATTCAGTGCTAAAAATAGACAGGACTTCAAGAACCACATAACAATAATCAGTGGACGGAAATTTTCTAACATCGGATCTAAATAAGTATCGATTCGAGCATATTTTTACCCCAGACGTGGAGGAAGATTTGAAGGAACATGCCACAGATTTGTTGATTGTGTCCTATAGGATATGTGGAGCATAATTAGATAGCCTGCCTTCGACTTTGCAGAAACAACTATTACGCAGTCTCCCTTCAACGAGGTACACTGTATGGTTGTTTCTGAAAATCGCAACACCTTCATGAACTTTTAAAACTGTTCCACTTCACACCCTACAAACAAAGAGTTTGGCCGAAGTTGCAGGGTTTAAAAAGCCAAAAATTTGTGATTTTGATATATACAGAAAGATCAGAGAGAACAAAACAAAATTTCGGAAGAACGGGTGTTTAATATCGACAAAAGCAGGAATTTTAGTGGTTCAGACAGCTAAGGCGGCATTAGCAAAACAAAGAAAGAAGTCGTAAAATAACTCCTGACGAAAGAATAAACATCACTCTTAGGGTCAAAACGTGAATATGTTTTGACGTTTTGCTTGTTTCTAGTGAAGTCTGATCCACTCTTAATTGTATGGTGAAGTGTGAGAAAGAATGTTTCGTTTCTTAACTTGCCACTGCACGGTAGGTGAACTTATCCCTGGATGTATGGCAAATTCAGCAGTGGCAAACTTTTTATGAAACCACGCTTCTGACTTCACTGTCACATGCTTTTGCAAGTATTAGCATTTACGCTTATTGTCTGCATATTTAAAGTAATCAAATAAAATAACTTTTTAAATCGAAGTATATTGTTATGTTCATATCGAAGCGTTTTTCTTAACGTACTGACCTGATCCTAGCCAATATTAGGATTACTGGAATGAAGTCGGGCAAGATACCTTATATATTGGAGAGCCTTTTAATTTATACGTATAATAAATAACTCGCGCGGAATATTTTCAAAGTATTTTCTGCTGATCTGAAAGTTAACATGTTCAATTCTGCAATGAAAGCTGTACGTCCAGCTATGTTTTAGAGAACTGCCAGGATTAAAATACACAAATTTTCCCCTCCCATTTCCCGTCTCCTTGTTTGGGTATGCAATACTTAGGTTTCAATGCCAAAAGAGAAATTTTTGATAGCTATTGTGAAACTCATGTTTGAACATAATTTTTAAATTCATTACAGAAGTGTATTTATCCTTTGCTTTTACTGATATTTGTAAAGTTAATAAAAGTTTTCCTGAACTGACGTTAGCTTAAATGACATTTGCTCACTTGTTGTTATACGGTCTCGGAAGCCAACACAGTTCGGGAATCAAATTCTCTTTTAGAGCAACAGCATTTAATTTGCTTAGTCAATAAAATACGAAACTGAGTGGGCCTGGTTTTTAAACATGACACCTTACAGTGGCAAGATATAAAACAAACTGAACGTATGAACAGCCAGACACCAGGAGAGGTTTCAAAAACGAAGTACAAATGGAAGAATTGTACAAATGAAGGTAATTCTCAGTACCGCTTAACACATAAAATCGGAAACGAAATTTTAACTGATGATATTTTCAGTAGTTCTTCAAATAAACATCACAGTTATTTTTCAGAATTACTTATATATTTGCTTTTGATTTTTTTGTCAATGCACTGTTTTCCTCCAACTTTCGCAACGAAGAGAACATTTTCTTCATTTTCAATACATGAATCTCTCGTCGCAGCTGACAATAGTTTAGACCGTATGCTGTCTTGTGTATATATTATACAGGCCCTAATACCTAAATATCAAGCTCTTTACACAATAGTTGCCATGGCTGAACAGAGAAGCGGTGACGTTTGAATGAGGGATCTTGCTCGCTAGAATAATCTGCCCGCGAGGGGGTGTCAGGAAGGGTAGAGAAGTGGCACAAGGGGGAAGAAAGAGGAAACTTTGCATGACGGAGAGCGAATCTGAAGCTGCCATTGTTAGTATGGACGTGACAGCTCTCTACTGTGCCAAGGATTCTCTCTGCTTGAGGAAGTTTGAATTGGCGAATGACACCTCCGTGTTTTCTGCCTCTAATGTTTGGAATCGACGACCTACCGCGATGTTGCGACGATTCGTTCTCTAGCGCTACAGGTTGGTTGTAAAGATATTGTCTCTCTCTTATCTGTCAAGTGGTTCCAGGATTGCTTCTGCTACTTTCCACCTGCCAGATGTTTCGAAATTTGTACTTTTTGTCCGTTTTCACACATCAAGTGTTTTCAGATTTGTGCCTATTACCACTTTTCACTTACCGTTAGTTTCAAATGTGTAGCTGGTTTCAAAATTTTGGATATTGTCTCTTTTCTTCCGCCGAGCAGATAATTTTAGCTCGTCGTTACTGCAAATTCTCACCTGTCAGGTAATTCCACACTTATCGTTATTACCACTTTTCATTTGTCAGTGGGTTCCAGAGTTGTGGTTATTGTCGCTTTTCTACCGCCAAGTAATTTAAAGTTCTGGTTGTTGAAAATTTTCACCTGTCAGGTGGTTCCACACTTGTCATTATTGTCGCTTTTCACTTATCAAGTGTTTCCAGACACGTGGTTGTCGCTTGTCATCTACCAAGTAAAACCAGCTTGTGGTTATTATGAATTTTCACGTGTGAAGTAGTTCCAGACTTGTGTGTGTGTGTGTTTCTTTCTTTCTTTCTTTCTTTCTTTCTTTCTTTCTTTCTTTTGCAAATCGCTATTATCAAGTGGTTCCACACTTGTGGTCCTTACTCTTTTTCATCTGCCAAGTTGTTCCCCGGATATTGTTATTTTTCTGCCAGTAACTGCTGTGGGACCTTCCTCTCTTATTTTAACACTGGATTTTCTTGTCCAAACACTTCCTCTGTTCTTGCTAGTGAACGTAGGTGAGACAAGGGTAACAAGCCTGTGCAGCAGAATCGTCAGAGCTGATAATCGCTCAGCTAATAAACTGCTTTGTTTCGTTCCTCTTATTACAGCGTATGCAAGGGCCCGAAATTTGGCCTTACAGGATGTAGCTTTAACCAGCTGCTATATCCACACACTGTTTATTTAATATCCACGTTAGTACAATCCTTTCGTCCATATCAAAGTCTCCCGCATGTTTCACTTTCATTTAATATTTTCCAAACAATACGTTTCGTGTACTGCTTATATCTTACTGGCGTGCTACACTTGTTGCTTCTTTCATTCTCATCAGATTTGATCGCTACAGTGGTGTGTGATAGTTGCAGGAATTAATAAAATAAACATATTATAATTCATGAAAAACAACATCTGCACACAAATCACCCGTTCATAAAAATGATTACGGCAAAAACAATAGCTTACATTTCAAGTTTGCGCTATTGCAAACCTTGTCAAAAGTGCACCTGTCTTCCTGTAATACAACACAAGAACGGCATGTGATTTCGAAAGCAGCCAGTGTACATAACATCAGAAACAGTGCTCTGTAATGCAACTGAAAAGACAAATTTCCCCTTAATGATGATTTATCTCGTTTCTGTTAATAGCATAAGGCAGTAATTAGTATCTCACCCAGGCATCTTTTTAAGTAATCCACTTATATTTCACTATAAGAATCCAGAGGTTGTGGAAATGTATAAAGACAGAGAAAATCTTATTAAGTTACTATTACACAGTTTACCTGAATTGAACAAAGTACACGCCAACCACTAGCATTTAATGTCAGGTCCAAGGATCTGTAGTTGTGTGGAATACAAGTGAACCATAACAAAACGAGTGGCATTGTTCTCAGCTCATTGATAGTCATTGCTGAAAAGGAGGAAATATTTTGTGAGCATCCTGTGAGCACAGAGCCTATTGTAGCATGAGGCATCGTGTGTGGTCATGTGTAACTAAAATCTCTGCGGTAATGTTGTATATATGTGAGAAATGTCACGTGTCGCAGGGTTGACCGATCAGAACAGAAGTACACGTCAGGCGGACTGTTCGCCACAGAATATTGTTCGTCCTCAGAGAGACTACAGAGGGAACTGTTGAATGTGAGTTAACACACAGCACTGTTTACACAGAATGTACAACAGCTGAGCCTAAAACCAATGATGTAAATGCGAATTGCAATTTATGTTATAATCTCTAATAATTAGCTTTTGTTGAATGTTCTCAAAATAGGCTGGAATAATTAACTGTGAGAAGGTATGCGGTACGCTGTGTCTATCGTAGTTTGGAAGTATCAACTACAGCTATCGTCTGGGTTACGAAATTTATAACACTAGACCTGTCCTAAAGAAACTAAGTATATATTCATGCCTCGTCAACAGAATGTAGGGCAAAATCAAAACATAAGAACGGATAACAAATTCTTCGAAAATGTGGCAAGATTCAATTAGAGTAAATTGGGCAAAGATGCCCCACTTTTTATTCTGACAGACTTTTACAATTGTGTATAGCAACAGAAGTTACATCTGGGTGTGTAACACGTACAGTAGGGTCTTTGCTACAAAACTGTCAGCATCTTTATAGCAAATTTCAGTTCGTTTACTGACAGCAATAAAAATTACAAGGATATGTAAACGAGGCGTCTTTGGCATATGCGTGGTGAAAGATGCCCCACATATAATGCAATACAAAATAATAAATTTGAAGTAAAAAATTGTAATCAAATAAAATATATTCTGTATCACTATGAGACTCCCTCTTACTTCCTTGTAGATTTCTTAGGTTTTTTAATATTCTTAGAACTGTTGCTACGTCCACAATCAACGCACGTTTTGGAGAAAATTGTGCAGTTTTCACACAGCCAGTTCTCAAACAATGAACACTCTATCCAGTCGCATTCATCTTTTGTTACATAGTAGTACTCCCTACATTATTTACAGCAGTAACTTTCATTACTTTTATCAGAATTGCTCGAGTTCGGATTGTGAACCATTTCCTCGAAATTATTCTTCCTGTGTTTGGCTTTTAGTTTCCTCTTCTGGATGACTGGCGAGCCAGTGAGAACTCTCCATGGAGACTTCTCCTTACCCTTGAGGGTCCGGAGTTTCATAATGTTGGTTGGCGTGTTTCCCTGACGAACCTAGATGGATGTTGAGCAATGGACAGATGCAGGAATGAAGACGTGCCATTTAATACGTTCTTTAACACGTAACAGAGGTAAATAAAACGTATTATAGTAGGTAGGCGACAATTTTGTAGTCTTTCATCAACATATCAATGGAAATACAGTATAAAATTCCGTGTATGAACACAGGTCAAAGAAGCGAGTTAAAATATCAGTGGGCCAACTTTACCCATCTTTCAGTGGGCGACTCTACCCAGACGTGGAGCAAAGATGCCCCAGGTGATCACATCACTATGGTGTGGCTTGCGAAAATTTGTAACGGTATAAAACAGTAGAGAAAAGTCCACTCTTCCTTCACACAAACAGTTGGTGAAATCACTATAAGCATAAACAAACAGAAAATTACTAAATTATAGCTCCCTGAAATATAGAGGGTTACAAATCACGTTACCTTACAAAACATTAGGGCGTTGAGAACAACACAGCGACTGTGACTTGCACAATCCCAGACTCACTAGCTGCAAAATATGTGCAGCTTCCTAGGGCTAAGGTTTGGAAATAACTGATGGTGGGGCATCTTTAGCAAGTGGGGCATCTTTACCCATTGTACTATACTTTGGAACGACAATAACAAATAAAAATTGAAAGCATGAAGATACTAAAACAGATTAAGTCTGGAAAAATACTTTGTATTCCCATTTGATATCTGGAAACATCAGGATTAAAATACACGGAATTACAATTTTTCCTCTCGTTTTGTACGAGTGTAAAACTTGGATTCTTATTATCATGGAAGAACACATACGGATAATGTTCGATAACATGAGACTGAGGAAGATATTTGGAACTCACAGGGAAGAGTAATAGGAAGCAGAACATAATCACGTAACACAAATTGTTAATAAATACTCTAAACGTGTGATATTTTTCGTGGTTTAGAACTAATGATTAGTTTTAAGTTCTTCATTTACTTTTGTTTTGCTATTATTATCCAACAGATTCATTTAATTATCAAAGGTTAATAATAATAAAGGAGCCGCAGTGGCGCAGTTGGTTGAGGCAGTACGCTACAAACCGGAAGGTCGGGGGTTCGATTCCCGACGGTGTCATTGATCATTGTCATTTTTCATTGACATTATCCTTTCGGTCGCAATACCGTCCCGGGGTCGACTCAGCCTCTAACAGAAATGAGTACCAGGAATATTTCCTGTGGGGTAAAAGCGGCCAGTGCGTAGGGCTGCCAACCTTACTACCTTCAAATGCCGACTCTCCAGAAATCTGGGAGCATTAACCTCCTGGAAACCTAACGGCCTGACCAGGTCTGTAATGGAATTGCTTCCCATTTTAATAAGAATATATCTAAAACATTCTACTCCGACAAGTTTCGGACCGATACGGTCGGAGTAATAATAAGAACCTGTGATAAAAAAGTTCATTCATTAGATAACAATAAAAAATCAAATTATAATGCGCGGTATGGAAAATATAAAACTGTACATTTGGCTTGACATCGGAAATATCACCAAGTCTAGAGTTAAATTTGATGTCTGTGAAAAAAAGCAAAGTGTTCGTACGCTTTATTAAGCCACACGCCATGGATACATAGGGGACTTGAGGTAGAGAGCCACACTAAGTGGAAGTGAGTGGTCAGCATTACTCCCCACATGATTATCTCAAGGGAGAAAAAGCCCCTGTTACCCAGTAGGAGGCCGGCTAGGCCCCAGAGCCGTTCTGGTCGCTTTAGAGAAGGAAAAAGTCCCTTGCCCTTTATGGATCCGAACCACAATTCCTCGGTCGCCCAGTTCGTAGAAGCTACTATACTGACTGAGCCACACTGGCTTGTCAGTCTGAAATTGAATACATAAACAATTTTATGTAGTCTGTTGGCTGATTCGTGCGTTATTTAACGACGTTCTTTCAACTGGATGGATTTGGATTGTAATATATTCAGATATTTATGGACATTAATTTGAAAATCCTGTGGAAAAGGACATTGTTAAAATATTCATACACGTAAGAGTTTATCTACGAAGGAGCTGAAGAAAATCACGAATTACCTCAATTATTGTAGCCAACTTGTCCGACGGTATTCTCTAATTAGACGTCCAAAAATATATGTCAACTGCTTTACTGTCTCAGTTAATCAGCCTCATTATTTCGTTGAGAAACACAAAAACGTAGCCTTTTAGAAAGCCAAAGATTAGACTGCATAATGCATCTTTAGTGTGGTTATGTAACTTCATATTAAAGAAGTCAGTTATCATGAGCTCCGTACCGAACATTCAAGGATGAAAGCAGAAAATTACAGAAAAATTTCTTCTAAAATTTTCGTGGAAATATGTATTTTCAGAAGTCTGGCCACTGTTGGTGTTTGAGGGGTCGGAGCAGTCTATCTTCGAAATTTTTATTTAATTTTTTATCGTTATCTAGAGTGGAAGAATTTAACAATTTTCGTCGTCGTTAAATATTCTTTCACCCTTCGATAACGCTAGGTTTTATATATCAACTACCGCCTATGGCGAAAGTTTTTTGAATTTATGTTACCCATACACGAATTCACGACCGTGCTGTGAACCCAGGCCGCTGGCATACAAAGAATTAGTGATCCGCATACTGCACCGAGGCTTGCACCGAAGGGTTGAAATTGTTAATTTAATCCACGGAAAACATTATTGACCACTGGGAGTGTTCACTACTGGTCTGCAACAGGAGAGAGAATAACACTGCAATTATCCTGCCCAGAAAAAATAAAGAAAATAAGTACCTTTCACAGTTTTTGGAACTTAGACTCTACTTAACGAGTTCCTATTTTAATTCTTTTTTTCCAACACTCAGAACTTTTTCAAGAAACTGAAAATAATAACACCTATTAAATATTAGACAAAGCTGTCATTTGCTTTTCCCAAGAGACTTGAAAGAAGGAAGCATAATTTTATACGGAACATCGTCTGAACGCTTGGCTGATTTAATAGACGTGATCTTCTATTCTCCCTTTCGCTCGTATGCTTTTTACACCACGTATTTAGTAAAGCCTCATTTTATACGTAACGTGTTACATTATTTGTGCACTTTTCTCTCTGTGTGTCATTAATTCTGAGGCAACAGGCGTGTATAATGGTGGGAAATGAGGCCTCTGGCAAATAAGCGGTACTAATACAAAGTAAATTACGAGTGCCCAAATGTTGACACCGAGTGGCTGGTATAATTGGTGACTCGCTGGTTCAAGATAAAAAATGTTTCTTTGTACGACCAACGATTAATAAACAGCTATCACGCTGTAATACGAGTGCCAACTAAAACAAACAGAATCTCAGACCTACGTCACACTAAATACGCTACATCCATCACAAAATTAAATGGTTATTCCAATCTTAGGAAATAACTTCTGTTTACACTGTATTTTGAGAATATTACGACATATGTAAACACATTGCGCGGCAAATTGTAAGGTATTTAAATGTTAAACACAATGGTACACATTGTAGGCCCTAAAGAATGTGACTTACATGGTGAAATGATAAGACCAATAAACCAAGTATGTTCAAGGTTGTAATGATATTGTTAACTACGGATTCCTCTTAAATTCTTTATGTCGTAAATACGGCAGGGTAAAGTGGACACAACAACGATATAGATTTAGCATACCAATACTCTGTGCCTTTTATGCTTTGTGCACCATGCATGCTATTCTTTTCTAGTGTAAACCAACAAATGCACAAATTTTCAAACCACTGTACTAAAACACCTTATATATGTTGCGATAAGCGAGTTACCATCATCAGGGTTTTTTCAAGATGTTTTATAGCGTTTTCAGTGTCTATAATCAGGTCCTGTAAGAAATTTTTGTTGGTTTTTCGATAGCATAATCAAGGCCAGTTTTTAGGATTTTAGTTTCCTGATGATGGTAACTCCCTTACCGAAACATAAGTATGGGTGTTTTAAGACTGTGATTTGAAAATTTGTGCATTTGGTGGTTCACACTGGAATTCTACTGCGTTATTTCCAGACAGTAAAACATTCCTCATACGAATTTTAAAGAATTAAAAAAGTCACAATTAGACAACTGCAGAATACTCGGAGGGATGACAGTTTTGCAACGTAAGTAGAGATAATCAAATATTTAACACGGTATCATGGATAGCGTGAGCGATATAGTTAGTAGGCAAGGGGATTGAAAGTCGGGAAACGTGGTCCGATTCCCGATAAAGGATAGAAGTTGGTCTCATTTCCAAAGAGTGCAGACGCATCCTAGCGGCTGATCATCCTCCTATTCAATGGATAATAAGCGATCCTTTCCGCTGCTAAGGAGGTCTGTGTGTGAAACTGACCACTGCCTCTTATCTCGTGCCGGATGTAAGAATGGGTGCAACTATACTTGCACTACCCGTATGTCGTCATGGCGAGAACAGGAAAAATTTTACGTTCAAATTGTTATTCAAGACTGGACGAAATTAGTTGTCTGAGCAATTTAAAGACTGCGACGTGGTAAGACGATTCCACATCGATGGTAAGGTGTCGGCATGTAATTCCACACCGAACGCAAACTTTGCGGCTGCCAACTAAATATAATGCAACGCCACAAAATTCGTTTTGGATAGCATGGCTTAAACAGCAGTAGCCTGTAGCAGGAATTTAAAAGTCTGAAAGTAATAGACAAATTTTACTCCAATTCCAGAAGAGACAAGCGAATGTATAATATTATGCATATATAAGTTGAGTGAAAGTTGAAAGAAAGAAGTATATAGGCAACAAAAAGATCGCTTCTAATCCGTGATTTCGTTCGAAAGGGAACAGATTCTGAATTCTGTGCACCATAAGGCCCTGCAGCCATTATCTCAGAGACAATACAATACTGCAAGAGAAGCAGGAAGGGAAAGAATAGGAGAATACGCTGACTGTTCCTCGCAATCACAGCTGTGTTTAATATTGAAAAGGTTACATGACTCCCTTTCTGCCATCAGGATGGGTGTCCAAATTAGGCAGGGGTGTTTTTACAAGCACGACAGAGATATAGTTTGTGAAGTTTTGAGTTACATTTTGTTATATAAACTTACACATAGAATGGATTAGCGAAGATAGTGACTTCAGTATGAGATGTAATTGTAGAGTAAACACTTTCAGCTTCAACGTTACATAACACACAGTCCAGTTATTCATAAAGTTTCCTTTTCAAAAGAGTAAACGTAAACATTTCGTCATGGGATTTTATATGAATCTCTAAACTTTCCACGTAAACTAAACAAAAGACCTTCATGAGATGCCTTTAGTCAGTCACATTCTCAAGAATGGAACCCAACAGCTTATGGTTGTGTTCATAAAAGTCCGCCATTAATCAACATTCTGAAACACGTGGATCAAATCCATATCTCCATAAACTATCCAAGATCAAGTTTAAAATAAATCTCGTGTCTATGTCTGGGTCATACAAATTGTCTCTTTCCATAAGTTTTAAAACCAAAATATTTTATAGCTTTCAAATTATAAACATAATTTATTACAGTGGGCGCAAATTGACAGATGAGCGAGAAGTCTATCAATGTGGTTTAACGCATTGTTCAAGGAAATAAAGTTGCTTTTCCAAAGAGCATAAATTTTTATAAATTCCTGTAACAAACTAACAAAAATCAGCTTTAAGAAGCAGCAGCTACGGCTAATCAGAATTAAGCTCCGTTAATTATAGCCATTTAAATGTTTTAATAAATATAAATTATTAACTTTGCACTCTGAGTCAATAGGGCAAAGTTGATTTGCTGTTACGCTTCAACGGTGATGGCTAAGATGTTACGGCACCCACGTAATATTCCGAATTTCAGAGCTTCAACTCTCATCCAACAGATGAGATATTCTGAAATCTTTCCTGCACATCTCCGGTCCCTCCACATAAATATTCTTATGGTACCACAAAATACTGCACAAATTTTACTTCCATACAGGTTGCAGGATTTTTTTCAGTAATTAACCAAACACATTCTGACTTACTGGCACCGTTATTATGTAGGTAAATAAATATATAATTACTAATATTGACTTTAGATTGTCCCAAGGAAAAAAAAACAAAATAGGTAAGTATATATAACACTGTGGCGCGTTCGCCTAATATTTCTACTTACTCAGCCATCCCATAAGCCTGATACCATTTCATTAAAAGCGCTTTTATGGCGATCTAATGTCACTGGCAAGAATAAAACGTACTTAGGTCGTCATGCGAAGTGCCGGATATTTCTGCCCGATTTTAACAAAATTTGGAATTCTTCGACAGACTTTCACATAGTGTCCCCAATTTCAAATTTCACGTAAACACGCCCGATGGGAACAGTGCTGAAGCGTGCGGACAGATACGCGGACGGACAAATGGAAGGACTGACTCACATCCTGATACCATTTCAGAAAAAGAGGGTTTTTTTTGGCGACTTAATGACGACGAGGAAAAGAATTCAGATATTCATGTAAAGTGCTTGATACTTGTATTACTTTTTCAGAAAATTTGTATTTTGAAAACAGTCTTTCATAAAAGCATTCAACATCAAATTTCACGGAAGTGCGTCCAGTGGAATCCACATTGATACATGCGCAAAGATAGGCAGACAGGACGAAGGTAATAGGAGCTTTTCGCTGCTATTTGAACGCGAATAAAAATGTAAGGTGTTCCGGAAGTATTCTTGTTAATTCTATGTTGAAGGTAATTATCTCTACAACAGAGAGCTGTAGTTCCTCCTAACGTCACAATAACCATAACAGATCACTTACAGTACGCTTTCCCTTTTTATAATGACACCCTTTATTACCAGCTTATGTACTTGTCGACAAGAAAACTTGTGTCAGGCTTTCGTACATTTTACTAATGTATTTACTATACACTTGAAGCATGAATTACATGTGAAAGAATTTGAAAACCGTGCTTATATGCACAAAACGTTACGTTACAAAGAATAATCGGTTAATGCTATATAGAGCTTAGCAGCTCTTTATTCTGGGCATCATAGGGACCACACAAGTGTACACTGTCAGCAAAATGCTGAAACGGATTATATTATCGTGCGCGGTAAATATTGTTTCCACCACGGTTACAAGTACTTTCTGGCGCCATGGACCCCTCAAATGTCTCAATAATTTGGCTGACCCGCTCACCAAAATTATCTCAACTCGCTATAATATAATATAATATAATATAATATAATATAATATAATATAATATAATATAATATAATATAAGCCAGACGCTCGGAGAGATCACGCCTCCAAAACCAACGCAGTACACACTCAACAGCACATTCTCACTCAACTGTAAACTGCAACCCTAGAGTAACGGTAACGAAAAGTTCCCCTGAAGACGACCGAACAGGATCGAAACATGTAGCAGTGTGTTACGATTGATGATAAAACTCTCTTTGTGCATTTGTTGGTGATTAGTGTTTTTGTATGATATAGTGCACGGACACGGAACACATTTAATTCCTGAAAATCCGTTTAGCGATTCTCCAGTTGTTTGTTCTATGCGTGTAGGAAGATGGACAGACTGACGTAGCAGTTCTGCTAGAAGCTCCGTGGGGATACGAAAGCATCTAAGATATTTACTGGTGTAGAACATACGCAGACCATGTATGTGTCACAGAGAGAAGTTCCCGCAAAATTTTCACAGTAGGCTTACATGTTTCTTCTCCTCTGATGCAATAAAAGTCGGGAAAAACAAACACGTCACGTGCTGAATTCCTGTCATGACATTTCTATATATTTCTGATTTGACGTCAGTTGAAACCAAACGTTATATGTGTGACATCCCTGATTTATGCACAGCAATACATAACAGAATTCACATATTACAGCCTTCTTTTGTTCCACGCTAATACCGTGGACCTGGGCACAACCGACCCGACGAAGACAATGAAAGCGCTGATGCATTTTCAACTTAGGGGGCGCGTATGAAATAAGGGTTGTAGTTGTAGAGAGGGGGGTTGAAATAAGAACTGATGTAGCTCTTTACTGTGACAGTGATGACTACAATGGATTATTGTTATTTCGAGTGCTGCAGTCTCTAGAGTTGTGCTGACTTCATAGCTGTGCTGCACTGAACATGAATACCTGAACACTTCTGCCACATAACGAGCGGAAAAAGTGAATGGATTAGGGAACTGGGGTCAAAGAACTCAATAAATATCTACGTATTAACAAAGCTAGTTTGAAAAAGCTTTTGAGATTGTATTTATTTATGATGCTATCAGTCTGTCATTCTGTATACTGTAAAAGGGTAGGATAAATATTAACTGATCAGTTGGAAAGACTGGAGCTCCGGTCTCGGGATTTCGCAGGAAGCAAAGAAAGGGAACTTCCGTCAGGATTAGTGTTGCCAACGATCTTGGTTTGTGGGCCGTGACAGTGTAATCGGTATGGCGACTCACTAAGGGCTGGGCGGTCCGGTGATCGAATCCCGGTGGATGCGAGATTTTTCGCACCTGTCCAGACTGAACCTGGGGCTCATCCAGCCTCATGTACAATGGGTACTGGTTTTCTTTCCCAGGCGGTAAAGCGGCAGGAGCGTGGCATTGACCACCCACCCCAATCTAGCTCCGAGGTTAAAGAAAGATTAGAGCTGCACCTCTATTCCCCCTCGGTGCCTTCATGGCAGGTTAGAGTGTAAAATTTATTTTTCCTTTATCTTTAACTTTAACAGTCTTGTTTTAGTCGAGATTTCCTGTATTTTCAGTTATTGTCCCTCTTCTCGCATGAATAATGAGCGAAAAGCGGTTTGTCCCGTTCTTGACCGGAGTCTTCTGACAGAAAGTCCTGGCCTCCACCTGTTACTTCTGATCAAACGTACTTAGTAAAAGCCCTCATTACGATTTGATTATGTTGCAGGTCTCTACTGAACTGAGACAACGTCAGAATGTAACCAATCTTAAATGATGCAGATAAGATAGTTACATATCACACACAAAAAAGAGATAATTCAAATGGAGACTCACCCAATAAAAGTCGGCTAATGGCGAGAATGCATCTGTGACTTGCGCGTCATCTCTTGCACATACTGTGATAACGACATGCTCACCTCACTGATCGTGCCGTGTTATTCTCCAGTGTTTTTTCCTAGTTTTATACTTTAATAGTACTATAAGTCTATTATTTATTATGGAATCGCAACCCGAGCCGAGTGACGCATAAAAAGCTACAAGACTGTGCATAAGCTTAAAGAAATGTTAAAAAATTTATAAATGTTTGCGACAAGTAGGTCTGCAAAATGGGAAGCATCCTGTGTTTACGGAAGTTTTCCGTTTCGCATGAAAGATAAAGTGACGTCGCCTTAAAAGACAGCATTCTTCAATAACTGCTTTGTCAATGCTAACTTCAATACAATATTGTTTTAACACAGTCATTTATTGATAGACTGATAAAAGTAAAAAAATAATTACATGTTCCGGCTCCAGCGAGCCATCACACAGCCAGACATGTTACATTCAGAACACAGCATATCAATTCCATGAGAACTGTTCTTTTAACACACTGTAAACAACATATATCAACTTCATTCCTATTATAATTGTTCTCCTGTTAATTTTGATAGGTGTAAAATACAGTGAGAATATTAGGGACGTAAATTCTCAAATTTCACTATAGAAACTAAATGTTATTTTACCCTGTAAAGAGCTTACTTTTAGCGTAACATATAGCTTACTGATTGCGGCAATATTTATAAGCATTACAGTTTAATTTTGACCTATCCAGCATTGACCCAGTTTTTAGGTGCTTTCGAAAATTGCAAAAAGCGAATATTAGTTTCGTAATGTCTGTCTGTGTGTCTGTCTATCCGTCCGCCCGTCTGTCCGTCCGTCTGTCCCTCCGCATGAAACAACTTGGTTCCCTCTGGAAGTACTTTCATGAAATTTTATTTCCGAGATTTTTTCGAAAATCTGTCGAGAAAATTCAAATTTCATTAAATCTGATAAGAACAACGGCTACTTGACATGAGTAAATTCATGACATTACCTCGTTCAGTTCTTTTTAAAATGAGAAATGTTTCACACAAAAGTTATAGAGAAAATCAAACACACATTTAATGTTCAATAACTTGTTTTAAAGTCGTGCCTTTTGTGAGATAATGTAGAAAAATATGGTGGAGCCAGACAGGCGGCACATGACGATAAAATGCAGCGCATGCGCTTTGCGGGCTGAATAACTAAGGCCACGGACACATACTCGGAATGTGTAATACATATTGCTTTTCCGCAACAACAATTGTTCTGCGAAGGCGCGTCAATGTTACGTCCATGCGGACATTGTCTGTCTGGTTTAGAGTTTGTATTGGCATTATGAGGGTACTGGCGTCTGCGTCTGTAAACGGCTGTAAAATGAATGTATTGGATGCACGCAGAATTTTAACGGAAAATGTAAAGCATATAGGTCTACTATTGACAAGCTAGGATATGTACTCAGAGCCGTGCAATGTAACTGGCCCTCCGCGGGTGGGCTGTCTCTGTACTGACGGGCATCTGTCACCGCGTAGCTCTACCCTTGCCGGCTACTCTCGCTACAGGCCCAAAGGTTAAATCCTCAAAAACTGGATTGTTGCTTAAGGCGCCCTGGTCATTTATTTGAGTGACTAATTTAACTGCTTTGTAGATACGGTACCTTTCAGGTGGGTCATAAGCTCACACTTTGGGAATTTCGCTATAACAGACAAAAGTTCATTAATTTTGGCAAAAAAAAAAAAATGCCTCGTTCTATTGTGTGTTCGGCAAATTTTGATTTCCCAGTATTCGTTGTAAATGCTTATAAGTGTTCTTTACACCTTGTAGAAAATCATTTTCCAGTTTCATCTGTATATGCAACTTGTAGACACTGTTGCCCTGACACGGATCCTAATTTTATCCTTCCTATTAAGAAGCCTGTGGATAGTTTTGCTTGTAGTGTCAGAGGTAATTATGCCCCTGGTCTTGAACAGTTTTTTATGTATGTTGTTTCTTTTCCTCTTAATGCGAATTTGGTGTAGTCTTCTTTTTTGTTCTTCCTTCTTCACCGTTTCCTTTTGTCTGCTTAGCATTCATGTTCATGCCGTAAATAGTCGAATGTTATATACCCATTCACAATTTGTTTTTGTGGACTATGTTATGGATTACAATGTCTTATTCTGCCTTTTTCTTCTCCTCGTTTTTTCGTTGGGGTAATTAGCATGTCGATTTGCTAGCAACCTGACAGCTGCTAGCTTTTGGTGCGTGGTGTGGCATAAATCGGCTGGTATTTTGCTGTCAACAAATGTTGCCTTTCGACATACGGGGAATTCCAATTGGCTTTGCGTGTTGGTGATACTTAGGCCCAGGAAAATGATTTTGTAGTGAGTCTCTTTTACCTATTGAACTTTAGCTCTCCGTCTACGTTGTCGAAAGTTGTCTGCAACGTCAGTTATTTTTTGCTCATCTGGTGTAACGAGCAGCTAATCTTCATATCGGAAATAAGTTATGATACGACGTTTGTTCAGAATATCATAGATATATGTTACAGGAAATGTAAGTAATATTCGGTTAGCAGCGAAGACGTGGAGGCTTCCCAGGCTAGTCCATCTTCTTGCGCACACACATTGTCTTTGAGCACAAAGTAATTTTTTCGTTATCGTTTCCTTTCTTCTGCCTACTCACAGTAGGTGTCGAGGTTGTTTATTTTCACTTGATCACACTCAGACACACACAATCGGTAGGACTCCTCTGGAAGAGGGATCGGCCCGTCGCAGAGACCTCTACCTGACAACAGAAACACTCACAAGGGACAAACATCCATGCCGTCGGTGGGATTCGAACCCACGATCCCAGCAAGCGCTCGGCCGCAAACCTAAGCCTTAGACCGCGCGGCCGCTGGGATCGGCAATTCTTTTTTCATTATACAGTCGCGTATTTGCATCATTTACCTTCCAGTATTTACCTCAACAGTATTATGTTTTAGAGCTTTTTCAATGATACCTGGTACCGCGTGTGTCAGTGTGTTAGTGCACATGTTTTCATGTCCATCGACGAGAGTTTAGGGCTACTGTTAATTTTAATCTTCTCAAATCGTTTTTGAACTCGAGTGGGTTCCTGACAGGACATGCAAAGGGTAGCGGGGCGCGCGTATTGGAAAAATTTACTAACAATCATGCTAAACTGTGGGGAGGTGTATTCCTCCAATTTGCAATGGGTCTGATAGGATCGTGCTCTTTATGCAACTTGATTAAACCCCTTATAGAGGGTAGGTTTGGATTCATACTTAAGTACGTCCGTCTGTCCCCGTATAGAATGATTGTGGCGCCATTCTCTATGCGCTGCCTAGTAGCTTATTGGCACTGTGTTGAAGGTTCCTTCGCCAGGATTCGGAAGTTATTCTCAGAGATATATTCTTCAAACTCTTCTATGTAATCCTTTTTATACAAGATGACATTATTAGTGCCTTTATCCTCTTTCTTAGTAGCAGCATTACTAGAGATTAGTTTCTGCTTAATTTGGAACGTCAATTTCTTATCTCTGTTGAATGGTTTGTCGTTAAGACACCTGTTCCTCTCTCGTTTAAATGTTTTAAATTTCGGGATGCTTATTAATCTTAGTATTAGGACAACCTCCATAAGAAGAAACTTTGTATATAAGGTTAAGAGTAGGTTTAAACAATAGCCGAGATGTAGAAATGATTAATGTGTTCTGAATCTAACTTTTCTAACCATATAATGGCTCACTGGAGCCGAAACATGTTGTTAATTTTTGAATGTTTATCAGTCTTTCGATAAACATCGAGCTGTGTTAAAAGCACATTTTATTGACATACTTCATCTTTAAATAACACAGCATATTACAGCAAGTGTGTGTATTATATGTTGATTTGGTTTGGATGTTTCTCACCTCGTGGCGGTGGGTTTTATTGTTGACATTTAGAAATAAGCTATATACCACAACGTTTATATTCTTACATCCTTCGACCCTGAATACATACTTACATGGAAAGTTCCTCTGAAACACTGGCAACACCGTCTACTACCGAACAGTTCAAAAACCTCAAAGATGGTCAACATTAACAAAGCAACATAATGAAGTCTTAAAAAGTTCATATTTTTCTTCTTCATACACAGCCTCTTGCAAAGCCAGTTCTACGTAGAGTGCGATCTAGTGCTTCCTCTTTGAATTTCCACTATCTTCTCGTTTCCTTAAGATCACCCAGTCTCTGCTTACGTCTTCTTCCTCTTCTCCACGTCCCTTATATCTTTCCTTCAATAATGTTGTCTTAGAAGCCAGTTCCCATGCAAGATGTAACCAGTCCAGTTAACCTTCGTTTGTTTCATTTTATGTACGACGTTCTTTTCATCCTTGACGCTCTGTAATGCTTCTTAATTTCGCATACGATCCGTCCAAACTGATCTCCACACATCTCTAGCCCACACATCAAAATTTTCCGAGTATTTCTATCTACTTGCCAAAGTTTCAGCACCATAAAAAGCAATGCTCCAAATGCAGCACGTCACCAGTTTTACAACAGATACTGAGATATTACATACGCTGGGAAGAATTCTGTCTAACTTAGCAGTAGTTAACCGACATGATCTTCCCGTTACAAACGATGTGAATTCACAGAAATATCACCACTTCTGAAATGCCATTAAACCTGAATGCTGTTAATGTTGTCCAAAACACAATACGACCGCATCATGCAGACAGCAAGAGAGAAGACTACATAACGCATGAATGGAAAATTCAAGTCTGCTGCTCATCACAGTGAGGTACATTTTATAGGGGGTGAAGTAGAAATGGCATCTTGAATAAATCAAGAACGTACTGCATATTGAAAAGCACAGCAGCGTAAAACCAACGCTTCTATTCTCAATTTCGCCCTCAACAACACACACACACACACACACACACACACACACACACACACACACACACAGACTCCCACCTTCTCTTTTCAAAATTAGCGTAAGAACCACAGCTAAAGAAAGTAAAGTCGTAAACGAGAAGAAGTTTTTTGTCTTGACACAATGAACAGACAGGAGTGAGTGAGATGCGTTTAATGAGTTGAGGAAGGTTCTTAACAAACCTCGCGGAAACCCTTCTCTTGGGGTTTCTCTCGTAATTTCCCTGCACCTTGCACTGCTGAAATCTTTAATGCTGTGAAGAACAAACTACAGACCGGAGGATTATTGTCTGGCTTGTAAGCCCGTATATTATGGTAGTTAAGTACGTACAGACTTTTCGGAGCAAATTACTCTTTCCATCTTTAGTGTATAGAATGGATTTCGCAAGTTAATTCGCGATCCCAGTAACCAGTTATGCGAATACAATACCATATTTTTAATTTAATTAATTCGACACCGGTGGCCGTACAATCTAAGACGCAGGTCTGCTTCCGCTGTATTCCTAGTGTCCAGGGTTCGAATCCCGCTGAGATTATGGGTGTTAGTATCTTGTGTTTGTTGTGTGTAGTGTAGATTGCGTCCTCTGCGACCAGCTGACCGCTTATCCTAACGCACGTGTGTGTATCTAATTGTGTGTGATCTAGAAACCTCAAAAAGTGGCGGCCTAGGCCCGATTTGGGCTGCAGCGCCACAGCAAGTAAAAGCTTCTTGATAAATTCTGTCAAACAATATATGCCGGTTAATAAAACAAGTCAGTTCTTGTACGTCTTCCGCACCACCTGCACGAAGTGGAAACGTGCGTACAGGTGTACAATTAGGATGGAGGCGATAGTTTATTCTGAATGTGAATCAAAATACTTTTCTCTCTGTCAAAAAAAAACGTTGTTACTAAGCAATCTTTTTTTACGACACTAGCTACATATTTCGGCCTTTTAATACGCCATCCTCAGGGCATTCACTATAAAAATGTAAAGAGACATGCAGCACGATTTGTAAGAAAGAAGAATTATTTACTAAAAAATTGTGTTGAGGGAATCAAAAGCAGTTTTGATTCGGCTTAGGAAGCACAACAGGATGCAACATGTCAAGAATATCCTAAAACGCTGGTGGATTTCTACCGGACTACACGGTGTCACAACTCAGAAGAGAAAAATCTTCGATGTGGCTACTGCGATAACCTCTAAACTCACAGGAAACCTCATGTCCATCAATACGTCTAAGGTAACGCCAATTTAGATTAAATGTGATATTAGGGGATTTATAATAAATGCTTTAGGGCGAATTAAATTTCGGTTTGTATCATTCCAAATTAATCACTAATTTAGTTTAAATACACTTCAAAGTTTATACCAATTTTCACGAAAATGGCTCATAGCACAAAACACTGGTCCATTGCATATGTTATAAAAATCTATAACATTTGCTTGAAGAAAATATCGACTTTGTCAAAGTTTAATGAAATTAAAGAAAACAATTTTCTCCCGTCGTAGGGCAATTTGCTTTATGTCAGTAGCTGCCATAATGGATACAAATGTCGATGGAGTATGCAAAAGAGTAACAAATGCTTTCTGATATATTCACTTCACTGTAGCATATCTTGTCCATTTTGTTTTTCTTTCTTAAACCATCAGAAAAATTTCATTCAATGTTAATATATTATTACTTTCTTCCGTTCTATATCTGTGCTCTCGTTATGTACGCAACACATACACAGATACATATATATATATATATATATATATATCAATATATGTGAAAAAGTGTAAACTTGTCGTTTCATAGTTTTTAAGAACCATGCCACGAAGGAGTGGTCATGTATCGAGATCAGAATGCAGGAAAAAATCACAACATAAAGACAGGTAGTAAATCCTTTGAAAGGGTGGAACATTTCAAATATGTGGGAACAACACTAAAGGAAAGAAATTCTATTCACGAAAAAACTGAAAGCAGAATGAAGGGCGGGGGATGCTGAACTATAATTTTACCTGTTGTTTTGTATGGGTGTGCAACGTGGTCTCTGACACTGAGGGACGAAAAAAGGCTGAGGGTGTTCGAGAATAGGGTGCTGAGGAGGATAATTGGGTCTAAGAGGGACGAGGTAACAGGGGAGCGGAGAAGACTACATAACGAGGAAATTAATGATCTGTACTCATCACCAAATAAGGTCCGGGTGATCAAATAGAGAAGAATGAGATGGGTAGGGCATGTAGAACGTATGGAGGCAAGGCGAGGTGCATACAGGATTTTGGTAAGGAGACCTGAGGGAAGGAACCACTTGGAAGAGCCAGGCGTAAATGGGAGTGTAATATTAAAATGGATCTTCAAGGAGTGGGTTGGAGAATGGACTAGATTGAGCTGACTGAGGGTAGGGACGGGTGGCGGGCTCTTGTAAGTGCGGTAATGAACCTTCGGTTTCATAAAATGCGGCGAATATTTTGACGGGGGACCTGTCAGCTTCTCGCGAAGGACTCTGTCCCATGGAGTTAGTTAGTTAGTTAGTTAGTTATGCCATGAATGAGGGTACGGAAGTGGACGCTAAGTTCCAGGCATTCTTAATTAACCTCGGCACTAGACGGAGATGAGCGGTCAAATTCATGCCACAGACGCCACAGCTCCAGTCTCTATAATCACTACGATATTGGTTAGACAAACCAGGAACTGCGGATAGATTCCTGGCAGAAGTAACAGGTTTCTTTCTGCTCAAAATCGCCCATATCTTTGTGGCCCACTCAGCCTCTTATACAAAGGTACGACTGGAGTTTCCCCGAGCTAAAGTGGCATAACGCCGAGGCCAAGTGAAGCTTCACCTCCACTCTCCCTTACGGCTTCATTCCATGCATAGTGAGATCTTTATTTTTACTTTTTTCTTGTGTGATTACGTGCTAAGGTACACCCACATCTGTCGTCGTCGTCGCCGTTCCCTCTTCTACCTACCCACAGTACGTGCCGAGGTTGTTTAATTTCACTTGATCACTCTCAGACACACACCAAAGTCGGTACGACTCCCCTAGATGAGGGATCGGCGAGTCGCAGAGACTTCTACCTGACAACACACAACACTCCCAAGAGACAAACATCCATGCTCCCGGTGGGATTCGAACCCAAGATCCCAGCAAGCGCTAGGCAGCAGACCCTACGCCTTAGTGCTCGCGGCCACGGGGATCGGCCACGCCCAGCTGTACGTAGGCATTTAGGTAAAGTTGGCCTTGAAACAAGATACGGTTACGAAAGCGATATACAGGAGAAGCCAAACAGGAGTTACGTGCGTCGATGTTTAGTAAGAACAACCCTTTAAAGACGAAGCGTATCTGTTTTATATAAGGACTCAGTGCGTACCGCGCTGTAAACACTCTCCACTTCGGTTATAAAAACCATTCTCTTAATGTTTTATAAGGCCAAAGTTGCTGTTTGTTCTGAGATCCGTACAAAACACATAAACGCAATGTGGGCACCACCTAGAATTTTTTAATGTTAAACCTGGTCGTATGTAAAGTTACCGCTAGGCTTTAAAAGGTTAAGGGCCATATTACCATTTTAACAAGAATGACTGAGACTTTAGATCCGGGCTGTCTTGGCGAAGATTGTGCTTCCTGTCAGTGAAATGAAAGGACCCCACAATGCTTTTCAGCATTACGTATTTTGGTGTTATTTATAATGTGTTTTGGGATACCAGATAGAGATGGAAGTGGGATTAAGGGATTACACGTGAAAAGTTTAACAGGTCTGCCTCATAAAAAGTACGAGCAGGAGGAAGAGAAGAGCAGTCTATACGCACTGTCAAAATTCGTCAAGCTTCTTTGTTCATGAATAGTTTAAAGGTAATTTATCCAACATAAATGAACTGACGTGCGTCAAACATACACCAGACGCAGTGACGCTGGGACGTAACTCTTCCTGTGTAAAGTTTTATGGTCCTCGGTGTGACGATGTATGTTTTACGCATATTCTGCTACAAACATTGGGGGAGGGGGCCCCGGGGGGGGGGGGTAGATGGAGTTGCTCTTGTTACAGCGCAAAACTTTCCCGTTACCGGGGTTTTTACGACCACAAAAATGTCCTACTCCATGCTGCTTTTCATTTCATACCACATGAATTTCAATGTAGGGGTTTCGTAGCTGTGTTATAAACGTACAGTCTCACGTGTAAATGTTATGATTTCAATCGGAGTTTTGCAGCGGAAAATAAGTTAAGGTAAATTTTCAGTTTATGTTGCTGAAGGAAGTTTTATAGTCGTGAAATGACTCAACAGTCAAACAAAATTGGTTTTCATAAACGTCAGGGGTAATATTCGGTCTATCTTGAAGCGCTAATACTGGAATAATGGGGCGTACAGTCGTAAATGGAACGGAATAAACTGGCGTATTACGCACGCAACATTCGAAGAGTTAAATAAATAAATAAATAAATAAATAAATTCCATTGAATAAAACCTTCCTTGGAAAAAATAATAGCCACTCTTTGTATCAAGTTATACCCCACATGACATGGGCCTCAAATTTCACATTATTTCCCTACTTAAACATCCTTATTTTAAATTGGATGGTGAAGGGAACCTGTGCCTGTAAACGACATGGAAGTGCAGTTCCACTCATTGTTAACCTCGGGACCAGATCCAGGAGAGTGGTCAGTTTCACGCTCCGGCTGCTTTATAGCCAACGGTAAATAGAATGCTGGCTAAGCCCCATTAGACATCTAGACGCTTTGGAGAAGAGGAAACAGATGTAAATGGGAAAATGAGGGACGTAAGAAGCAACGTTTCGTGGAGGCTAAAGAAAGAGTATAAAACTGTTTGGAAAGGAGAGTCTTGTCATCTTAGCGCAGTAGGAGCCGTGTATGAGCAAGGTGATAGAGTAGACCAATGAAAACAGGAATATAATTAGGAACTTTGTACTCCGCCGATCCCAGTGGCCGCGCGGTCTAAGGCGTAGGTCTGCGGCTGAGCGCTTGCTGGGATCGTGGGTTCGAATCCCACCGCGGGCATGGATGTTTGTCTCTTGTGAGTGTTTGTGTTGTCAGGTAGAGGTCTGTGCGACGGGCCGATCCCTCGTCCAGAGAAGTCCTACCGACTGTGGTGTGTGTCTGAATGTGATCAAGTGAAAATAAACAACCTCGACACCTACTGTGAGAAGGTAGAAGAGGGAAGGACTACGAAAGGAAACATTGTACTCCTCAATTACTGGTGTCACGCAGGCAACTAATTCACGTAAAGAAAGAACCACAAATGAATGAACAAATGCCATATTCACAATAAGTCGTCAGTTGTTCATATTCTAAACCAGATTATTTGACACTGTTCCACTTTTAAATATAGGCTACCTACGTTTTAACAGGCCCCATTATATTTCCACTTGTGTTCAGATGTTCCAACTGATGTGCTCTTTTATATTTCCTGACCAAAATGTTGAACCCGATTCTCATATTTTCATGTGTGCTACCGGAACGTACATGCACGTACATTTTATTCCAGAAATACGACAGAAACTGAAGTCGGGAAGTGGAAAGGCAAATGTACATTTTTGTGGCCAAGGCTCAGTAAGTACTGGAGTAATAATTTTTAACTGCTTTCTGTAACATTATTTCTTAAGACGCATATACCATTCCTTCATGGCTGATGTGTGGGTCTTAGAGAACATTAGGCATCAGCGATCCAGTGGCTGTTCATAAGTTCTAAAATTCATTTATTTTTAAAATACGTACGTTTGTGTTAAAAATATGCTAAGTACATACCAGATGTGTAAAAACATCTAGGAGAACCTAATAATTGGAAGCAAACTTAAAAGCATTCTTCAAGGCTAAAAACATTCATTTACCAATTTTCTAAAAAGCAACTCTACAAATAACATGATTACAAAATTAAATATTAATCACACTAAGGGACGAGTAATTAAAGTTGTGATACTGTTTTGCAAATTGGTAATTAATTATGCTAATGAAGACGGTTAGGTTTAGATGTAAGATAATTTCGGTTGTAGTGTGAAACGACAACCCTCAATGGTTAACTTCCTCACAAAAATATTCACCGCAATGTTTCGACCTTATGTTTAGGCCAAGAAATCACACACACACACACACACACACACACACACACACACACACACACACACACACACACNACACACACACACACACACACACACACACACACACACACACACACACACACACACACACACACACACACACACACACACGCCCAGGCTCGCACACAAAAAAGGATCTATGCAGACCCGTGATTGCGGCTGCTTAGGTACAAAAACAAGTAATTTATGCACTTGTATCTCTGATTATAAGAGAGATGCTATAAAAACCAGTTTAAGTTACGTTTAATTATCTGAACATAAAATTAATCGAAGTAGAATATAAAAATTCACATCCTACCCGACACACTACATTGTACACCCAAAACAAAGATTAATTTGGCAACGTGGATTGGAGAAATAATCACCATTTATTCTATTTTGTCACAGCTCTCTGAGAAAAGGATTACAAAATACTCCAATATCAACGCTTTTAAAATAATTTTGTAATTTCATGAGAAATAAAGATCAGTTCTGTTGAAAGCCGTTGCGTTCCTTATTTATTTATTTATTTATTTACTTATTTTTAACATTTTACACTATGCCCCTCATCACTCATTCCACAAAATTTTCTGGAAATAGAACTCATCGATCTCACATTCTACTGCATTTTAGAGTATAGTAAAATTCTATAATGCCCTCCGTCTGTCTACTGGGAACATGCATATGATATACGTAATATTCTAAAGCTTCAGTCATAAACACAATCATGATTGACAGATGGTGTGAAACAACGCAGTGTAACTACGCCGAGATATGTTACATTTCCATGAGAAATCAATAAAAGTGGCCAGTACCATACGTTGCGTATTTAGATCAGACTGAGGGGGACATTCTGCACGTACTACCTCCATTAAACCTCGCTACAAAACAACCTGTACATTTAGTGCCAGAGGATAGGAGACTGTGGATACATCGCCTATAGCTGATAGATCGCTTTGAAATGGTTAGGCAGCTTTCACCACTGCAATTTAATTTCCGTACAGGTTATACAACCAGCTCCAGCATACACTGGTGTGTACGGCTGTATGGTATCATAGTGCTGAGGGGTGTACTTGATGACAGCAATGGAAGTCGTCCATGGTCTCCAACCCTCCTTCCACCCTGTACTGCTAGAACACCGTAGCAATAAACCTAGCCACAAAATGATGTAATGAAACCTTGTTATACGTAACGCATTGGTTATAGGATGAGTTTAAATAGAAGAGTTGGGGTAGAACATGACAACAGATGATTAAATTAGCATTTTACACAACTGCAAAGCAAAATGCCTCACATAAGCAGTGCCTCAAAAACTACGATGTGTGTAGGTATCTACTTAAAATGATTACGCGCTACTTAACATAATATCTGCCGTTAATAAGAGGATGACAAAACAAGGACATTCTGATCCACATTAAAGGGATAATGACGGTTGCGTTTCTTCATCAAAGGTTTTGACAGCAGTGCTGTAATTGACCATGCGACGTCACTGTATAATAGCATTTCACACGTGTTCATACAGCAATGGGTACAATTAAGGGCTTAAGTTAAAATGCGATTAAAAGCTTACGAAATTGAGAGAAACAGTTTTACCATGATAATCATTACCTAACGGGGTTTCAAATTACAGGTTTTTAACATGTTTGAAAACAAACCATAAAGCGTAAATGAACTAAGTCCACGAGTCAACGTCCCTGTTTAGAAGTATGTAGGCACTCAGATAGTTGAGAAAATCTCCGAACTTATTAAATCCGAATTGTATTCACCGTGTCCACAGAGGCAGACAATACACTCTATCCTGAGTTAGATAAATCCAAGCACTATTTCTCTAAGTTATAGTTTAATATTATCTTCCCTTATATGCGTAAGTTTCTCAAGCAGTATATACCATTTATATCTGGTTTCACTATTGAACATTTTGAAAGCATTTCTTATCAATTACCTTACGTTCTACATGTCCTATGCACGTCACCCTCCTTGATTTTATCACCTTAAGAGTAGCGTGTGCCGAAGAATACAAAACATTCAGCTCTCAGCAGTGTAACTTCCTCCCTGCCCCGCCCCCCCCCCCCCTTACTTCCGCCCGCTCTCCTAGTTTAAAGTAAACAACTGTAAACACACAGATTTACCTAGTTTTGTATAAAATATTACTCTCACATAAATTTAATTGAAATTAAATCCAACTATATGCTACAGATACTAAAATCAAACCTTATGTCAAATTCCACTTAACGAAACGGCTAGAGAAGCGAAAGTTGTTGACTTATGACTTTAGCGTCTAAAGTAACTTTACTTTTATATATATGTGGTTTAATTAAACATTACAGTTTAACTCATAATTAAATAACGAACATCATAAATATATAACACAATACTACTACTACTGCTACTGCTACAACTACTACAACAATACAATAATACTTCAATGTAATGCAACTACATATTAAAAAACAAAATAATGTTCACATAAATTGCATGACCAGTATTTATTTATGAATTTAATGTTACACGAAAATATCTATGTAGAAAACATCAGTGTCAAGTTACTCTTAATGGCAAATACGAAACTTTGTACCTTAGTTATTTAGTGTTGTGATCAACGTAATTCAACAGTTAGAGTGGGACTACGTCTCCGTTTAGGAATATTAAGCAAATGTGCGCAATTATGGGAGGAAGGAAGGCTTACACTGTGCGAATCATAATTCTTCATATGCAAGTAATCCGGTTTCTACAGTAAAATGCTTCTCACGAGGTTTCACAAAACACAGAGAGAGTAAACTTCAGTACAGCAGCGCGTATGCGCGACTTGGGACCAAGGCGTCTTCTTGTTAAACGCGAAACTAAGCCGGTCTGTGCGTCTCAAAACTTTCCTCTACATTCGTAGCAGTATTATGAATGTTTCTGTGTACAGTACCGAGCAGTGTTTGCTTTGCTATTACTGCATACGCCTATAGCTTCAGGCAAGATAACAAATATGTAATCAGCTATGGGCCGTTGTATAGATACCACTGGAAGAATAAATATGAACAACACTGTCTGTGCTTCGTAACGTGGCCTAATGTATTCTTGTACTAATCTTTTCCGGTTCGGAGGAAGGCACAGCGACTTCAGGTTTTCATGAAACTTCTAAAATAGAGGCACTACTCCCCTTTACTATAAAATTAATAACGCCAGGCGCGTTTCAAGTACGAAAAGCGAGTACTCCCTTCGTCGCGTCTAACTGTCCGTCTCACTGTCCGTCTGTCTGTCTGAACTTGACTCCTACTGGACAGATTTTCAAGAAATTTTAGGTTAAGTACTTCATTAAAGTTTGTCGACGTTTTCCTGGGTTTTGAAACTGAAAAAAACGACAGTTTACAAGAACACCTACGCTGTTTAGGACAGGAGATCCTCTGCTGAGATCTGCCGGGTTTCTCCATATCTTATCAACAGAAATACAGTCTATTAATCCATCATGATCGACAGGAAGGCTGTTGCCAGAGTATGGAATAAACTTCGCACATAAAAATTAAAAAAATTCATGATCGATTGTAATCCTGTTGGTAAAGTGAGGAAAAATTTAATGGTATGTGTTGTGATAAATGCAGACCGTTATATTTCAAATATTCTTACTCTAGCGTGATTTCAGGCTTCCGCCGCGGTGTAAATGTAAGTTATACATAACCATAATTAATATGACCAACATGTTCAAGGACAAGATCCAATACGGATGAAGAAAAACAATTTTTGTACGCCACTTCGAAACCTGTAACAGCATATACCTACGAAGCACACAGAATATTAACTACGCATAAACTCCTGTATTGTACTTTACATCTTATGAATATATCTGCGGAAATTACTAGGAAACAATTTACACTACTATTTTAAATATATCATATTTTATTACGTTTTAAATAGAGTGGTGTGTATATTCCTTGCTGATGGTGGTTGGTGGCCGAAACATGTAGGAGGAAACAAGAAGTTGGACTATGGGTTAAACTGTATGCGAGCATGATGGTTTTATACACAAAATAATAGTCTCGTCACACGTAATGAATAACGTTAAGACAGTGGCTGCAGATGTTTACCTCGACGTTTAATTGAAACCCTAAACCAGAAATGATGTCACATATAAATAGAATGAGTGGCGACACATGCAGTGGCATGTTCTGAATTTTGTAGGCCGCTCGATGCCGTACAGTGTGCCACATGTTGCGCTCAGATGCTTGCAGGCATGTTCTACGTGTGCAGCCATGTGTGTATATCCTATGTAGGTATGTTTGTATGCCTCCAGTTCTTACTCGACCAACAAATGACGGCCTAGTACTGTTGTAGGCGTGTGGTCGAGAGATACGTATGTTGGCTGCAGCTGCACACAGTTATCAGAGAATATAAACCTTTAGGATTTTTCCTCAGTCTTTTCGGGCACTTATAGAGTATTATGGAACCAGCAACAAGTGACCGGTACCTGCCAAATTATTACACATTCTGTATTTGTATTATTGAAAGGAATACATTTTCTTCAGTTAGTGTCACCCTCAAAGAACAGGGATGGAAGAGCCAATACAACGACTATGCTACTGCCACGAAGGACCAGGGTTAGAACTCCAGTAAGCGCAAGACATTTTTCTCTCCTCCAAAACGCCTAGACCCGCTCTGGGAACCAAGTAGCTTCCTATTCAGTGAGTACCGAGGTTCTTTCCCCGGTGGTAAAGAGGCCGGGGCGTGAAGTTAACCCCTCACTTCCACCTAGCGCCATGGTTGAGTGGAGCGACAGTTTACTCCCGCTGTATACCTTCACGGAGTGAACAGGAAAAACTTTATCTCTACCCTTAATGTTATCCTCAAAGGACATGAATCGATCGAATGTCAATAACCCAACGCAGACATAAACAGTTCTCCGAATCACATGCTTGCCTTCGTTGAAGAACCTGCCAGCCTGTGTTAGTTGGCACTTAAAGGGCTGAATTCATCTAAACTAATTATGTACGGAAGGTTAGGGCATGTCCACAAGACGTACCACTTCTAGCATATTCGCTGTTACTTTACCTAAGACTTTAAATTCTTGAATACTTAACGCCCACTGTTAAGATTCTGATTTGTTGCACACCGTTGTGCGGGTTAATACTAGAAGTGCAAATATGCCGTCAGGGACAACTTTGATTTCTGTATTAAAATTGAAGTTTTATTCCCAAAATATGTTTCGGCTTATTTTTCGGCCAACACCAGATCTGTTACAAGATTATTCAAAACCCTACACACACATGAAACGTACTCAGAGACTGAAATCTGGATTTTTTATTTGATATGGAACTATAACTGTGCAATTTTTCATAAATAGTTTTTATTTACAAGTGGGACAAAATACATAAACCTTGGTTGAGCTTTGTCTAGAGTAGGAGAGGCCCTTATACAAAATTTCCCTTAAATTATATTAAAAATTCTGTGTGCCTATGTGAAGTTGAGTGCAGAGTGCAGTACGCTTGCTTTGTTCATTTCTGTCGTAAGACTTGGTATTTATCCACTGCACTTTGATGTTTCGTGGATATTCGGGCATTCGTTGGGGCATATTCAAGTTACAGGCATGTCTTCGTTCCTTAGTACGTTAAAGAGAATTCCAGTCATAGAATCTTCTAAAAGTAAATGCTGATTGTGGCTGCAGGATTGGAAACTCTTACAACGCATTCATAACTATACGTAGCTTCTTTTTGGGATTACTGGACTGCAAGGCACGTATTGTCAAGATGTTCTATCGGTAAAACTTAGCTATTTGAAACAAGGGATGGGGATTGGATATCACATCAAAAGTGTTTTAAAGTACAAAAACACTAATCACCAACCAATACAAAAAGAGAGTTTTATCATCAATCGTAACACACTCCTACATGTTTCGACCTTGCTGGGTCATCTTCAGGGAGAACTTTTTTGTTATCGTTACACTAAGGTTGTACTTTATAGTTGAATGAGAATGTGCTGTTGACTGTGTACTGCGTTGTTTTTGGAGGCGTGAATTCTCTGCGGTTCGGGCCTGCACTGCAGTGCAAGCCGGGACTGCGGAGAGTTCACGCCCCCAGTACACAGTCAACAGCACATTCTCACTCAACTATAAAGTACAACGTTAGTGTAAGGATAAAAAAAAGTTCTCCCTGAAGATGACCCAGCAGGGTCGAAATATGTAGGAGTGTGTTACAATTGATGATAAAACTCTCTTTGTGCATTTGTTGGTGATCAGTGTTTTTGTATAATATAGTGTACGGACATGGAACACATTAAATTTTTGTTTTAAATTTTCCAATCTAAACAAAATTTTGAGTGGAGTGAAACCGTATTACTTACGGAACGTCTCTTGAAGCCGCAGAGCAGTGTGTACAGCTGGTTCGCCTGTTGATTCTAAAGTGACTGGCCTAGGTCCTGACACAGGTAGAGCCTGCCTTACATTACAGGGTGGCAGTGAATAACAGAATTTAAACAAGCGAGGCAATGTACATGTAAACGTAACACCGAGACGCGTTCGCCTAGGCACTATTGTTGTGGAGAAGCAGTAAGCATTAACCCTTTAAAGACGAAGCGTATCTGTTTTTATAAGGACTCAGTGTGTACTGCGCTGTAAACACTCTGCACTTCGGTTATAGAAACCAGTCTCTCAATGTTTTATAAGGCAAAAGTTGCTGTCTGTTCTGAGATCCGTACAAAACACATAAACGCAATGTGGGCACCACGTAGAATTTTTTAATGTTAAACCTGGTCGTATGTAAAGTTACCGCTAGGCTTTAAAAGGTTAAATATTGCCAGTGCGTGTTTGCAGCCCAGTATGCAAAGCGCGTGCGCCGTAATGTACTGTCATTTGTGTGGCCTGTCTGCTTCTACCATACGTTTCCACGTTATCTCATAAGAGGCGCGATTTTCGGAAGGAAAAAATTATTGAACGTAAAATATATGTTGTGATTTCCTCTACAAGTTTTGTTCGAAACGTTTCTCTATCTAAGAGAAACTGAACGAGATATGACGTAAATCTACGTAGGTCTTCACTTAAAGTACCCAACGTTCTTGTCAGATTTTAACGGAATTTAAACTTGGTCCACTGATTTTCAAATAGCCCTCAAATCTCAAATAACATGCAAATACATCTGGTGGGAGCCAAATTGTTTCATGCAGATGGACAGACAGACAGACAGACAGACAGACAGACAGACAGACAAAGAGACGGACATGATAAAGCGTTTCGCAGTTTTGCGCATAATATATGAGGCTCAACTGAACTAATTGTCACATATTTTATTGTAAATGTACGAAGTAAAATTTACGTCAAACAGCGTACTACCGCTTGTAGACACTGCAATATTTATCGGTACTTTACGAACTTATTTAAATCGATCACAATCAATATCTCTAAAACGTCGAGATTTCTTAACGGGCAGATTTTCTACGGTTCGTAATCGATATATTGTAAGACCTGGGATGTCGAGAATGGGGAGATTTCAAATGATCGTCTTCGCTTCTTGGGTTTCGATCGTAAACTGTTTCTTCGATCTCAGACGTACCTCAAAAAGAACACAGTCTGCTTTATTTGTGAAAACCAAGATATATAAAATTACATAGGCCTCAGTGTAAAAAGGTATTTTATTTTTATGCGATCTTAATCGAAATCGGAATATCTGAACAAAGCTTAGTACGTCCCAGACAGGAAATTTCACAAAAACCCACCCCATAGGAATCTCCCTGATATGTACGGACGAAAAAATATGACAAGGCTACTTATTGCTTTTCGCTTTGCGAAGGCACCTAGAATTTCGACCCATATCTCATAAAGAAAACAGTGCCACTCTATAGGGAAGTACTCTGTGTCTGTGCAGACAGACCACATTAATTCACTCTGTGAGCAGAACGTAGGATTTTTTTAATGTTAAACCTGGTTTTATATAGTGGCCTTTAATGTAAAAAAGAGTTAAATATGTTTTTTAAATTTCCACATTTGTGACGAAAATCAGATTTTAATGATAGGCTGTGCGATTCAAAAAAAGCTGCATAGAAGTGTAATTTACAAACTCATTTTGTCCAAGTGAGAATAGATAGGCCTACTTTGCATACTTCTATCTTCCAATAGCAGCTTCCAAGAAATTATCTACTATTATTTCATGTTAAATATCACCAGGAAGAAAGGAACAAAAAAGACTATAAAAGGAATCCACTCAAAAATGCATTGTATAGGAAACGGAAAATATTTCCAAAGAAACATATTTCATTCAGCATATAAAATTGTTTTTTCCTTCCTTTCGTCAGGGTGGGGAAAAGACACAGATATATGGTACAGTCTAACAGGTGCACGGGAACTTCTTCTGTCACCAACACGTCAGCAAGCTCATTCAGACAATAATGCACAAAGCTCTGATACGAAAAACAAGCCTGCAGTAGTGTTCTGTAGAGAATGAAACTGAAAATCACAAAGGACACATTTCTAGCAAGACGATCAAACAACGTATGTAAAATATTCCTGAGCCTTCCTTTCGTCTTATCTTTAGCTTCACAGACGAGTAACTCTCTGATTCCTCCTTTTCTTTTATTCGGCTTCTCTGAATGTGTATCTAACTGTTATGATTGCTCTAGAATTGGAAGAAAAAGAGACGAGCACAAAAAAGAAGAGAAAGACCGCCAGCAACAAGCAAACGTGCTAGTAGCAAGAGACTAACAAACCCGTTATATTGTGCATTACAGACTGAACCTCAAAAGAAACACTGATCTCGATCTCACAGCCCTGTTCATATCATGAGCTTCTATTACTTTAACCCTTTCTTTTGATGAATCAAACGATTTAATTAATGGAGAAGGGTGGTTGGAAGAAGCTATTGTTTATTGTAACAAAACGTATACTGACAAAGCGTTGATAACATCGTTGGAACATCTACTGTGCAACGACATAATCAAGGAGGTGTACAATAGGCGGCAAGTAAATAACTCAGAGCTATGTCTTCGTTCCACGTGTTGGTTCACATATTTGTAATTTCTTCTAACACTGTTGTTTAGCTCTAATTCTTTTGAGCATATTTCATTAAATTCACAGTTTTACCAGTATTACGCTTGTTGGTTTAATTGTTGCCTTCGTAATTTCTGACGCTGCCTTTTCTAACTTCTTTCACCACGTACCCCCTTTTAGGTTTACCCCATTTTCCCCATTTCCCGGTGCTTCAACACGTGTTTCATTCAGATTACTTTTGTAAAAGGTACCAGTACTGATTGTGCAGGTGGCCACTTAAATAACGACTTTTGCCTCCGCGTGTTACTCGGTCTATACCACACGACGCCTAGAAAGAACTGATGGTATGCTGCTTTCATGCAAATAAAGTGGTTATAATACGCTGTGCAAAAGTAATGTACTAGAGTAAAAAATTTTAACTCCGGTGCTACCTTCTAAATCATACACTTTCCGCTCTAACATAACTCTGCAATTTGCTCTCCAAGTGTATCGACGTGTTTAGTATGACAAACAAAATAAATAGCTTTGTCCTTATACAGTACCAGTCGTCTGATTTTTGTAATGCTGACAGTGGGTGCTTATTGTGAGGTACGGACTGAATTTTTATGTCTTAGATGACTTTCAGTTCTCAAAACTTTAAATAGACAGAGAGAATCAGCATGTTCTGCGAATTTTATTAGTTAGACCTAATGAAAGGCATTATGCGACGACAAATCACGAGTCCGAGTCAAAGGAAACTCTGTTCCTGTCGCTGATCCTATAGAAGAATAAATGCACATTAAACAAGCTGGGCACGTCGAAAACTAGACCTAAATATACGCGGTATTATTCACCCAGCCATAGTGTATAGAAGGCGTCAATGAGTAGCCAGGATCTTTGTATGATTTTTGCTAAGTCCAGGTATTGATGTGGCATGTCATTTCGCGGCATCACGACATTATGCAGACACCAGTGGAAAACTGATAAAAACAAATACGAAACACAACTTCTTTCGTGTCGCACATAGAGTCTGGCGCCATAAAACTGAGTAGGTTTGAACACTTAAGTCTTCTGAGATTCGTTGCGAAATTTGAGGTTCTCACAGCGCGGTTGATTGAAATTCACGTATTTTGAGATATAACGAGCTCTCGACTGGTAAATATTTACTTCCAGGTAAATATTCGCCTATACAGAACGATTTACAAATCGACAGGTTGTCAATCCAAGACATTTGAATCGAAATGTAAATACCTCTAGCAAATCCCTCCCCCTTGGAATTAGAGACAGAGGTTGTGATCTACCAGTTCACATGACGCCATGTATCATAAGACATGAACCTTCATGAGCATTGTTGTGAGCACCTCACACGTCGCAATCAGTAGGTTTATCCTACACATCGGAACTTATCAGAATATATCCCAGACGAAAAGCTGAAAAGATATAAATAACAAGTTATTGATAAAATTCCAGCAGAAATGATACAAGCAGGAGATGTGAAAATGCTTTTTGAGTTTCATAAATTTATTAAATCCGTTTGGGATAAGGAAGAAGTCATTCAACAATGGAAGGAATAAATTATTGCATTTATTTAGAGTAATGTTGATAGAAGGTACTGTAGTGCTTATCGAGGCATGACAATTCATGCACACAAAACTTTATCCCTCACTCTTCTGTCAAGGTTAACTCGATATGCAGACGAAACTACTGCGGATTATCAGCGTGGATTTCGACATATCAGACCAACTACTGGTCATATGCTCTTCATTCGTTAAGTAATTGGGAAAAGATTGGTATAGGCTTAAATGGGGCAGTGGATTTCTAGACTTAACGAAGGCCTATGATTCATTTAGGCGGGAAGGTCTTGTATAATATTCTCATTGAGTTTGGTATCACTATTAAACTAGAAAGGTAAAAAAAAAAATGCGTTTTAGTGAAACATATAGTATAGCCCGGAGAGGCAAATAGGCTATTTGTCTGACATGTTTCGTATTAATAATAGATTGAAATAAGGAGGCGCTTTATCGCCATTGCTTTTCACGTTCATTTTAGAATATACCATTACGAAGGTTAAATCAAACCAGGAGAGGTTGAAATCGAATGCCACACATCAGCTGCCGCGCGGTCTAAGGTGTAGGTCTGCGGCCGAAACCTTGCTGGGATTGTGGGTTCGAATCCCACCAGGCACAGGGATGTTTGTCTCTTGTACAGAGTTTGTGTTGTCAGGTAGAGGTCTCTGCGACGGGCCGATCCCTCGTCCAGAGGAGTCCTACCGAGTGTGGTCTGTGCTTGAGTGTGATGAAGTGAAATATAAACCCTCTACACCTACTGTGAACAAGTAGGTAGGGGAAGGAAGACTACAAAAAACAAACAAACAAAGAAACAAACACATCAGCTTCTGGTTTACGCTGATGATGTTAACTAGGGTGAAAGCATATGTACTATGAAAGAAACGCGGAAGCTTTAATAGTCGCTAGTAAGGAAACCGGTCTAGAAGTAAGTGCTGAGAGAACTATGTACATGGTCATGACTCAAGAGCAGCGTGCAGCACCAAATCACAACACAGAGGTAGATAATACGCCCTTTCAAAGGGTGGAACAGTTCAAATATGTAGGAACAACCCTAACAAATCAACATTCCAATCATGAAGAAATTAAGAACCAACTGAAGTAAGGGAATCAGTGAATTTATGTCTTCCAGTTTCCTATCCAAAAATATAAAGATTAAAATATACATAACCATAATTTGCTTCTTGTTTTGTATGGGAGTGAAAACTGGTCTCTCGCGCTGAGGCAGGAACATAGGCTTATGTGTTTGGGAATAGCGTGTTGAGGAAAATATTTGGGCGAAAGTGGACGACGTAAGAGGCGAGTGTTGGAGGTTGCACAATGAGGAGGTTCATGAGTTGTGCTCCTGTCAAATATCCGGGTGATCATATCAAGAAGAATGACATGGACAGGGCATGTGGCATGTATGGGGGACAGAAGAGGTGCACACAGGGTTTTGGTGGGGAAACCTAAGGGAAAGAGACCACTTGCAAGTCTTGGGTGTAGGTGGATGATGATGGTGGTGGTGGTGGTGGTGGTGGTGGTGGTGGTGATAAATCTCAAAGAAATAGGATGGGGGGCTTGGACTAGGCTGACCTGGCTCAGGATAGGGACAGATGGAGTGACCTTGTGAAGGCCTTAATGAACCTTCCTGTTCCACAAAATGCGGGAAATTTCTCAACTAGGTGAAGAATTGTTAGCTTCTTACGAAGTACTTTGCCCCATGAAAGTTAGTTAGTTAGTTAGTTAGTTAGTTAGTTAGTTAGTTAGTTAGTTAGTTCGTTGTTTGTTTGGTTGGTTATTCAGATATCCCAACCGCAATAATTTCGCATACTGTTGGTAGGCCTACGTGACAACTGTGGACAATATTTAATACTGATCGTCTTTAAAGAGTCCGGTAGTTATCATAGCTCTCAAACCATGAAAGGTCATTCCCTGCGTGACACTGAAGAAACTATACTTGTTGAGCCAACAAGGTTATTTCTTCTCAGTACATTTTGTTATTTGCAAAGTACAGATATATTCAGTTTACAGCCTTCTGGGATTTAATATTGTGTAGTTTCGTTGGTAAATATCAGCTTTTCGGAAGAACTTGCTGCTTCCACACTCAGCTAGAAAAACAGACAGAACAGGTTTCTGTAAAACATTGGCTCATTTCCAAACTAAACGGCGTCACATCCCACATGACTGTAATCTTAACATGGCGCAACCATCCACTCTAATGTCAACGCGTGTGACGGCTTAATCCTTCCCGCTTAACAAAGACGCATGCTATAATCAGGTACGAATCTGAAGGCACATAACAAGTTTCATCTTCCTAACTAAATGGTTTCGTCCTCCACAGTTTCAAGACTTCACACCACCCGGCATTAAGACAGCGTGACTTTTTAAGAAACTTGTCTCTTCTCATAGAACCAAACATATTTCGTAACTCTGTTATCTCCAATGTAACTCTAATGCCACAACACTTGAAATGCTTCTGCTCGTCTTAGTAGTTTGACAGACCCGACCGATTTTGCTTGTTAACAAGTATGCAGCTATTGTGCAGACAACATGAAGGGAGGGGGAGGGGTGGAAGACCTGAGGATGAAAGGTCCGCTGCTTAGAAGGAAGAACTTTAGAATGCCCAGATTCTGATCAAGGCAACTTACGTTTGTGCCGTTCTTCTTAAATCTTCTTTGAAAGATTGAAACTGGTAGCTGGATTGTGTGTCATATTTTGCCAAGAACTTTAAATATAGCCTCAGAGATATGTCTTTGCCATCTGCTCCTACGTATCTCCCATCGCCATGATTTCATGGCCCGGTTCCAGGATTTCCCCTTCTTTTACGTCAGTACTGAATACAAAATATCAGGAGGCTTGTCTTGGTTCGCCGTAAACAATTATTTTGTAACTTACACGCATGCAGAAATGTTTGACTGTCGCTGACTGTTGTGACTAAATAACGCCTTAGGTTAAAATGCAGAAGTTATTAATTAGACCTTCAAGTCCATATGACCATAAGAAAATGCGGTAGTTGGAATAAATTAATGATTTTATTGTTTTCCATACCGTGTAGGTAACTCAATAAGAGATGTAATAACCAACTCCAATATTATGTATCATTAAATACATTAAAAGTTCAACACATAAAATTAAAAATCTAAAAATTTAACAATTTAAAAATCTAAAAATTTAAACATCTAAAAATCATTACGTGGTCCGTGTAATGATTTTTACATTTTATTTCTTGAAATTTTAATGTATTTTATTACACATAGTGTTGGAGTTGGGTATTATATCTCCTATAAGGTTAATGAGTCTGATATCACAGAACGTGTGACACTTGGCAGTTTATAGTCTGTTAGTGATATTCTCTGGCAGGTTGAAGAATTGAAGGTAGAAATCGGAGCTCCTTTGGATAAAACACTAATGAAATATTGGCTAGAATCAAGAAAATATTTGTTTTTACCTCATATGATATTGAATGCAGAGGAACAGTCAATGAATATACTTTACATGAGTACAGTGTCACATACTTTCCTCGCCTGTCGATATAGGAACTGTCGCTAGTTCAATACATTGAGGAAGAGAGGCATTTAAATTAACGCTTTTACTTATGGCTGACATTTAGCGCAAAGTAGCGTCTTTGTGTGTGCAGGCGGGCGTGCGCTACCGCGCGCCAGTGGTCTATCATGTACTCCGTGGTTAAATCTTACATTATTTCTCCGTGTCCCGTATACGGGTGTATCTTGCAAAACATGTCCTTGTTTTACCTCCACTATTTCTATTCCAACACGGATTTCTTTATTTTTTTTTAAATTCAAAATCATGCAGTTTTTTGAGGGTCTTAAGTACCGTTTCCTCCAAGTAATTGACTCTTCCTCTTAAAGGCGAATACATTTCTTTTTCTCAGCTTTCGATGATGCTTTAACGGTCTCAGAATATATCCAAAGTCTCCAAACAACTTTACTTTCCTATTTATCTTCGTACGTACGCATAAATACTTTTAAATGCGCCTCAATATTTTGACATAAAACTCCTCAAAATCAAAGTCTGTTAGCTATATAAGAACTTACGCCTTTGTTGGAATACAGACTGCACAGTCTTAGTGACACTGAAATATTTTATACGCTACAAAATAAATTTATGTTAAAAATAGGAAAGAATTTCGAAATTAAGTGGAAATATTAGCCTACGTGCGCTTACGTTCTGGAAAGATGCAAAACATGGCTTGCGTAGTAGTAACACAGACCACCTTTTGCAAGTACCAATCGGGAAGACTAACACATACTGCCCAGCCGGCACGCAGATTACGTCACTTAAAAGATATTTCGATTTCAAAATATAAATAGAGTAATAAAACGCAGGCCCTGCTGGTGGATCAGGACTTTAAAACCCGCACTTTTCTACCCCTCTCACAGACAGGGCTTATGTGACCTTAAATTCCTTCGACGTATTAATATGTTTATGTAAAGCCTTTATTAATTCCTTCATACATTACTGAAGGATTTATATGTAATATTACAATATAATTACTACTAATAATTAAAACAATCATAATGAAATAATGGACTTCTCTCTCCTTTGTTTCCAAACGAGAGAAAACTTTATAATTCATTGCGTATTCTTTGTGTTAAGCTCTTGATAAGCTGGAAATATAATCCGTCAGAATCTGATGAAACTTATGGAACCTGGAATACAGCTGTAATTAAAATTGAAGGTTTCTCCGACTTGGGCATTTTAAATAATTATTCTCTTAAGAAATGGAAACTTTAAACTTGTTTTCTAATTTCTCATAAATTTCCAAGGAAATGAAGCCACGTTTCATAAAAAAATTACATAAGTTTCAATCAATAGACAACTAAGTTCCAAAAACGCCTTGAACTTCAACGAAGTGAGTAGAACTAGGAAGCAGAACAGGCTATAGGAAGTGAAGTCAGTAGTTCTTTGTATTCCGCATTAGTCCTGACTTAATGCGAAAGAGAGGGTTTCGATATCCAAGACAGCCAATCTGCTTGACAGCCATTCGTTTAATTTATGGAATATCCACAAGAGTGCGCAACTGATAACAGAAAATAAGGTACTAATATGTTCAGGCGGGATCGCAGAACTGCGAAAAACAGCTGTTAACTTCGTCGTGTCTGTCTGTCCGTCTGTCTGTCCGAATGCAGCAACGCGGCTTCCACTGGACGGATTTCCATAAAATTTGGTATTCGAGGACTTTTCCAAAATCTCTCGAGAAAATTTAGGTCTCATCAAAAGCTGACAAGAATAACAGGCACTTTACATGAAGACCTATGTACATTTGTGATAATATCTGGCTGAATTCTTCTTAGAATGAGAATATTTAAAAAAAACTTGTAGAGAAAACCAACACGCATTTTATATTCAATACAATTTTTTTTTCAGAAAATCGTGCTGTTTATCAGATAATGTGGAAAAATACGGTACAGCTAGACAGGCCGCATGTGACAGTATAATACTGATCGGAGAAGATGCGATTTGCACGGCGGATAACTAAGACAAGAATGTAGGGAGAGACGCTCTCATGTTATTCAATACAACAAAAAGGCGAACGCGCCTCATTGTTACTTTATAGGCTATCTACATTGCCTGCTTTGTGCTACATTACTTCTCCTCTTCCACGCACATCCATCCAACTACCATACGAATATCTATGTACCCACTTACATACCTTCAGACTGTCTTCTTCTTCTGGGTTGCGACATCGATTAGTCTTGTAGTTGCTTATCAACATTTCGGAAGAAATTCTGTGTACTCCAAAACTCCCCGGCATTGCAAATTTTGTTACGAACATTACGCATTGCAAAACTGAGCTAGTTCGATATCGTCTACCTAATTTTTTTTAAACTAATTCGTGATTAGATATTCCTCACAAATTATGTTTTGTGATCATGTAAAGCAGTTCAGATTTTTGACCGCACACCGAAAATACACACACTACGATAGGCATAGGAAAGAAGATTACATCTCTAGAGAACTCTACAACCATGTGAGACTATAATACACGGAGGAACAAACTGAACTTAAGGCGACAGAAAGAAAGTCAACAGCTATGCATAGGAATCAATACACAATTCAGTTTGTGAAGTTAAAGTTTTAAATTTTAAGGCTTTAATCCACAGTACTCGTTTCTTACAGCTTGATTTCAGACAAGTCTTTTAAATGACTAATAGACTTTCGACAAACGAAATATAATCACACCTGCCTAATCAGTAATTCTTGTTTGTTTTAATGAAGCCCTTAAGGAAGGTTCCAGCAGGAATCGGTACATGGCAGATGTAAGTATAGGTGTCAAGTGAAATACAGCGATAAAGTTGCATCAACAAGTGTTCTAAATCAGTGGCGTAGCAAGGTTCTTTTGGCGCCCGTGGCAATTAATCACAATGGCCACCCTAATAAAAATTAAGAACTTTAAAAATCACAATTATTTACCAATTTCCCTATATTCGGCTCAGTAATTTAAAATATGTTGAGGGCAAAATATCAGTGTTTTCATTTAAAATTTTTACCTTGTTGCCCATTTTCCGCCTATTCAGCTCTGCTAATCGGGGCGTCCGCACCACTCGCCCCCCTAACTACGCCGCTGTTCGAAATTAATCTTATGATAAAATGTTTTTAAAGAAGAGATTTACTCATTTCACTCCAAGCCTAAAAGTTTGCTCAGGTCCTGGAAAACGATAACGCCTGTACAAGCACGTCGTGACTCAGGGCTTGCCAAGCAGCTGTTAATCTACTTTGGTATTGGCTGGGTCTGCGTTGCCTACATTTCAACCCAAGCAGTGAGGTACTGCGATGGAGGAAACGGGAGCCGGGAGCCCCCTCCTTCTCAGCCGTGACGGGGATTGATACCGCGGGCACAACACGGGGAAGCGTGACGTGCAGCAGTAGGGAGACAGCAGTAGGAATTAATCTTGACAGTGCTGGATTGTATTCAGAGATACCGAAAAGGCATGCTGCCACCCAGGAGCACCCAAACATTTCTATCTACTTCCTCCAGCTGAACATAATAGCCGTAGTTTTCATGTATTATGTACACAGAGCTCATTTTACTTAAGAATTTGTAATATAAGATTTAAACTACAGTTTTAAGTTGGTGGAAAATTTAAAATGGCATTGCTATCTTGCAGAATAAAAAAGTTTTATTTATATTTAATGCCACGGGAAGTATATATACAGCGATCGTGGATGCAATCGGTTAATCTAAAATATGAATACATGTGTACCAAACTTCAAAGTGTCTCATCTCAGAAGACTTACTTTGATACTTCAAAGTACTTTTAAAACCTCATAATGTTAAATGAGATTTTAGTTTCCCGTGGTAAATGTATATCTACGTATCATACAACCACCCCTGAAACAAACAACACCTATGATTTCTTCTCACACGACCTGGGAAACAAATTGTGTGTATCTACATGCCTTTGCCTCCGATCAAGAAACTTCTGCCAGTTTCCCTCTTTATTTCAGTTGCACTTCAAAATCTTCCTTTCTTCCCTACCTCTCTATAACGGTTATCACTTATCTTCTTAAACATTTTCCTCCTCCGGGAAAATAATTTTAATAATAAAACTGCAGTATTCTGGTATGCGACGGCATGTAATACGGTAAAGAAGTACCAACATTCCGGAGAAACGTGCTGTTCCCATCTGCAGGGCAGCCCTTGGACCTTGAAAATGGAGACAGTAGGTTTCTCTGTCACGATATCCGGTCCTCTGTCTGCGTTCGGAATCAGAGACCTTCGAATACGAACAAGGACTGACAATAACTATCCTGCGGCGGTTTCTTTCCTCTGTATCTTATTTTGTCTTATTTGTATGGACTGGGGAGCAGAAAGAACACGCAAGACGGGACCCTCATTCCTGAATCACATTAAGCAGATCCCAAACAAAACTCTTTTTTGTTATATTAGGTGTCTGGCAAGTGCCAATTTACACGCAATTTATCAACATCAATACCTAATGGCATACTGAAGAGGAAAAGGGAAAAAGACAAGTGACTGTGGCAGCACGCACTGTCTTGTAATCCCACACCAAGCAAAGCAATCCATCCTTCAACAGAAGCACGACAACCACAAGATGTAGCTAGTTAGTAACTCACCTCACAGAAATTGACCAACGAAGTGATGACAGACGTTAGTGCAGCTTCAACCGTAGTCATCAGTCAAGACGGTGGTGTCGCTGTTGTTCCCATCTGTTTTCCCCTTTGTTGTCAGCGGATGTTTGCCTGAAAGGAGAAAACTTAGAATAGCAACTCTAACGTTAGCATGCATATGTTCTCAACAGCAATTCATGTGAACAACAAAGTGAATGCGTCAGTCTTATTAATCTTATCTAGTTCCGCAGTTTAAATTTAGGCCTATAGTTTCCTTTCTAATAAGACAGAGGAATTACAGAATAAATGACAAGTTTAAGGAATGTACGCAAAGCCTAATATTTCTAATTATCTAGGTAGTTCTAAGAGTGCTTTACAGGCGTTTATGCCAGAATAAACAGCAGTTATTTCCTCGAATAACACAGATTTGTTAACTTCCTTTAAGGAGGCAAAGTATATCTTGTTGGAAGTAAAAATTTTAATTTTTAATGGTATAAAAACTTCACACGTTCAAGGCTTAAAGAGAAAGACTCTCTTGCGAAATGCTTAAAGTGGACAGCTACGGCAAGATTCTTGCTGGTCACTAGCTCCATATCTTGCTCTTAATGAAATCGTGTTAAGTTGTAAATTAATCTATGACGTTCAAAGGTTGGCTTATTCGATAAATAATTCATCCCACGATGTGTAAGTAAAGGAGTTTTTTTTTTTGCTGATAATGATACATGCAGGCCGAACCCAGGGGCCGCACGGTCTAAGGCGTGGGTCTGCGGCGGAGTGCTTGCCGGGATTGTGGGTTCGAATCTCAGTGGGGGCATGGATGTTTGTCTCTTGTGAGTGCGCTGTCAGGTAGAGGTCTGAGGAGTCCTACCGACTGTGGTGTGTGTTTGAGTGTGATCAAGTGAAAATAAAAACCCTCTACACCTACTCTGAACAAGTAGGTAGAAGAGGAAAGGACTACGAAACCAAACGAATGATATATGCAGACTTAAATTTAAAATACCCGTGCTTATACAGTTGCTTCTGTTTTCATTAATGAAGAGAGTGAATGCATTTCTCTCCTCTCTCAACGTAACTTCTGCAGACGATTTAATAATTCGATATCGGAGTGAGATTTCAATATGAGGGAAGGAGCCATTCAACTTCCAAGAAGAATTAATGACTTCGATACACTCTATTCAAAAAACTTGACGTACGTCTCACACAGAACTTAACTCCAATTTATTTTGCAATTGTCATCAATACACCAATATACTCTGCCAAGAGCCGCACAAAGCACGTCAATAAAGCTCCTGTAAGCCCATCCTACAAACACGTTACATTAATACTACCGGAACACAGATTAAACCTACCCTTCACAATCTGATTATGTTGCCCTCAATTCAGGTGGGATATCAATTTTCAGGGAAAAGAAACGCGGTTAGTAAAAGATGGGCCTATTATATGCTAAGGCTCTTATGTCCAGCAAGAACATCCAATGACTCTATATGGAATCAGTCAATTTTCCTACAAGGCGTCAGTTGCATTCCTGTGAGACTTCGCGTTATATAAAATCGCGTAATACTACTACTACTACTACTACTACTAATAATAATAATAATAATAATATGAGATTAAGCGCGGTATCTTAATACTGGACGCTGAAATCAAGCAATAACCAACACGTGTATGCGAAATTTCGCCTTATACAAAGAGAGTTACATCCAATCATCTTTAAAGACACAAGCGCAACAGCAGAATTTAGGCATGGAATTACACCTTCACGTTTTCTAGGTATCCATGTTAATTACAAACAAATGAAAATTTGGAGCTTGGGAAAGGGCCTTTTGAAGCCGCCAGATATACGTCTTTCAACATGTGCAGAAAAATTCTAGTTTTTATATACTAGTCATTTGCAAACATCTCGGTTTTCATGTTCCTACGGTCTGTCTGTATGTTTTTGTAACTTAAATAACTCTGCTCTGACTTCGTTAATTTACTGTGGCCTTAATACCACCAGTTCTTACTGACAGCAGGTTGAAGGTTACATTTTGTTAAATATTACAAATATCTACTTAACATGAGGTAGATTAACTTAAGCAACAGTTATTAGGAGCCTGAAAATCTGAGAGCTATCTCGGATAGGAGGCCACGCAGTCCGGTAGAAGCTTAACCTATACCGTTCTCAGAGGTACCAGCTACGTCTGTCTTTATTGCAGATACTCATCATCAGATACCTATCTTTCTTCTACCTTGTTGATGCAGAGAACAGATGACTCCGAAACGCAGGTACACTTCTTTCACACCACAAGCAGTCACACTGCAGAAGACGGTCAACATATATTAAAATGTACGGTATCACAACCCGGAAGAATGTAATCTTAACTCTCAGATCTCCTTATGGTGGCACGGCCCATCTACAGAAAGAATATGTGTAAGAGTTAACAATTGTGTATATTAGTATTCTGTGTACCAAATAAACTTGTAAACACTTACACGCCTTTATATCTAATATTATACATATTCTGTGCAGTTGTTTTACATATACAGATTTACTTGTTACCAACTACTGCACAATGGATTTAGATCCTGCTACATGTTTCGGTTGAACTATTCCGCCATAATAAGGGAGAACTCTTTTATAAACACAAGCAGCGTGTAACGTGTCATAGAATGGTAAAAATGTATACTTATATTATAGTTGTCATCACTCTTTTATAGTTTACATACACTAAAATCAGTGTTGATGCATAAAATCCTTTGGAGTACAAAACATATAAAATATCAAATACAAATCTGTTTCCAAACGTCTACTTTGTAGGTGTTATATATAAGACCGGTATACCAAGAATGGTAAGGTTGTTAAACCTGCCGTGCGTCTAGGTTCGGTTTTTAACTGACCGTCCAGCGTAAATTCAACTGGAGAATTGTCAACATTAGCGTAAAATGAAAAAATTTGAATCACTCTCCTTTAAAATTCACTATCAAACGAAGCAGCTTATGTCTTCGGCTGTACCGTCAGTCGTCAGAGTGCTTGACGCCGCAGGAGTTAAGAGAATCAGTAGGGTCTCTGATGCAATTACTCACCGCCCAGTTTTATTTCGCGGTCCGATAACGGGCGTGAAAAGACAGTTCCTTCTTCCCTAACACCCTCCACAGCCTCCGTCCATTTCCCTGAAGTTGCAGCCATACAAACCTCACCGCACCTCAGCGCACCACAACACATATCGTCCGCGTGTAAGCAGAGTGGCTTAGTCATCATTCAATCATGTCCCATATAGTGGCCAAACCCAAGAGCCAATCAGTGTAATCTAGTTTCGTGATGTAAGATACAGAGATACTACAAGGATCCCTTTATATCCTTTGTTCTCGTGTAACGTAATGTTCCTTCATTGAATTATTGAAGTGGCAAAGGGGGGGGGGCTACATTCATTACCACCCACTGGAACTACCACCAACCGCAGGGCGCTCCTAACAACTTTACTCCACACTCGTCTGTGACGTCATTGACACACACGTATCGATTTAAATAACAAAAGATGTACAATCGATAGTCTCTTCAAGATAGCCACAGGAGTGTTGGTTCTAAAGGACGCCGCCGTTTCCTTAATCGCTGTAGTAGTGAGACATTCTACTTGGTATCGGTTACGACCCTACTTCTCTTAGAGGTGTAACGTTGTCTTCAGAGAAGCGCACATTCAAAGATGATAATATCCAAAATGTGATCTAGAGAACTGGCACCTGAATAGTTACTGATATACAATATCGTCACACGGACTAGGATAAAGCAGAGTGACGGACTGCAGCGAAAATTGCAACGAACCGGAGACTTCAGAAGGCGGAGACTTTATTGACTGGTTGATAACATGTTATAGCCCTCTAAACAAAACGTGTTCTGTATCGAATCAGCTAATGTTACATTTTAATTTACTGTCAGCTTATTCATTCCAGTTCTAACAACTCCACGCAGTTCTGTAACTTGTCTTTCCCAACATGCGTACTAATATTTTCTTTCAGCCCCTTTCACAGTTTTCCAAACACGAAAAGGATTTCTCGAACAAAAGTATACACGCGCTCGCACATTCCATAATATCTACATGGTCAGCCAATCTTAATCTTCTTCGGACAGAAGAACCCTTGCTAAAGTGCATTCTAAGTACACATTTCTCCTTACGTCAATTCCTTATTTTTAAATAGCGAAGTTTCCCTGTGCTTAATTAAGTTACAAGACATGAAAACGTATGGGGAGTTGAGACAACACTCCACGCTTTCTTGACCTTCACCATACAGACTGGGCTACCTCGGCTACTTAATCGGATACTTAAAAAAGTGTTAAAAACTTTATTTCTTATGAAAACTTCGATGCTTTAGTAGCAGTCGCTTTAATGATAAAAATTATGCCACAGCTACTGCAGTCCGACTAGGTTAGCCCTTAACTACTGTGGTACGGGTCAAAATGACCCGACAGAAATTCAAACACCTCTGCCACCTCCAGATTTCAAGCTCATTGTGCCCTCTCCTCTGTACCTTCCTCCAATCGAGAGACGTATAAAACAGACAATTGTAAACTCTCTCACTACAAGATACGGCACTGAACCAACACTTCGGGTCATTTTGACAGGCACTAGAGCGCTAATGTTCAGGAGTCGCTGTGATTAACTCAGATTCGGAGTGTTATGGACCGAACAATATTGAGAAAAATTGGGGGAAAAAAACACAGGCTGTTTTGAGACTTGTGGGCACAATTTCCGAAACTAATAGGAACGTAAAGGCCGACATTTGGTTTTCCTCTCTGGAAGTTGTTTACAAACTTGGAGAAAAGGGACTCATTTTTGTAGGGCCTATCAAAAAGTACAAAAGGGTAATTCCAACCGAATTTCTGCCGCACAGGAATAAAGAACCAAGCAATTCCATTTATGGTTTTTGAAGGACAGAAGTCCACTCTCATACGTCCCTAAGAAGAAACGAACGGCTCTTCTCAAATATTCGGTTTAGCACTCTGCCTGTGTCTACCCTGAAAGCGGCAAGCCGGAAATTATTGCCGTGTACAATAGCACTAAGTATGGTCTCAATAATTTAGATCAGAAATGTGGCAATTATTCGAGCAGTTGCCGAACACGTCGCTGGCCCATGACGGTCTCCAATACTATGCTGGATACGGCTGGAGTGAAATCATACATTATCTACAATTCTCAGAAACATGAGAAAACATGGACAGCTTTTAATTTTCATTGGGTCTTCGTTTTGACTTTGTAAAGGAGGAAATATATCGTTATTTCATTTACAAGAATATCACCAGTGAACTGCGAATTTTGATTGGCTCCATTCTCCAGAAACCAGTATCGTAAAAGGGGAAGCCTGAACAAATCTTGCATGGAAAGTGTAAAAGGTGTTACACATGCCCTCCTGCAAAGAGTAAAAAAGATCCAATGTGTGCAACAAGTGCCCAAAACCGGTACGCAATGACTGTACGGTGCGAATTTGTGAGAAACGTGAGGATGCGAGTCAGTAAAATTTGGGAAGATTGTTTCCATGAACTAGTAAAGAAATTATTTTTGCATACGTTACATGAGTTTATTTCTGATACAGTTCGTTGGAAATACGTAGTATAAACACAGACAGACAGTATGACGCAGAAAAATCTGAAAAAGATACAGGTTAGAAAGAATTAATAAACAGTGCCCTCGAAGTGGTCGTGTCATCTTGACCCGTACCACAGTGTTAATGACACAAAAATTCACCGCAGTAGTTAAGGGTTAGTCAACACAGTAAAAGTCGACATACTGGGCTGCCAGGATTCAATTCCCGGCAATGTCATGTTAGCCTACGCTGTGACTCCCACCCATCCTCCTAACAAGTGGGTAATGGAGTTTCTTTCCCAGGAAATAAAGCAGTGAAGGAGTGAAAATGGCCACCACCATCATCGAGTTAGTGTCACAGACGAGGAAGCCTGAATTTATAAATTTCTTTTCTGAGACATTTTTATGATGTGGAGGAAAATTTTGCATTTCACTTTCACAATTTCTGATAATGTTTTCAAAGAATTTCCAACTAAGTTATACAAATAAACTAGCCGAGAATTTCATTTTGTAGTGTATTCCGTGTGGACTCTTGAGAATTTTTGCTGTACAAGGTCCAACTGCTTTGGCACTTAGTATCTTCGTTGCGACATGCGCGTTTCGACGTCTTCCGCGTCAACAACAGCCTCTTAAACGTATTGCGGTTTTACACGGTCATGCTTGTACGTATAACCACAGTATCTCCAAGACACCGAAGATGACGTGAAAGACGTCGAAATGCGTAAGTTGCAACTAAGATACTAAGTGCTAAAGGCAGTTGGACCCTAAACGACAGAAATTTAATCAAGAATTGTTCCTAATTTCACAGATTTCCATTTCCCATGAAGATTTTCATCAATGCCAAACAACGACAAATGTCACAACTGTAAAAACATTCTCAGTGGGCCTTTCTGTAAGAAAGAAGTTTGTATCAACTTTAGATTATCATAAAAAATTTAGCTACACCTGACACGGACTCCGAAAAACGGAACACTGTTGCAAACGGATTATCGAAAACTTGGTCAGTAAGTGTGGGACTTGAGGTTTGGTACGAAGTGAATGTGACGTTCTGTAGGTTGGTAAAAATGTGGCGACGTTTCGAAGGAACCTGTTGTCTCGAGCATTCAAGGGAAAAGGCTTGAAGATTTAATAGCTTGCAAATATCTGGGAAACGTCGATATATTTCTACCGGACCATACGGCGTCATAAAACAAAATAACATCTTTTCAAAATCCTGTCAACCATAACATTTTTATACACGAACTTGTAAAGATATACGAATTTATTTCCTTTATGAAAATTGTTATAGAAGTGAAATATTTGCGAATGGTATTCATGATGGTACGATATTTCGAAGAACTTTATTCAAAATATCAAGATTTTTTCTGAATTCTATGAATGCCACAGAAGTAAGACACTAGCAATACAGATGGCAAAATAAAATGACAATAACGATGACATCTCCACATGCATGTGACGCCATCTGAAAACGTGCCCAATAGGCTCTATCTATTCTTCTGGGAAAATGGAGATACGAGAAAGATCAGAAATGCCTGCAGGTAGCCTATAGGTTTGATGTCAGTTTGGCATTGCCTATGGAGAAACGTGAGTGGCAGCTGAAGTACGAGAAGTCAATATAGGAGTACGCCGCATTCAGAAAGTCTTCCTTGGTACTTCCCTGCCTCATACTAAACACATTTTATAATGTGACACCAAAGATTTAAGATTAAAACTCATTTTCTTCAATGAATTTGTGTTGAGAAAATTGCCGAATTGTTGAGCCCAACAAAGAAAGCAATTGTTTTCAGTTCTTAAATAAAATATGTTTCAATATTTATCGTAGTCTGTATGATCTTCAATTTTGTCGTTATTTCTAACCTGCCCAGTTGTCTGCTTTCATCGACAGCTGCGAATCACACGCTGAAATGTCACGGATAATAGACGGTCTTACCGAGATAAAGTAAAGTTAACAACGAATCACCTTTCATGGCGACAGTGTGTCTGTCACGCATTTAATTGACATCTAGTTCAAATCCTACACCAGAAGAAGAAAACTCCCGCTTTTCGAAAAGTAGGGTTTGAGTGAGGTGGGACAATGGAAATAAACAAACTGCATATTAGTGATTGTTCGTAGCTTGAATGCTTGTCGGGAAAATCTCTAAAACTTTATCATTAGGAAGGACAAGTTACAGATTGTCAGATCATAAGAACATTCTTCTTCGAGTAATATGCTGTGGTGAAGAATTTAAAATTAGAGAGTAAGAGGGGGTATCGTGTTAGTGCTGTCGGACATTTCAATTATATTACAGTGCAACCTGTCTTAAACGGAACCCGGATAGAACAGTATCCTCTCGTTAGCGGAAAACTTTCACAGCCCCAAGGATCTTTCATTTAAATTTATGTACCTGTATTAAAACGTATAGGCGTAAAACCGTAAAAAATTTGGTCCCTTGCGGTTACGTTATAGGCAGGCTTCACTGTACTTCGTCAAATTTGAGCCATTTTTCCTTTCATGATGCTCCAGAAGTAAAAACACAGTCACTGCTTCCTTCACTGGCATACAAGAATACCGCACTGTGTCTATTAACATCTCAGCAGCTGACGATATTCGAGGAAAATGAGGAAGATGTGGAGAAAGAAATTGTGACGTTTTCCAAGATGTCTCGAACATTTTTCTCGAAGAACACAGAAAAATCCTGAAATTGCAGCCGGGACAGACAAGCTTCCTTCAGATCGAGTAATTCAGAATCATCAACACACGTCATGATTGTCAAAATTAAAAGCAACATAAATAGATTATGTAAGATGAAGATGAACGCGAAGACGACACGTTGTTTAATATTAATTTTGTTATCAGTTTCCATGATTATGGTTTAATTTAGCATCGATCGAATGTGTACATTTCCAATTTGGTCAGCTAAGCAGACTAATGCCCTACTGTCACATCAGCCATTCTCATCTATTTAGTCCGTGACATGTAGGTTGCATATGTTGACGTATACCAATCATGAATTAGCAATTACAATCAGTAAGCTGTGGTTTGCAAGGACAAACAGGTGCGTGGTAAACCCTGTTCATGAAACTCATACCTTCTTGACAAGCTAATATTACAAAAACACTAATCACCAAAAAATGCACGAAGAGAGTTTTATCATCAATCGTAACACACCCCTACATGTTTCGACCCTGCTGGGTCATCTTCAGGGAGAACTTTTTTGTTATCGTTACACTAACCTTGCACGTTACAGTTGAGTGAGAATGTGCTGTTGATTGTGTACTGCGTTGTTTTTGGAGGCGTGAACTCTCTGTGGTTTCGGCTTGCACAGACAGTTCACGCCTCCACAAACAACACAGTACACAGTCAACAGCACATTCTCACTCAACTATAAAGTGCAACGTTAATGTAATGATAACAAAAAAGTTCTCCCTGAAGATGACCCAGCAGAGTAGGAATATGTAGGAGTGTGTTACGATTGATGATAAAACTCTCTTCGTGCATTTGTTGGTGATTAGTGTTTTTGTATAATATAGTGCACGGACATGGAACACATTAAAAAAGCTAATATTAATGCAAAATTAAAGTCTTGCATGTACTTTATGTGTTTGTAGCACATTAACAGCACTGTCAGTAAGTTTTACAATGACATCAAATATTAGAACGACTAGTAAATGGAAAACTGGAACGTGTGTGTGGAAGGAAGCGATCATGTCCTAATCTGTAGTATTTGTTGGATTATCTGAGCGGAAATTCGCAAACATTCTGTCAGATTTGTCGGTTCCCGGCTGGGATTAGAAATGGGCACCCGCAAGATACAAGTCAAAAGAGCTAAAGCGTGAGTCAACCTGATCGGTATTACGCAGAGAAAACCATCACTTAAGCTCTGGTATTTTTAATACGCCGTATCATCTCCATAAATTATGTAGCATTCAGAGAGATAAGCTATCGTGATGATGACTTAGAAGTGAAGTGTAAAAGGCTGTCGTCTTTTGTAATATTATCTGTACATTATCCTGGGATAATCTCAGTCCTGCACTTAAACTTGGTTTCCTTCGAAGGCGAGTTATATTTACAAGAGGAAGATATTTACAACGTCTGGCCAAAACAAACTGATTCACCTTAACCCGAAATGCAGGATAAGATAGACGGATTGTGGCATGTACAGGGGAGAAAATACATAGAGTATTTTTGGGGGAACCTATGGCGAAGAGCCCACTTGGCTGATCTAAGCGCAGTTGGAAGGATAATATTAAAACGGATCTTCCAGGTGGAAAAAGGGACATGGCTGGATTCAAGAGACCCAGAATAGTGGCAAGTGGCGAGCTCTGGTGAACATTGGAATACGTCTTCGCGTTGCATAAAATGCAACAATTTTTTTCTCTAGCTGAGTAACTATTACTTCTCAAGAAAAATTCTCCTGTATGGGATTACACTTGACCTGCATTTAGATGTTACTGCTAAATAAATTATGGGAAAATATATCTAGAACTTTTGAGTTAACCATTTAAAGAAAGAAATTAATCAGAATAGAAGTCCAGTTCCTATTTGTTAGAAAGCACATTGTGTCTTCATTACAGAGAAAAATGCTATATGCCTTTGAAGGAAATAACAGTTATTTATACGAAGTATCAAAAGATATATATAAAATAGGGTTTACCCTGAGGGAAAAGTGGACGGGTTTTAAACGTTACAGCAGGTGGAATATACACGAAGGGCATTGCGAAATAGGGGGCTAAGAAATAAAAGGTATTCACTCAGTGACCCCGACGTGATTCGAACACGCAACCTTCTGATCTGGAGTCAGACGCGCTACCATTGCGCCACGAGGCCCGTGATAGGTACTTGTGGCGTTCCCTAGGCCTATACGTTCCCAGGGTATACGCGAAATACAATGCCTCCTTTGGCCATCCTAGAAAGTTATCACTCCGATCACCAAGGCATTCGTCTTCGCAGTGACACCGAAAAACCGAGCACAGCAAGGAACAAATGAGACAGGAGACCAGTAAGGCACGGCAGCCACTCTGCTGGCAACAACACAACACATACCAAGATATGTCACACGGACAAAATTATGGCCACAGCATGTACAATGCCACACAAATAATAAACCGCACAAACTAAGGATGCCATGAAGGATATGAACTACCCGAAAAAGTACATTTTATTCAAGTTTTAAACAAATTTTAGTGTACCAAGTTTTAGTGTTTTAGCCATTTTATTGTTTGCTACAGGCCTCATGAAAAAGGAACAAAGCAGCAAACGAAGACAGCATGACGAGCCTGCCAGCAGATGTAAAAGCTTTGTTCTACTCCCAAAAATGAAGTCCTGAGCATCGAAATATGTCCGAGTGAAGCGAAAAACAGTTGAAACAGAGAATAGTGCATTTAGTTGTTTATAATACAGCAATTAGCATCATGACAATGTACGGAATTAGCGGCGTTAAAATCGCTACGCTAAGTTTAGAAAACTTGGATTTCATACTGAAATGCTCTGCAGATTGTTACTAGTGGATTCTAAGCAATTGAATTCTTCCCTATTCCAGTCCAAGATGATGTGCGGAAAAAGTAAAGTATAATCCATGCAGTGGTAACTTCGGCACTAGAAGGAGGTGAGTGACAACACTGACGCTCCTACCACTTTATACCGTGGTAAATTTCATCGTACCTATAGGAAACCAAGCCACGTTAACCCCAAACCGGTAGGAAATAGAACTTAAATTTTGGTCAAATTATATATACAGAATATATTTATATTAGAATTGAACTGAATTTTGGTCATCTAACGCGTAGCCTAGTCAATATACTGAGTTATTTGAACTTGCTTCTATGCAGTCATTAAATCTAGCCGACCGAAATTCGAGACCAAATAGAGCACTACAGGAAGTGTTGCATAAGACAGAAATAAATACCAGTATTTAACTTTAAACACTAACTTGTAATTCTACACGGAAGAAGAAAAAATTAAGGCCATATTAATGAAATGCAGGTCCATAATATCACAACAATATCCAGTACCGTTCTATGTAAGTTTAAAAATTAATATTTGATTTTAATTCAAAAATATTTTGTGGTAATAAAGAAAACGACTCAAAATTCGGCAGCTGAATTTGATACTGTCGCTCTCAAAATGTTTCTTCATCTCCAGACCTGCAACAACGTCCTTATTACGTCAGAAACACCAAACGAGTGATTTTTTTACTTCTTCTCTTGTTCTAGCTTTCTTCTAATCATAACATTTCGGAAATTAGCTCTATTTTCTCCACCACCCGAAACAAACTTCTATGTTGGACCGTAAGTAAGAGCTACTCTCGAATGATAACCTTTCGTCAAATATCCCTTAAGATTGGTAAGAGAATAACGTGAGTAGAGTGAAGTATCTGTATATGTACAAACTTAAACTGCCTGCTGTCAACAGTTCCAACATGGTTGCAGTTTACAATTTTGTATAGGGAACAACATTTCCCATAATTTGCCTTCATAATATTCAGTACGAAAATTTGAATTCGAAAGAGTAGATTCACTGACTTTCCAAAAGCATTCACTTTGACGACTAAAATGTGAAACTGATCCCTCTTCGTCAGACCTTAGGGTGTGTCATTACCTACAGCAAAAAAAGACTAAAAGTAACCCGTCACAGACGCTAAAGTTTAAATTCCAATTATTCCCCAGGAAGGAAGGGTTTTAAATACACGGCGCGCTTAAATTTATTCACGACCGTATAGTACACTAAAGAAGGCAGCATGTGAAGAATTAAAGGTCTGTGCAGTGCACCGATGTCGGAATTAAAAGGTTAATCTCTACCATACAAAACGTTTAAATTCTATGTCACAGAGAACACAGTTTCCTTCTGTTAAAAAGAAAAATCAATTACTGATGTTAGGCGAAACCACGGCTATTTATTGTACGAACCATATGGAACACATAAACAAAATATGCCAAACTTGACCGTACATGTAAACGTAGTCACCACTGGCACTGAAAGTGCAACTGCGGAATTTTCTGAAGCTCACCAGTTTTCCCTCAATTTGAGAAATAATTGTTAATGTAACATACCCAAAAGGAAATATACGTGCAGTATCTCTCTGCCTCAAAATTTTGAGGATTAGAAAGTATGAGCCGCGAGAAAATATAGTAAATACACCGGTATTTGGTCAAATAATATGAGTCTCGAAACGGAGGAGAGTAAAGCAGCCGCCTAGCTTCTGAGCTAACTTTGTAGCCTACGTTCTATGTGTCACATTTTCAGATGATGATGATGATGATGATGATGATGATGATAATAATAATAATAACAACGAGCCTGCATAACATGAATTTGCCCAGTGCTACTGACAAAACTTTAACTTTGATGTTCAAGCGTTATCTTCCTTCTTATACTGCCTATCCTACCCAAGCCACAGGGACCATGAGCATAAATATTTAATCTCAAAGAATATCACTGTACAGGTTCTACCTTTGTTTCGAAAATCGATGTCGATATTATACTTTGTGGGAAATTCGGTACTAACGTTTTATACGTTCGTAAAGATCCTCTCTTCTTTATACAAGCCTTTTCTTACTAAGGACTTAAATCTGTTATCGAAATAATGACAGTCACCCCAAGACTTCAACTTCTGAATCACACAACATCCCACCAATCCCTCTGAGATTGACGACAGAATTGAGTCCCCCGCCACCCCCTCTTGCAACACCACCACAGCACCACGTTCTACCTCGCTGTTTGCTGTTCACTGGAATCAGAAAAGAGAAGGGAGAATCTCGGATTTACCGGACAATTTAACACCAATTACGATTTTCAGAGACAGGGAATCAAGGCACCACAGACTAGCCCTACTGTTGGCACGGGGCACTGGAGAAGGGAGTCGGTCGCGCTGGTCTTTTGTACACAGCCACCAAGTTGGTTGGTGGGGGGTTCTCAACAGGGAGTTCAGTAATGGCATGAAGTATTAAGATACGCCGTTTTATCCGAGTCTGTGGTTAAAATTAAATGTAGAGCAATAGCCAAGTTCATTTCCTTATTTAAAATTCAGCCGACACAGCTGGTACAACTGCATTCCTTCAAAACTAAAGACAAAATATTAAGTGAGCATTTAACATAATTCTTCTGTAAAAGCAAATATTCAACCAAGAAATTCTTTGTCTTTTATGGAACACGAAGTTTCTATTGTGTACGGAACAAACCCGCACGTGGACCCTACTCGGAGTCAGACAAATATAGTCAAAAACGGAATATGTCCTGTTTATATTCATGCAACCGGTACGTAACAAATTCTAAAAGAATTCTGTGCACACTAAGATCTGCCCTGCTACGTCATATTATTATCACAGTGTTTTACAAAGCTCAGTTTGTACTGCGTGAAAAAATACGAGTGTGTGTGGAGGCCTTTACACAATGTGAGAATGCCAGCATATGGTAGAATCAGAAATGTATAAAGTACAATGAGAAATACGTCCTCCACTTCAAGATCGAGTGATGTGTCACCAGAAGATATAGAAGACAGCTGAGACAGGAAGTTTTCCATTTGGATAATTACAGGAAATTGTTTCAAGCGGTACCGTTTACGACTTGTACTCTGAAGGTCACGGATTCAAATCCCAGTCCGTAGACCGGTTATCTTGATATATTCACAGTTCACGTCCAACCTTTCACGAATACTCTGTCGTTTCAGTACAATGTTACGCATTCTGAGCTGTCGATAGCGAAGCTGCGGACCATCATTGACGAATAAAATAGGCCAGTAAGTTTAACACTGTGGTTTTCTGGTACATGATGCCGTGTCATTTGGTAGTTTGGAGCCAAAGAATCGAGGACACTTGTTGCCTCCGCCTTCTACCCTGAAGAGTCTAATATTCACAATGCAAAATTTATAACTTTGAACGTCAAGATCAAATCTTCACGTTAGGAGAATTTCCGTACATTACAATTAGCAGACTGATTACAGTAAGCTAAAATGCAAGTTTGTAGGTGGAAAACGTGAAACAGCACTTTATTAAGTCATCGGGAGAAAGCTGGAGTAGAAAACTTACTCCAGTGTCAAATGTCTTGTGCATGTCCACCTTCCCGCTTTTCCGCTTGGTCTGCCGTCCCGATGGAAACGTGGGGAGGTGCGTGATTCGCTGACCGAATTTCTCGCCTATTACTGCTAATATCATGCTTACTAATATTTTCACTTGCCGCTTAGTAGAAATCATTGGAATGTCTCAGCTGGCAGGAAATTTGGAACCGACGACTGCATAAGGATTTACTCCTACATTCTATGTAGGCTAAACCTGTGTCTGAGTGCAGGTGGCAATGTGTTCGCGTGGTGTCGGATGATCACAATGAATGTAACCGGCATATGTTGAAAGGTAAAACGTAAACGAACTTACGTAATCTGCACTCATTCTGAAACGTTCAGAGCTTCAGAAGTTGATGCAAGGTTTCTTTGCTTCTTACATTAAATTTATGAATCGTGGTACGAGATTTAAAAGGATCAGAATTTTGTCTTCCACTGCATTCACTGCATTTGGTTAGAAAATGGGGGTTGTTAAGTAAGCCATCCATGGTATTCGTATAAAATTCTTGGATCTGGCTAACTAATAGATAAATAATGAATGAACAAACCAACTAAGCAACCAAACGACCGCCCTACTGACCAACCGACCGCCTGACAGACAGACAGACTGACTGACTTACTAATTGACTGACTGACTGTCTAACTAACCAGCCAACCAACCAACCAAACAACTAACCAACCGACCGACTAACCAACTAACGAACAAATCAAACAATGAATGAAAGAACCAACCAACGAAAGAAAAAATGAACCAACCAACCAACCAACCAACCAACCAACCAACCAACCAACCAACCAAACAAACAAACAAATAAACGAACAACTAACCAACCAACCAACCAATCAATCAACCAACCAACCAACCAACCAACCAACCAACCAATCAACCAGCTAATTAACCAACCAACTGATTAACTACAGGCAGCAAAGTATTTTCGAGAAACTAGCAGTTTCTCGCCTATTCGAGAAATCCCCGACATTTAATGTAAACGCAAGGTTCATTCCACCCCACACCCTTCTGCCATAATTCTTCAAGAGCCAATTCATTTGTATTTTCGTATTTACCGCTTGATCTTCCAATGTGTTTTCTTTCTTCGGATTTTCCAACCATCACCTGGCACGTATTTATCTTCCCATCCACACGTGCCACACGTCCCGCCCGTTAATTTCGTGCATCTGATTTGAATAATGCTGACAAATATCTTGTAAGTAAAGAAATAAGTAAAGAAAAAAATGCAAGCAGCGTGCATCGAACTCCTGACCCTCCAAACAAACACCGAATTAAATAGTGACAGGGTAACAACACCATGTGTGTTAGTTCCAAATGCCGCTTTGTCGAACGGAGGTCTTGCTTGTGTGGAAGTTGGCCAGGGCACTCGCCAGCAGCGTTAGTGGTGGTGTCCGGTGTCTCCGTTTGAATTGGCACTACGACTCTACACAGTGAAAGTAAGAAAAGCAGCTGGTGAGTCTCAGTACAGACCAAATCTGATGTATCGTAGGAAACCGACGCACGGCTCAGCGCCCTAACTTAATCACGGGCTTTCAAGACCAGATGTTGCTGCAAGGTACTGAAGATTCGGGATGGAAGTTGGCGCCGGCATGACGCCTTTGCAAAATCCTTTTCCATGTTTAAAGAATTGTATATTCATGAAAACTGTAACCAGGACTGATGTAACTTCTTTATTCTTTAGTTACGCTGGCATTTTAAGTCCCTGTTATTAGCCAGACTATAGCAGTACCGAGTAGTAGTCTTACTAGTTAATAACATTTTGAGAAGTATGTGACACAAAGCGGAAATTGTCCAATTTGAAGTACTGTCACTGAATTTTCCTGTAAAGACTGAGAAAGAACACAGAAACGCTCGTTTTAAATTCTTTAGACACGGAGTTCCCGTTGTTGAACCTAATATTTTCCTTTCCTGTGGCGTAACAGCCCAAATCGGGCCGAGGCCACATCCTTGTGGAGGTTTCTAGATCACATTCAGACACATCACACTCGGTAGGACTCCTCTGGATGAATGATCAGTCCGTCGCAGACATCTCTACCTGGTAACACACAAACACTCACAAGAGACAAACTTCCATGCCTCCAGTGGAATTCGAAACCACGATCCCGGCAAGCGCTCTGCCGAAGGCCCACGCTTTAGACCGCGCGGCCACTGAGATCGGCTGACGGTCTTGATTTAGATGCAAAATATTTTGAATGAGGGTCGTGAAGGTATAACACTTCCAGATAAATTAAATTAGGCCTATATCAAAATTTATCCTATTGTACTCACTACTGTCGTAATATCATAAACGCCATTATCACTATCACGCGTACTGTAATCATATCAATGGCATGACAAGGCAAATCGCTTTACGGTTAACCAATAATCTTGTAACACAGGGCTAGCCATCTCGACAGCTTGTTTTATTGTGCTATCAGCTACCTCTTGTACTGAAGAACTCACCGTGGCACTGCAAACTGTATAACAATTGACCTTTTAAAGCCTAGCGGTAAATTTACATACTACCACGTTTAACGTTCAAAAATTGTACGTGGTACACACATTACGTTTGTTTGATTTGTGTGGATCTCAGAAAAAACAGCAACATTTGCCTTCTAAAATATTCAGGGTGGACCTTAGACCGATTGGACTGATTTGACACAACAGGGCCCCGCGCTTATGGGGGAAATTAAATAAATACAATGTTTGACTGATAGCTTGATTAAAAGTAAACAAAAAAAGATAAAAATGAACCATTTTAATTTTGCAACCTAACTTACGTTAATATACCAAAACGTTGGTCCTTTTTTCTCTGCACAATAAGTTTTACGGGCCCGCCACAACGATCACAATGGGGTCACGTGTTTGCTAAGGCCGGAACTGCAACATTAACAGACTGGTTTCTACAACCGTGGTGCAGAGAGTTTACTGCGCGGTACGCATTGAGTCCTGATATAAAACATACGTTTCTTCCTTAAATGGTTGACTCAATTTCTCCTGAGATTTGAGTTTTTCATGGTTGTTTCCCTGAAGATGACTGCACTGTTGTGTGTGGTGCCATGTAGTGTTGTAGAAGCGTGCTGACGTTTCAGAGCAAACTGCCACTCCCTTATCAAGGTAGATGAGGGAGTGACTCTGATAATGGAGGCAGCATGTTCCCCTGAAACTTCGGTACGGCTGCAGTGAATTACACACATCCTACCCCAGAAGACAGAAATTTTTATGAATTTCTTATACACTGTAGTACTGTGATACAGTAAGCTTATTACGTCATGCATGCTTCATTAATTACTTCACACAGGTCCTTTTATTCAAGTCCGATATGTTTCGTAACATTGTAAGTTTTACGACCAGTAGTTAACATCTTGCCCAATGCCAAAGCTGGAGAGCCATCCCTTTTCGGCTGTCCGCAACTACTTATTCAATATATTCGCAGCTACTCTCAATATCTGGAAGCCGTTCCTCCATCTACAGCCTGAGGACGAGTCATGCTGTTACAACACAGGAGTGGAGAAGACTACAAAATGAGAACCCTTAAGAACTCTACTCCTCACCAAAAATTATCCGGATGATCAAATCAAGAAGAATATAATGGCCGGGGCATGTGGCGCGTGTAAGAGAGAGCAGTGGAGCATACAGGGTTTTGGTTGGGAGACCTCAAGGAAAATGACCACTTTGAAGACCCACGCGTAGATGGAAAGTAATATTAATATGGGCCTTCAAAAAGTGAGATGGGGAGGCATGGACTGGATTTATGTGGCTCTGGATAGGGATAGGTGGTGAGCTTTGTGAATTTTAAAATGAACTTTCAGGTTCCATAAAATGCGGGTAAATTCTTGAGTAGCAAAGCACCTGTTCGCTTCTCGAGAAGGACTTTGTTCGATGATTGATTGTAAGAATAACGCACGGCACGAATAATATTAAATCTGCTGCATGGAGTTAGTTTAATTAGTTAAGTCATTTTATTAACAAATAATTAATGGACTCTGCCCGAACAGAGCTTTGTGAAAAATCTAATTCCTTTAATGCGTGTTATAAATCTCCCAGCAACATCCCTTAAATTATTCACCCTGAAAATATTAGCTGCAGTGTGAAAATCATGAAGCATTTCAATATGCAACATCTATTGAAGTAATCTGTTTATTCAGCTCTTTTGTCTTGTTGTTTCTTCCTCTTCTTGTTCCTGTTCTTGTTCTTCTTCTTGTTGTTCTTCTTCTTCTTGTTCTTCTTCTTCTCCTCCTTCTCCTTCTTGTTCTTCTTTTTCTTCTGTGAAATAATAGCCCAAATCTGCCTCACTGTTGCGGTTTCTGGATCACCAACAATTACACACACACACACACACACACACACACACACACACACACACACACACAAAAGGTAGAACTCCGCTGAACAAGTGATCTGCTGTCTTCCATTTTGCTGTATATGCGTATTTTAATATACAGAACCAAAATGTTATTTTTTTATATGGGTGTGAAACGTGGTCTCTGACATTGAGAATCACACAGACCGAGGCTACTTGAAAAAAGGGTGTTCAGGAAGATATTTACGCCTAAGACAGACGAGGTAACAAGGGACTAGTGAAGATTGCATTGTGAGGGGGGTTTCATTATCTGTACTCCTCGCGAAGTATTATTCAGTTGGTCGTAGTACCGGGAAGGATGAGACGGACGAGAATGTGGCACGTATGAGGGAGAAGAGAAATGCAAATAGGGTTTTGGTGGTTAAACCTGAGGGGAAATAGCCACTTCCAGGACCCAGGCGTAGATGGGGATAATCTGGATCTTCAGAAAGTAAGATAAATTTAAAGGTCAAATTCACCCTACAAAAGGATATGAAAGTCCAGAGGGGAAATAAAGGTATTGCTCTACTCTTTCTCTAACCTCGGCGCTAGATGGGGGTGGGTGGTCAACGCCATGCCTCGGCCGCTTTAACGCCGCAAGGAGATCCGGTATACATAAAAAAATAATGGGCCTAAACTGGTTGATCTTGTTTAGGATAGGAATAACAGGTGGGCTCTTGTGAACACGGTAATGAACTTTCGGGTTCCACAAAACGCGCGTCATTTTTTTACTAGCTGACGAAAAACTAGCTTCTCAAAGGGACTCTGCTCCATGGTGCTAGTTAGCTGGTTTGTTCATCTCTCCTTAGTCCCAAAGGCAGCCAATATAGTGAGTACGGCATAGGACGTGTACTGAGGAAGTGTGGTGTCATTCCCAGCCGAGGTAAGAGAACGTTCTCTTCTCCGAAGCATTCAGATCGACTCCCACCTCTTCAATGGGCCCGTTTTAATATTATCATCCGACCTAAGGCCAAAGCAGCCAAACGATCTATTTCCTTAACTTTTCCCGAATTTTTGCTAAATAAATAATTATCTTATTAATTTCAACATACAACCGCTAAAATTAATTTTTTTTGCTCACATTAAGAGCCAAACAAATAGGGCTATTATGAACAGAATGTGACGAATTTGTCAGAGGTCTGAGCAAAAACGTTTATGTCTTCTCTAAAAATATAAATGTTTCGAAGTTATACATACTTTCAGCCTACAAATATCCCACTTGGTGTTCTTCACGCTTAAAAGAAGATACCGCGAGAACTAGCAATGGGATAAGGCGTGTATGAGATATAAATTTCTAATCAGGACTGATGAATGGTTTTTTTAGCTACTCCAGGTTCACACTGAAATAATATCGTAATGCAGGGCAAAACAGCTTCCTCCACAGCTCTCACCATTCACAGTCTGTAAATATACTGAGACAGCTCATTCAATGCGAAGTCTCATAAGCTTATACCTAGCTACAAGATAAAAATAACGTTATAGAAACAACCATACCAAACCTCCCAGTGACGTCATATTCATCCTAATCATCAGAAATGCGTTTTCAGTCACGTGTAATATTTCACCTGCAAATTTCAAAGGGATTATACTGTTTTTTTTCAAACAGAATTAGAAATTCAAAGAAATAAATATTTATTTCTTAATGGCAGGGAAGTTCAAAGAGTATTTTAATTATAGGGTCGTTATTTCTTACTTTAATATTAACAGAATGTAAGTCTTTTTTAGTCTTATTATTCGAGATTATTATTGGAGAATGTTACAATCACCCAATCCTCACAACATTTCGGGCACAAAGCGACAATGTCTGAAGCCTTTCGGAGCGACATACTTCATTCCAGGTTACTAAGAATCTTACAAGTGTACAGTTAATATGAAGGTAGTCAGCACACTGACTCGTAGTCAGAGACATCGCATTCTGATCAACTTATGCTTTATCGGTAAAAATTTCGTAAATTATAGAAATATTTACAAATTGCCAAGGCTAGGAGCCTCTCCATAAATTTCTGCACGCCAATAAAATACGCAGCATTGTAAATAGCAAGTGAAAAACATCTTCACCTTTGTTATCCGAATTATTTGATTGCTTCTGGGTTGACAGCTAGCGCCGGTTTCGGAATCATGTTCTCCCACCTATGGTTGGTGCGCAAATACAGATTTTCTGAAACCAAACGTAATCGAGTTTTGGCGCTTGTGCAACACGTACTTATAGATTATAGAAACAAAATTTCATTCAACACAAATACAAGAACTGCACAAAACTTTGTCACAGAAAGCTAGATAACAAAGAAAAAGCCTACTAATTTAAAGAACTGAGATTTCAGATCTACCTGCAAAATAAAAAGGTTTTGTTTCTTTCGAAAGTATCTACATCAGATATCGAGAGAAACCTTAAACTTGTGTGCACCCTGCCACATGGGTTTACAGCGGCTCAACGTGTTTTATAAATAAATTACATTTTCCTAAAAGGTAAAATATTATTTAAACTTCTACTCAACGAAGAGTACAAAGTCTCTTATGTAATAAATCAGGTGTGCTTACGTGTGTATATATGTGGCAAGTGTGACACATGCAAAAACTCGCAAATTCTGCATGTGGCTCTTTCTGCCTGTGGACAAAGTGAAATCTTTAGGCACCCCGTAGGAAGGATTTCGAGTCACTGCTTTCGATTGTACAGAGTAAGAGAGACGCTGATATCAGTGGAAAGACTATAACAGGAAAGTGAAGGAGATGCACGACTTACAACCCTTCAGAGCAACCCCTTGTGAGCGGGGGTATAAACAACATACAGAAATACAAATACCATGTAGTCACTCAGACATGAATTCCAACCACACGAATTCCCTATTCACCGAAACTTGCAGCAGCATCTAATTTTAATTTTGAAAACCTCGTCCCTCAAGACTTCCTCTGTACGTACAAACTAATAAAGCAGTCTGTGTACACGCTGTGATTCTGCGCCAGACAAACGTATACTCGTATTTACATCTTATGGACGCAAAACTGGGAACCGAAAATCGAAATGGACATAACAGCGAAAACATTGGCCAGTGTGCTGTGTTACAATACATTCAACATTATTCCAATAAAATGCCACATACTGACATTACACAATGTGGCTGAACATGCGCTGCACAGAGAAGAAACAAGGGCTTAAAACTGCAAGATATGCTAATATAATATCGGTCGCGTAGATTGGAGTGTTTGGTATGTAAGTGTGTGTGCCATTAGACCGTGAGGTCAGTAACTCAGCACAGCTGTGGAGTGTACAGTGACTAAATACTGTGCTCTCGAAACACATAAAGATGAATATTATGATTCTGAAAATGGATATTCTACTGATCTATTGCAGTGGACTTTGTTTTGTCTCCCATTGTGTGATATTAAAATAGCAGAGTTATTCAATATCTAAGTAGTGTAAACGTTGTAATTCATCGCCATACAAATTACTGACACTTAGTTTTGCCCAAGCATGAGGACTAATGATAATTCGTAAGTTACAAATGACATTTAATTGCAGTTCTTTCGCAATTGTTTCATGTAAGAGTGTCATTTCAAACATGACTACAATTTCAGTTAACAAAAATGTTGAGACTACGCCGCATATTACGAAGTTAAGTGCACTGGTTTGTGGATGAAAGCAGGCGCCGTGTACTGCTTAAGCCTAAGGTAACGTCGTGACGTGGCCGTACAGGCACAGAAGGAAGGCGGAGGCATAGTTCTAGCCCATTAGCAACCCGACACTAGGAGATGGTTGGTCAGCAACACGTTCCGGCTGCTTTATCGCCGGGAATGATCCGGTACCCAGTGTACAGGTGGTTGGGTGGACCTCGGGCCCGGTCTGGACGGAGACGGAAAATTTCAGCCTGCGAGTTTCGATCCCGGACCGTCCAGGCCGCAGCAAGTCGCTATACCCACTACGCTATCCTGCCCGCCGCATAGTCCTCACACATATAATCACTGTGTTTAAATAAATAAGAGTACCTTTGATTAGCTGTCAATATGATTGGTTCCCTTACTAACATTGCAAAGTGCAATATTAAAATCTTAAAAGACGGAATAAAGCTCAAATCCAGTAATTAAGATAAATTTATATAACATAAACTTGGAACTGTTGATTAAAATTGCAATCGTAATTATCTTAAATAGCCTCAATAGTCCTGGCTACGATATAGACGTACAATGATAAAACTACTAAATAAATATCCTAATATATTTGGACCTTCGTTATTCGTCTGTGATAAAAACAGGAAACAAGAAGTCAATATACACGTCCATGTAATCTATAATAGTCTATAATAGCGCGTTCTGCTTTATGTATCGATAAGAAAAAATTCCGTTTCTTTGGCGAGAACTTAAAACGTTGCGACCTATAAATATAAAAATGTTCTAATTCGAATTTATATGAGATGCTGCTAAGCTGAACTGTGTAAATAAATGCAATTAATGGTGAATGTTTAGAAGTTTCACATCTACGAATTTTGCAACAAATATGTGTCAAAAATAATAACACTACGTACATTTTATCATAAAAATTTTTCGAATGCCTCGACGTCCAGCATGTCGAATTTAATAAAAAAAACACTGATAGATAAAAATTAGTCCTTGTTTTCAGATCAAGGAATCGTAGTACACGGAAAGTAAATTCACACGTTTTACGATTTATAGCTATAGCATACAGCTTATACTGTTTTGCATTTGTGCTGCCATCTTTGATGCTTAGGTTCGAAGAAGATCTATTGGGTGACATTTCTTAATGTGTCTTAGTAGGCATGCGTGCTTTAGGTTGTTCACCACAGAGTCCTTCACGGCTAGTAGCTGAGCTCAGCAAGCCAAGAAAGCCCCTCACCCTAAGTACAACTCGAAATTCATTACCATCTATATCCAAAACTGGGACAAAAAATGTACTGCAATTATAATAACTTTTATGTTGAATGCAACATTTGCACCTGAAGGAAGTTTGGGCGGCATCTCTCTGCGTTTCACTGTAGAGTTAATTTTAATTTTGTGTTCACATATTTGTTGTCAACAATTCTAGAGTTTGCACACAAGCTGCCTAATGTCGGCAAATACATGAGTCGTTAACTGACTTAATCAGCCAAATAATCTTAAGAATTCTCTATTCTAGAGAAGTAAATTAACGTCAATCATTTAGCAACAGGCTCTACAACCCAACACGTAAATTACTAGAGATGTAAGAATTCCATTTACTCAACCAGAATTTCTCCAGCAAAAATGAAATCTCTGTAGGGATTTTGTCTTCATACATTCCTCTGTTTTTTGTTTACTTTTGTTTATTAGCTATATTTACTACTAGCCAAGCAGGCCTAAATTATATTATCTTTGCATTTTTATTGCATAAATTCAAGAATATAAAGAGGAAAATATGAATAGTCATGCCGTTTATCTGGCGGATAAGTACCGATATTTCGGAGTAACCTCTTTTCTCCATCTTCAAGGTAGGAGGCCAAACTACATGTCGTTACATACCGAGGACAATAGTCTACAGAGTCACAGCCATAAGATTACCAAATTCACAAATCAATTGTAGGTTTACAAATGGAACCAGAAACAATGGGATTACGTCTAGGTAATTCATTTCTGGTTTACTTCTACTTGATAATGTCCTTCTCCACCTGTTTTAATGGAAAATTTTCATAACATTCCATCCTATTTGTAAATTTCACCCCCCCCCCCGCGGGGGGGGGGGGGGTGGAGGGGTTTTCAAACAACCCTGTATCCGTAGCGGGGTTCGAAGCTTTCACAGCGCTGTTGAAGATTCACATCTTGTGTGATATGAAGCCATCTTTATTGGTAAGAATTACTTACGTTTCGGAGAAGCTTTCTGCCTACATCCATACGATTTATTGCATACAACGACAGAAGTCAAAGAAACCCCTGTTGAACTGAAAAAATCCTGAAAATGGAAGCAGCGAACTCCTCCGAATCAACAAACCGTAATATCTCAGAATATTTGAATTAGATTCTAAATCCATTATCTCTCCAAATACTTTCTTAAAATCACATGCAAAGCGCGTTTTTCACCTCTGGGAAAGCGAAGTAACAAAATAAAAAAGAAAATATATACTCTCTTATATGCGACATAAAATAACATTGCGTTACTTCGAGTACAGTTCTTCAAGTTCAAACATGACATTTCGAATTTTTCGACTAAAAACGTAAAGTTAAGTTGTCCCTGTCTGACTAAAAGTTAAAGTTAAGTTGTCCCTTTGCGACTAAACAAAGGTAAAATTAAGTTTTCCCTTTTCGACTAAAAAATGTAAAGTCAAGTTGTCCCTGTGCGACTAAAAGAGGTAAAGTTAAGTTGTCCCTGTGCGACTAAAAAAAGATAAAATTAAGTTGTCCCTGTGCGACTAAAAAAGGTAAAGTTAAGTTGTCCCTTTTTGACTAAAAGAGGTAAACTTAAGTTGTCCCTGTGCGACTAAAAGAGGTAAAGTTAAGTTGTACCTGTGCGACTAAAAGAGGTAAAGTTAAGTTGTACCTGTGCGACTAAAAGAGGTAAATTTAAGTTGTCTCTGTGCACGCCATGAAGGCGTATGGGGTAGTAAAGTGTACCTTAAATTCGGCACTAAGTAGGAGCAAGTTGTCAGCTTCACCCTCGGGAGAAAAGTCACCAGTAGAATTTGAAGAGCAGTCCGGTTGGGTCCCAGCGCCTCTCTAGACGTTCGTAAGAAGAGATAATCCCTTCCCTTTGCAGTAAATGGAACCACGATTCCTCGATCGTCAAACCCATACAGTCGCTATACCTATTGCGCTATCCCGACTCCCTAATTAAAAGAAAGACGATTTCTAAAGAAACCGTTTAGCCAGGTAAAATCCTGTGTAAATTACTTTAATATGAACAGCTGATTCCTATTCTTGTACTATACATGGCTACATATTTGCCGATTATTTAATATTGCAGTATCAGTTACAGAAGTTGTCCCGAAACGTCGGTAAACTATTACCACACGGCGCCGCGTAATGTCCCAGAAGAGCGCAGATCTCATCAACATCGCGGCGGAAGCCTGAAATCAAAGTCACAATATAGTTGGTGTAGGTTACGATTAGGCAGTCTTGTAACACACCGCCGTCCCCTCCCTTGGGTCAGTGCATGCGGCGGCCAACGTAGCAGTCGTCATGCGGAAATAGAATGTCATTGCGCCACACAACATAAATCAACATTGAAGTACTATCCCCTGTACTGCGCACACGTACTTCATAGCTGCGCATAGCTTCTGACTTTAAGCGAAAAATTTCCAAAGTAGATGAGCTGCAGGCTGGAAATATCTGCCGTATCATCCCGATAAACAGTTATGACAAATGGTTGCCTATGTTCTCTGGTAGACCGAAGGCCCATTGGTGTATTAAATTGCGCAACGTAAATTGTGGCTTCGCGTTAATGAGTAAACCCCGATAAATATAAGACGGCACACGGAGACTCTGGAAGTGGAAGTGAAGAGGAAACGGGAGAATGCAGATGGCGTCCAGCAAGCTTCGCAAGGCCGAGGGACATAGCCTATCCGGCACAGTACAAACGCTACTAGCTGAAGCGCACACCTCGGCTGCCAGTGGTAGAAAGACTTTTCACTTTCCCCGAGTTGCATCGACTCGTCCACTTCACGGAAAGACGAAATCTGTTTCCTGCTTGTGGGTCGTCTCATTCTAACTGCAGTGTAATAACTGTTTCAGAATAGTGAACTGGATCCAAGTTTACCTCCTTTGATGAAGAATATCAAAACTGTCACTTGGGACAGTTGTACCTTTTCATTACTCCAGGTCTCGTTGCTGGTAACAGCAGATTTGGCTTCGTATTTCCCGACTAAACATTGCATTCATTTCTCATTTCTCGCATGACATACGCCCTGCCCCTCGTTTCTTCCTTCACGTGACCACGGCAATGACAGATGCTAAACAGGTATCATGAACTTCCTCACTACGCTATTTTCTCCGGTTTCCCACTACTTCTTCTCTATGAGATAGAAATATTCTCCGCAGAACATTGATTGCTCATACCTTAGGCTGAAGAACCACGCTTTACGCCCATTCAAATCAACAATCTAACATAAAGTATGTATATGTTAAGGTTTCAAGTTTTAAATCAAGGTATGAATTAAATGGGTAGGATACATCGAAATTAAGAACCCATGTTGCCTGTAAACCAATAAGAAAGGTGCAGTACAGGACTGTTCACGTGTGTTGTGAGAGGAATCAGCGAGGAAGGGTAAGGAGATGCATAATCGTGAAAATATTGGATATTTAATATTTTAATTTCAGAAGATTATTCAAGAATTTTTAATAAAAATTAATACCATTGTTAGAAATTAATATAAAAATTCCAGTTGTATTCCAGTACTTGTATTTTTCCAAAGAGCTTAACATCACTTACGCGTGTTTTCATAATCCAGATAATACTGCCAAGGTCCGTTATTCTTGTCTCTCCAGCAATAACAAATGTAATTAAATGTTACATAAAGCTACTCGTAAAACAAAAAGATTCTGCTTTCCCCCACACTAAATTGCAATCTCTTTTTAATTGCTGCCTTTCACGAACAAAAAGTGGTGTTTGCATAAAGGACATGAGGACTGAAACAACAGACTGAACCCACTGCAAATTTTTAGGGAGCTAAATCCGTCATTCTTTTGCGTTAAAATCCCTAATTGATAACTTTCTCCTGAACAAGGCACGCGGGGGGGGGGGGGGGGGTGGGTGGGAAGTAAGCCAATAGATAGTATTATAATTGAAGTCACTTCGATGTCTGCCCACCACAACTGGTACTGCACATGCATCTAAAATTTTCATGAAACACATAAAGTGGGAAAGTTGCTTCATTATAATTGCTGCAAGTCTACGCCGTAGGCGCTGATTAAGTGAAAAGTAAAGGAAAAGCGACCCCGTGTTTAATTAAGCATCATCACATGAAAACATGAAGGAGTAGTAGTATATCTCCATGCATTCTCAACTAGGTTACAAGATGGAGGTGAATGGTCAACTTCACACCGCGGTCCTTCTATGCTCCTTCCCCTCCCCGCTCCGCAAAGAACCAACAGCAGCTACTTTGAACAGGAGGCCGAATAAGTCCTACAGTCTATCTAGGTGATTCGAAGAAGAGAAAATCCCTGAAAATTATCTTCGATTCCTCGCTCACTTTAGGGACTGAGTTAGAAACATTCATTCTTCTGTTCATTTTGTGCATGGCCGAGAGATAATTCTTCACTGTAGATGTCATTCGTGTTTTGGTACTCTAGTACCTAAACACTCACGTTGTCTTATGAATGTAGCGAGGTGTCATATTTCTTACACACGTTACTGTCTTGATTAATGATATTCTTGGAATGTCTGTCGACAATGGCATAAGAATTAGTAAGGTCACAAGCATGAAGGAGGCGAGACAGGGAACAGGATGGCCCTCATATGTTGAGCACACATCAGGATGTTGCTTTTTTATAACCATCTGTAACAAAACAGTGGCAGAACAGAAGCAAACCTATCAGCTTACACACAACACAAACACGGGGACAGAACTGACTTAAAACTTGACAGAAACGTCAGACATTTTCGTACTTAGCGTCGTCACTATGAGAAGACACCCTACAAACACACCCTCTCTGTTAAAACATTTTGGGGATGATGTGTCACGGGTGGTGGCATTCACCACTACCAACACCGCCACCATAAAAGAAATATTTCTCTTGTCATTTTTTATTTCTTCAGGTCATCACTTCCGCCACAGAGAGGTCATGTACTACTCCTGGCAGCTTCCTAGTATTTACATAACACAGGGATGTTCAGAAGTCGGGTTAAGACTGAGAATAAAGTTTAGAGAATTTTTGGACCCTTCGGAGAATCTTAATAAAATTTGACATAAAGGTAACTCTGCTAGAGGTCACTCAATCCTTGTACTTTATAATTTCTGTCAGCAATATGAACATACTGTCAGTGCCGTATTACAACACAGAAGCCATATTAACGCCACACAACTTAAGATCTTTATGTTTTGAGCGAAAATGAATCTTGAAAGAATAAGCAAATTTTGATGCTTCCTTGGGTAGGAAGTACGTGTACTGTGTCGCTCTGCATTGAGGCTTCTTATGGACATAGACCAAAGACTGGATGACATATTTTATACGTTAACAGTCAGCTACAGAAATGACGAAGTCTTGAAGCTTAGACAAATCTAACGTAACCGTATCTGTACTGATGGAAATTACGCAAAGGAACGGATCACTCTTTATTACAGTCTTTCCTAACTTTATCATGCTTACCCCAGTGGCTGCGCGGTCTAAGGCGTGGGCCTTTGGCCGAGCGCTTGCTGACATCGTGGGTTTGAATCCCACCGGGGGCGCAGATATTTGTCTCTTGTGAGTCTTGTGTGTTGTCAGGTAGAGGTCTCTGCGATGGACTGATCACTCGTCCAGAGGAGTCCTACCGAATGTGGTATGTCTAATTGAGTGTGATCTAGAAACCTCCAAAAAGAGGTGGCCGAGGCCCGATTTGGGCTGTTGCGCCACAGGAAAAAACCTTGTCATAAGACACAGCATTTGAAAGCAACGGCATTATGAAAAGGAAAATTTGTTACTGTAATGACTGAAACACTTCGCCACGATGATGTGCGGACATTAGAAATATAGCTTTTCGCGTTATTAATGTCGGCACTGGACAGAGATGATCAAATTCACACCCAGCCTGGCTAACCCCTGGGACAACAGACCCGCGTCCTCATCGGTGAGTAGTCTGAGTGGGTCCCAGAGTCCATCAGGCGGGAGCGGGAGAAAATAAAATCTCTGCCACTGCCGGAAATCCAGCCCTCATTCTTTGGCACCATAACGTCCTGAAATATGGTTTGTTATATTTGGACTGAACAGCAAATGCGTGTAGTTCAGTTAGGAATGGAAGGAAGTACTATGTATGTAAGCATGTATCTACGAATCAAAGCATTAGGTACTTGTTTAACAGGGAAAGTTAACTGAAACCAACTCTGTATATAATTCGAAATGTACGAGCTTCGATCCTCGGCTGTATCACACCATGGCCTAAGACATTCGTCGCTTCATTATTCACTCCAGAAGAATACGGGCACACCATAATTAAACATATTAAGACTACCATCTTTACATCCTTCCATTTATTCTCTCCTGGCTTCTCATCCGGCAAGATAGAAAGAAAAACACAGGTGATAAGTGACATAACGAGACAAGCACGTGGATCAGTCTCTGTTTCACTCGCGGGTAGTCTGAACGTTTCGGATGGCGCTGTATACTCGAAGCTCCCGCAGAGCTGACACGATGCACTCTGTCACAAACCGGCGTCGGCAGCGGCTGTCACTCAGCAGGAGTCAAATGGATACCTTCTTTATACGCTTCGGCTTCCGGTCTCATTTTAATTACATAAACATTGTTTTAGACCTTAATTTAACTCATTCTTCTTTTTATAAAACATAATATGCTGACTGCTGGTTAATTTATTACATGCCTGTTTCTCAAACATCAGTGTCTAAGGAAAAATTAATGCCTTAAAATTAAGAAATTTCATTGTAGATTTCTTCTTCGGTAAACAAGATTAATTTATAAGAACTGGACATCTGTAAGAAGAGTACAGAAGTTAATTCCACAAACTAGACACTCACCAAATATTATTACAACAATAAAATAAAGGAAGATGCGGTAGGTGTAGCTTATAGCGCGTAAGAAATAGAAAAGTAATACATAAAAAATTTTCATCGGTAAACCTGAACGAAACGTACCACTTCAAAAGGACTGGTGGGAATGAAAGGACAAAATGTGGTGTGAGAGTGATACTGAAATCAGCTGGTGTAGGATATAGAGATGAGTGGTAATCTCTTCTGAACATGACAGTGAAAGCTTGGTTCCATAAAAGTGGTAAAAATTTGACTAGCTGCAGGAACAGTTGCCTCCCAACAGAAGAATTATGCTACATAGATTGAATGCATGAGCTGTTGAGGAAATATGGAACGAAAACACGTTTAGTATTAGTCACTCTTGTGTGCAAGAGGTCAAAGTCTGAAATAAGAAATTCTCAGACAGTTATGGAAACATATATACATATAAATTATCTGTTGTCGTTAATTTTAAGACAGTGTCACTAACTTAGTTAGAATCAGGGCTGTGGAGCCGGAGTTGGGAAGAATTTTTGGTGGAGTCCGTATCGGAGTGGGAGTCGGAGCTTTTGTGTACTGACTCCACAGCCCTGGTTGCAACCTTACGGCTACATCAGACCTTTCGTTAATGTTATAATTTGCCATGCCTCTCCGATTTTGTAAATGCAAGTAAAATATTTTCATAATCGCGTCTTTCAGATATTCTTAACATGTTGTTTCACTTTTATCATCCCATTGTGTTAGTTAAAAGGTAAAGTTGTCTCATTACAGGCCTGGAGAGACCCTGAGGGTTCAAGGAGGCTGAGGCTCCCAGATTTCAAGACAATCGGCTTATGAAGGTGGTAAGTTTGTCAGCCCTACGCACCGACCGCCTTTACCCACCAGGAAATATGCCTGGTACTCATTTGTGTTAGAGGCCGAGTCGACCCCAGGATCATAGTGCGACAGGAAGGATTATGTCCATGAAAAATTCCAATGATACCATCAGGAATCGAACCCGCGACCTTCCGGCTTGTAGCGCAGTGCCTCAACCAACTGCGCCACCGCGTGCCCCATTGTGTTAGTTACAAAATAAAATAATAAGAAGCTGTCGAAACACCTATACAGTTGTCTCCAGTATTTTACAACCATTTGAATTATATGTTGTTATATTCTTGTTGCAGGCCTACGCTGCATAACGTAGTCGTGTGTTCAGATACGTTCACACGAGCTACAGATCTGTAATTAAGTTATTAGCACGAGTTTACATGGCACGAAGCTCCGACAGTAGATGAAAATCAGTCGCTGTTTTTTTAAAATATACACTTATGTAGTCATTGGCAACACTCGAACTACAGTTAATGATATAGCGAGAAATTTTGTGCTACAGGCTGAAATTGTATGGATTCTGCGTGTTACTTCCTGCTACACTTCATGTATTCTGCACTGAATTTTTTCCAGGTCGGACAAAAGTGCAGAGAATACACGCAAAAATTAAATTACTCCATTAAGTAAAGTACAGCTTTCACAGGACTGCTTTTCACGAGTCACAGTTACAGAAGGCATTAGGCGGAGGTCAGATGTCCCAGACTTCACCCACATAAGTTAAGAACTGCGGATGCTAGGCGTAGAATTTATTTAATATTTTAAATAATGTATGGCTTTCACTGGGCCGCCCTTCAAGCAACTGCCCTTGATGGAAAACTTCTTGTAAACAAATTCTCTACCTAATTCCATGAAAATTCGACAAACAATTTGGTCGCCGATACTAGGTCAAACACGGGTAGACAGGGGTAGTCAGAGAGAGAGAGAATCGGACGGGCGGACGAACTTTATCTTGACATACGACGTTCTTTTTTTCCTTCGTACAGAAGGCCAATATGTAAGATGACACCCTATCTATTTTTTTTCCTTTAACTGTATATATGAAGCTGCGAATTTTCCGTTGTGTACAATGACCAATGAAATTCACTTTTGTTGCAGCGTGCATTCCAAATAATACACAGTGTAGATACGCTGTACTAAAGTGGCGTCGATAAAAAGTGTCGTATTACAGGAAAGGACTTCACGATGGCGCTCGTTTACGAGTGACGGAAAATGGAAGAGGAGAGCGACATAATGTTCCTGCTCCCAACAGCACGCCACGTGTGGCGTGAAGACTGCAAGAACTTGAGTTATGCGTAGTGCTACGATGTCAATTACTGTAAGAATCATGATAGGGTATTACATATTGTTCGTTATTCAGAGTACGATCAAACACCAGGACAAGGTGAAATCGCTGACTGGGAACGGAAAGTGTTAGTTCTGTACCCGGTATGGTGGTATCCTGTAAATGAGTATGGAACACTGGTGAGTGTATATACGTTCGGCAGATGAAAATGGACCCCTTCAGAACGAGGTCTGCCACAGTGTTATTCTGTCCACCACAAATCTCAAATAAAGTGTTCTCTGAATAAATATGAATCTGCATGATGGCAAAGCAGACAGTTAACTGCTTGGCCTAAATTTATGGCACATCAGCTCCTTCAGAAGGACAACAAGAAGAAGAGAATAAGAAAAAGAGACGGAGAAGGGGGTAGTGAGAGACGCCACAGTTATTACAGAAAAGACAAAGTATGTTGATCTGAATTCCAAGGGGTGTCTGCTCGTCCTACTGGAAAAGACAGGTTAGAGGAAACGAAGACAGTAAGGCACGCGAAGTGGCCCGTAACCTATGCAGCAGAGAAAAGTTGAGCGTTTGGTGTGTAATTTTAAATTTTGTAGTTGGACGGCTGCAATATGACGAAATTTTGATCAGGTTGGGAGGAGAAACTTTGAAGTTAATGTTGTGTATGTTAGTGGGGGGGGGGGGGGGGGGCGTGGCTGCGTGAGAAGCATTCAGTGCAACTTGAAATTTAAGTATAAATTCAGTATCTGCTTTATGAACGAGGAAAACAACACAAAAACTTTGATGACTCATCTACATTACGCGTATACTAGTGTAACAAGTACCTTACACAAAAAAAAAAATCCGTCACCGTTAAAAATGCTGGCTAATTCTGCATAGGAAAGTAACCGGTGTTTATTCAGAGAGCCATACGAAACACATGTGGCTTTAGTGCTTGAACTGGAACAGACTTGGGCACTTTTCACGGTGACACAGAAAATCGAATAATGACACGAGCTTATAAGTGAAAAGTGTTAAAATATCAACGTGTTTTTCTCTGTGTAAAACACATCTATTTCGAGAACTATAACGATACGGGATCCCGGACGACTCATCCAGTACAGCGACTAGGCCAGCGGTCACCAAACTCTCGGCCGCGGAACCCCGTGGCGCCGAGGGAATTTTCCGAGTAGCCTTCAAATATACCTTCTGTAGACTCAGTAGATGAAGTCTCGCATATAGTAGATGAAAATATTTATAAAATGCGAGCATGTCCTATTATGATTATACGATATAAATACACGTACAACGATTACAGTGACTCCACGGTAGTCTACGATTCAAATTTTCTGAGATATGACATCGTGTGTTTGGACGAGTAGAGAATTACCGGCCAAACGACACAGCGTCACATCTCAGAAGATTTAAATCTTTAGCAGCTGCACTGTGAGAACTTCAAATGTCACTTCTTATATTTTTATAACTTTATTATTTTACACAGCCTACAAGAACCTGGTCCTGGTTAGCGCAGTCAATATAAAGACTCCCTGCGGGCTGGACGGGCCGGGAATCGAATCCACGTGGGGGCGACATATTCTGTACCCGTCCAGACCGGCTGTGGAGCGCATCCAGTATTCTGTACGGTGGAAATCGGGTCTCTTCCTCAGGGGCAAAGCGGCCGTGGCATGACGTTGACCACCCAGCCCATCTAGCGCTAGGCTGAAGAAACGATAAACCTATACCTCTACTCTGCCTCTGACCCTTCATGGACTTTTACAAGTAGAGATACCAATAGGTGTAAGTAGTGGCCTGCGGGATTATTTGAATTTAAGAAGCAGTCTTCTTATTATAAAACGCTGGGAAGTGCTGGACTAGCAATGGGATGGAAAACACAGGAATCTTGGTTCGATTCCCCATAGGGACAAAGGCTTTTCTCCAAACCGTGCAGAATGATATTGACACTAACCCGCCTCAGACTGCAGACAGACCGCAATTTTGCCAAGGATAAAGCGTCAGACTTCACTGATTTCGATCTGGTGCCGATATTAACCCTTTAAAGACGAAGCGTATCTGTTTTATATAAGGACTCAGTGCGTACCGCGCTGTACACACTCAACACTTCGATTATAAATACCTATCCCTTAATATTTTATAAGGCAACGTTACTGTTTGTTCTGAGATCCGTACAAAACACATAAACGCAATGTGGGCACCACGTAGAATTTTTAATATTAAACCTGGTCGTATGTAAAGTTACCGCTACGCTTTAAAGGGTTAAGGAAGCGTGGAGATTTGGCTATACCTCCATATATACCGTTACGTCGTGGTGCTTAAATTAGCACAGCGACGCATTTACGTTCACGTTGCTACAATGTTCGCACGCCACCGATCGAAAATAGGAAGGTAACAACACCACGGTTCATATCTTTCTCAGTTTTCCCTGCATGCTCGTAAACGTTAAAGCGAGCGACAGCGTTCAATAAAATTGGACATTTCCAAAGTACTTCGGTATACCGTATATAGCCATATAATGAATGAGTAAGGACTCATCCCGAAATGTAATAATTTAAATGGAATACTTGTCAACCACTAAGTATATTCACCTGTCAATCAGTATAAAAGGCCACCTAAGGGAAAATAAGCTGAGTACGGCCGTTAATGGCCACGGGTCGCCGCACGCACAAATATGCGAGACGCAACGCATTCTGGCATAGTTGTGAACTCTATTTAAGAGAGTGCCGCGAGGTAAAGAGTCTCACAAAAGTTCCATAGCTTCGGCAAGACACTTCGACTTCCTGATATGAGTGATTGACGACATGAGAAATTGCAGTTTCTGGCTGATATTCCAACGTACGTGGCGTTGTTGAATTTCTAAATATTTTGAGTGATTTTCTTATTGGAACGAGCACTTTAGTATTTAACACTTTGGCGACTACACTTATAAATTCCAAGTTACAAATAACGCGGTAACGGAATTCTGTTACAAGCCGGACGAACAACTAACTTACCTACTGGTGGCACTCCCTCCCAATTGTGTATTATTGTAATATTTGTATCGTTCTAATTGTGTACAGTAATTCTAGTGTAAATATTATTACTCATATTATCCATCTCTTGAGGAGTCTGTACTTCACCCTGACCAGTAGGAATTCCCGCACCGCTAACAGAAGTATTGAGTTACTGGTTGTCAGAGTCCAGTATATCTGCGTTGGCTATTTCCCTAGCTTTGATTTACTGTAAGGACTTGGGTTTTAGATATTCGGCAGTTACCGACTTCTGCTTCAGGATTTGTTAAACCGGTTGGTGGCAGCACACCAAGTATACGTGGATCCAGTAAGTGCCCCCCGACACCTATCAGTAGCAGCTCCCTTCCCATTCCTACTGACCCGAGTTACAGACCCCAGCACCGGAGGCGCTACAGACAATTGCGCAGTCTTCTCCATTCCTTTCCACTTTTAGTGTCTCGTACATATTTCACGACTGTATAACTTCTTAAAAAGCTCAATGGTAACTAACTAAACGTAACTAACTTTAACATCGACAATTCTGCATTTTGTACACAGAGTGCATTCACGGGTCCCGTATTGTTCTTACAGCAAATAGTGTTTTTTCCCTAAATAGAATTAACGGGTTTGTTTTTGTAGGAGAAAATTATGTGTGCTTTGTGCGGTAAAAAACGAATTTTTGTACACAATTTGTACAAATTTCAATCTTCAAAGCCGTGCCACTTTCCAGGCTGTTAGTCTCCTGCCTCACACCAAGGAGACTGGAGTTCAATGACGGGGCTATTCCATGTCAATTTTGTGGTGAATAAAGTGGCACTGGGACAGATTACTCTCCGAATATTTCGGTTTCACTTTTTCAGTATTATTCTACGGACATCTGGTATGCATATTCGTCTTCAGCGTTACTATAGCGGAACTTGTTCTAAATGAAACCTGGACGTAATGAAAACCTGTCTTTAGCGGAAAATGTTTGCAGTACCGGGGATCTAGAGTCCAGAGGATCCAAACTTCAGGGACCTGTGTGGAACAGAACCTGCCTCCAAAGGAAAAAAGAAATTTGGTCCCTAGCTCTTCCGTTATATGCGGGTTTCACTGTATTAACAAATGGACGAAGCTATGTGCGAAGTGATGTTCTTTCGGAAATCGGGTAGCATCAATAAAAACAAATAATGTCACTGTTCAGAGGCGCACTGCTGGCTAGAGGTCACTCTGAGTACGGAATATCCTGTGACTGGCCAAATTTATAAATGTTTTCCGTGGTTTTTCTCGATCCTATATTAAATTCTGGGTTGGTACACAAGTTCCACATTAAACTGCACGCTTCTCACGCAGCAACCCTTCTATCCCACATTACATCAGAATTTCCCGCCAAACGCAGCCGTCCCGCTGTTATCCACATCTCATCACAATGCAGCCGTCCTAACACAAGACACAAAATTCAACACAGACGCTCAACTTTCTTTTCTTTCCTGCATATTCTTACAGTCTGCTTTCCATCTTCTTACCTTCTTCGGTTCCCAGTGCTGTACCTCTCTTGGAAACGTTCAAAGAGCACATTTGTCTAATAAATGTGGCTGCCAGGAAAGCGGAGATGCTATAGCGACTCACTACGGGTTGGAAGGTTCGGTGTCCCAACCCCAGTGGGGGCGATATGTTCGGCACCCATCCAGAGCAGCCCCGTGGCCCACTCATCCTCCTCCACAATTGGTACCTGGGTTCCTTCCTGAGGATAAAACAGCCAGGGCGTGGCGTTGAACCCCCCCACCTCCATCTAGCAAAAAGGTTAAGAATGAGCAAAGTTGTACTTCTGCCCTCTATATGTGGCTGCACAGCATGTCATGAGGATACTTTACCTTTACCTCTACCTATAGCAATTGTATGTCTTAGTACACTCATTATTATTATTATTATTATTATCATCATCATCATCATCATTATCATCATCTTTTTATGCAGGGTATTCACACTTATATACCCGAAACAAGCCATGTTTCTAGGGTATACAATGTCGCAGCTATTCTGTGCGTACTGTTAATGGTACATATAACGCTGTCTTCAATATTATACTCCTTTGTGCTTCTACATTAGCACTTTCCGCAGTATGTGCGCTGTGCCCAATATAGCTGTTTTCTGTAGTTCCTTGATATCGTGCTTTCCTGGTATGCTGCTCAAGTATTTTCTGAAGGATTTTGAAATGGTTCCAGTTGCTCCTATTATAACTGGCGTCACCTTTGTATTATTATTATTATTATTATTATTATTATATTCCCTTACGCAGTCAGTCTCTAAACGGTTAGCCTAAATATTTTATTGCATCTGTATAGTTACACGCGCACTTGACAAATTACTTCTTGAATTTTATACACCCAGCTACCCAGAGACACGAAAAAGGTTTGCCATAAACTGAGAGACTAGTGACTGACAGAGCAGCAAACGCAGACAGTTACGTCGTTCCATTTATCTCCTAGCTTTCCTGCAATAAATTTCCTTTCCTCCAGCCGTCCGCAACATACGCATTCAAGGGCTAGACAGTGTTTTGTTGTGCATTAACGCGTTAGCGAAGAGTGGTTACAATATGTACCTACAGTTCCAGCAATAAAATTCCTGCATTTCTTCCGCAGACGGTGGTCACAGTTCTGGCTTGATTCTCAGAACAGATGCGATTATGCCTCTCAGCAACACTAACCAGTTGTTCACAGATGTATTGGTGACACGCGGCAAGGGTTATATTAGAGCAGAAAGGCAAAGCAAAGGTGAATTTAAACCTATAACAGGCCATGAAAGTCCAGAGGGGGAGCAGAGGTATAGTTCTGCTCTTTCTTTAACCTCGGTGCTAGAAGGACTTGTGTGGTCAACGCCATGCCCGGTCGCTTAACGCTCGGGGAAGAGACTCCTTGCCCATTGTGCAGGATGCTGAGTGGGCTCCAGGGCGAGTCTAGACGCGTGCGGAAATTCTCGTTCCCACGGGACTTCTGTCCCCGGACCGTCCAGCCCGTAGCGAATCTCTATACCCGCTACGCTATCCCGGCCCACGTTATATTAGAAAGCGACCACAAATTTCAGGGTCCTCTTTAAAACTCTGAAAATTTAAATCAAGTATTCATTCTTGTTTATGGATTGCTTTTAGGGTACAATCAGTTGAATTACTGATCAGCTGTTTCAAAGGCAATAGATGCATTTTCATGTTCAAAGAAACGGTCTCTGTGCACCAGAGGTGTGATAAACACCTTTGGTGCAGAAGGCATTCCTTAAAACTATGCGTTGATAAGCCAAGTATTACAAAATAAATTTTTAACAGTTTTTTTCGAGAACCCCATTATTAGCGAGAAACTACTTGGTTTTTCTTAATAGTCTACGTACACGGTCTCTGGTAACACGCTTCTCCAAATGCTTGAATTTTAAAAGCACGGCTTGTACATAGTATTTGATTCAGGAATTTAAAAACAGGTGTGTCACCCAAGAAGCGAACCCCGTCCACTTTATTGGGAAATACCTGCTTGATTAGCTGTTATTTGTATCCAATTATCAACGTTCAATTTGTGAGACCATATGCTCCTTCAGACAAGGAAATCCTTCTTTCATCACTCAATTAAAAAAATCGATTTTCGACTTTCCCTCGAGATAAATATTTGCCTGTGAATGAACAAACATGTTTTTGTGCGAAGTTCCCGTATCCTTGCCCAATAAAATGAACATTCTGGAAGCCATTGTTACTAATGTTGTAATAATAATAATAATAATAATAATAATAATAATAATAACTTTAGTGATGTTACTGAGCACAACTTTCAGCTCTTCAGACATTCGTGTCACTGCAAGTGCCCGGCAATGGAGAAAGCAGTGGCAGTTTATGATGTGAGGAGGTGGCTACGCGCGATAACACACTCCTGCCGACCACAGACTTTGCCCAACAGTACAAATCTGGCAATACAAATTCTAAGGTATTTCATATTCTTACACATAGGAATGAATTTTTTTTTAATGTTTCGTCACCCGTGAATTTGTTTGGAAGACACTTGGCATGAGCAGATCCTCTAGAAGGCGATCAGAAAATACATAGCTTTGTGCGAGCAGTGTTGTCAAACTGGCGAAATTCGGCTAATGCAATTGTAACGTCAAAACATGCGTACCGCTTTTCAGCACTTTTTTAAGCCATCTTCACAAAAACATTGTTTTTAATGAACCTTGCAACAGTGATGTCGGAAAGACGGATGTTAACCATACATTTTGCAATTTTTTGCTTATCATTAGACAATTAAATTTTTGGCATATGATTTTTTAGTGCCAGCCTCACCTTCTTTAACAATACAGTTACAAAGGAGGTAAGGCGGCTTAAAAACTCTTTGCCCGTTATACAGCTAGGATTTTCTCCTCTTTGCTGATTAAGCTCCTTTCCTCCTTACACCTACCTTTGAAATATTAAACACTTGTCTCTTAAAAGCGGTTGAATATTCTCAAAATATTTCCTTAACTTTTTTATGTTCAAACTTCCATTTTTCTCTTCCTCGTTTCCATCCAGGTGAATCCGAAGTTTTCATATTTCTCATCATATTTTCGCTACTTGCAGCTCTTCCCTCCAGAAGTTGTTTGCCATTTAACAACAATGCAGAGGCTACTGAATCGTTTCACAAGGAGCAGAATTGACGTCAAGTTTTGTGGGCTTTCTTTGCTGCTTCCGTCTCTGGGACCTTCAATTTTCCCGTTTTCAACCAAATATGCATTATATGACCGTGGGATTCTGTAGCAGGAACAGAAAGAAAGGAACAGCTATAGTAACTGTACACAAAATAACTTCTTTTCAGTAACCTTAGAAATTCCAAGCTATTCAAATGAAATATTAAACTGTGATAATAATTCTGGTTACATTTCCTTGATATTTGCTTGCATAAGAAACACCAACAGTAAACCCAACCATCTGTCACCTGGAATGTGATGCTTTGCCTTACAAAGCAGTCCCAAAGCTTACCCATAATAGCATATTTAATTTCAATGATATATTTATGACATGCGTTTTAGCATCAAAATATGTGATACGTAAAATACGCTTATTTATAGACTAAAAAGGTGACACCTTCTTCAAAACACAAGAACAAACACAGTATTTTTTGTGTTTATATGTCTATTTAGGGATGCTTGTCAGAGACGGTAGCCCTAACTATGATCAGCGGTTTTTTTAAAGTTGAGTTTGTACAGGTGAGTTTCTCAGTGGGTTACATGCTTTTTGCTACATTGAGGAAATTCGAATTTCGCACCTACGTCTTAAAGAATTTGCTCAGAGGTAAACTTTGCTGCGAAGAGTTGAAAAGAAATATTAAGTGGCATTTTGCAGTTTGGAGTCCGAGAACAAAACACAAAAAGTAAAATGAAAGTCGGGCACAAAGACTTGGTACTTCTGAAGTTAAATCCTGCTTGTGAGACGGAAGTTAATTTAATCCTGTATGTGTTCAAAACTTCACAGAATTCGTCGTTCTGTATACAAAGGAAAAATGCTTCATTTAATAATGTGTAACAACACAAATTGGTTGTTAAATGTCAAACAAAAATGTAGCCATAAATTAGCACTAAAATAAACCAAATGCCTATTACATATAAATACTGGGAGAACAATAAAAATGCAATTAAGTATTATTTCATTTGCCAGTTTAATTACAGAAGAAACCTGCCTGCCAAACCCCTGAAAGTTTCCAACGGAACCCCAGGTTTCTACTGAACACATTCTGAAAACCACTGCATTAGACTTAAAAAATCACAATTCAGTAAGCATATTTCGTAACTTCTGCTTCAAGAACGGCATTGCTAAGTAATACATACAGGACATTAATTCCTACATATTGTTTCAACTACTATGAGAATATCATATAGACTAACACGTAACACTTACAGTCCAATGTGATTTGACTTTCAAAACGGTAAAATTATTTTAAAATTCATACATGCAACAGAAGCAGTAATTCACGGAGAACGAAAACTGAATGCGGATTACGGATTGAGAGTTTAACTACTAAGCCTACTGGAAAGTTTGAAATATTCCTGGTTAACCGAAATATGAGATGGGTATGATGCACGTCATATGCAAATATCAGCCTGCTCAACCGTTCCCCGGTTTAGCATTTTGAGAATTTGTGAAGACATAGAGTCATATAACACAGCCTGTAATTCCGGGGCTGCTGGAACCAGAAACAGGGTCATTATTTACTCCTGTATCTCCGTTGGTCTTGGATATAAATCAGTGGTTCCTAACCTGCGGGTAATTATCCTTCAGAAGGAGTACTGTGTCGCACTTCAGGTACTATGTTGCTAATCAGCTACAGACACACACTTCGTTTCGTTTCGTTTTGTAGTCCTTCCCTCTTCTACCTACCCACAGTAGGTGTCGATGTCATTCATTTTCACTTGATCACACTCAGACACACACCACAGTCGGTAGGACTCCTCTGGACGAGGGATCGGCCCGTCGCAGAGACCTCTACCTGACAACACAAAAACACTCACACGAGACAAACATCCATGCCTCCGGTGGGATTCGAACCCACGACCCTAGCAAGCGCTCGGCCGTAGACCTACGCCTTAGACCGCGCGGCCACTGGAATCGGCCAGACACACACTTATGATGATAAATAGAGTAAAATTATGAAGGTAAGTATTTACTGTGTTCCCAGTATTGGACTGAATTAAAAGAAAGTTGCGGCGATGTCAGTAAAATATTTTACTATATTCAGCGGTGCTTTATTGTTATTTTTATTGTTAAATCTGTGTTCTAGCTTGCTCACAAATTGTTGTTATACTTGTTATCACCTTCACGCAGAGTTGTGACTGTTACGTGTGCCTGAAACAAACTATGTTTCTACGATATATAATGTTACAGCTGTTCTGTGTTCACAATTTACAGCACATGCCATGTTAGTTCCCATGATAAGCGTTTTGTACTTTTACATTGGTGCTTTTAAACAAGCACATGCGCAGTGCCCAATACCGCAGTTTCCTGTAGTTCCCTGATGTCGTGTTTTCCAGGCATGTTGTTCAGATACTTTCTGACTGTTTTCAGATGATGCCAGTTGCTCCTACTATTACTGGTATCGCTTTTTTTTTTACATTCCACATGCGGTATTCTATTGTCAGATCTTTATATTTTAAAATCTTTTCGGCTTCTTTCTTTAACACATTTCTATCTCGCGATATTGCAGTGTCTATTAACAGACACGTTGCTTTCTCATTACCACGGGTTACGATGACCAGGATATTGTTAGAGATGCGTCTATCACTTTTCACTTGTTAAATGAATGACAAGGCTACCTCACTTTCATGACCTCTTTCTGCTGATTTGGGAATATGCTCATACCACTGTTCCTTGTTTAGTTTTACCTCTACTTCATTGCATAAGCAGAGTATAGTTCAGCACACGCTCCACCATGTTGCCTTGCATAATGTTCTTTTGCAAATATGGCGCATGCTGGTGTAATGCGATTTACTGTCTCGTCATATGGTTGACATACTGTGCATTTGTTATGTGTTCCTGTCTTCAATATTTACGTTCCACGCTATTTGTTTGTAACGGCTGGGCTTGTTCTGCTACTATTTCACTTTCAGTGTCTGTTTTCACACCTCCCCTCGATAGCCACAGCAACGTAGCTTCGTCACCAATGAGGTGTCTGTCCACCTATACTTCTACCATACTGGCCATCCACTGCTTTGCTTTCCCGTTTTTTCTTTACGGACTATCTTTTTCTTGCTTCTGTACGTTGTACGCCTTCTCTATTTATGTCATTGCATTCACTATTTGGATTAATTGTTCTACAAACTTTGTTGCTATTTTAATTCCTGAATTAACACTTCTTTGATTTCTTTCATGGCTTTTAAAAATATTTGCTAATTGCTCTTCTTTACATTTCGTGTTTAGGTGCTCGGCAATACTGATTACCTCTGCTTTTTGAGTCGCTTAAATTTGTAACGGGCCCCTTCCTCTCTCTTCCTCTCCCTCTTCCTCTTTCTTCCTCTCCCTCTTCCTCTTTCTTCCTCTCCCTCTTCCTCTCTCTTCTTCTCCCTCTTCCTCTCTCTTCCTCTCCCTCTTCCTCTTTCTAAAGACAGCCTATCTATGTCAGCTTTGGGTAATGTATTTTATATATTTTTGGTATCCGTCTAGTTTTCTTGTCGAATTTTGTAGTGCTTATGCACGCCAAAAAATTATGCCAAAACTGTTCCTTAATTCTGAGACGACTAACGACCCAGTTGCTGCTGCAATTTTATTCTTAGCATTGAAATCCGATTTCACTATTATTCTTTATCTCCCTGCGTATTTCTTTTTCAGTCTTTGTTTCCTTTGTCAATATTGTATACGTTCATTTTCCTCAATCCATATGCGCTTCTATGTTTTCTCCCTGTTCAAGCTCTTGCATTTCTCTATTGATGTCTGTTGTTGTTGTTGTTGTTGTCGTTGTTGTTGTTGTTGTTGTTGCTGTTGTTGTTGTTGTTGTAGTAGTATAATTTTAATTTTATTTCACAAAACTCTTAATACGTAGACATAATCCTTACTCAAATATCAACATTTTCGGAAAACCATATGGTTTTTCAGGATATGAAGTATTAGAACAGAGAAACAGGAATTTCCTATTTTATAATGTATTTGACACTAGAAACAAAGTAAAACGTGAAAATCAAAAGTATTTGCAGTTGCATGAGAACGGTGATAATTCTTCGTACTACTGAAGCTTTTTATGACATGCTCCACACCCACTCACCGAACTATTCACAGTAGGGATGACGAATGCAATGTATACCGAAATACTGGAACCAGTTCAACACACGATTCGGCTAGACCCATAAACCAGAACTCCAACTTTACGTAATTTCTATTACTAACCTTTTGTTAAATCCAGTCTAAAGATGACAGTGGCTTCAAACGTGAAATTTCCAGATCTTCATTGAAAAGCTGAACGTACCAGAAGTTAAGAAAATTCCGTCCTGTAATAAATGGAAGCCTGGTACCCCGAATAGAAAATAATAATAATAATACGCTAATAAATCAGCTGTTACAGTCTTTATTTACTGAAGACTGCTCTTTTAACTTCGAAATTTGAGAAGGCGTTTTGAAAATATACATATTCATCTTTTCAAAGACAAGAAAATCCTTTATCCTAGATCTGGGAGTGCCAGCAATAAGCTTGACACTAAGAAATTTCTAACAAAAACTGGAATCTTATTTTATACAATATTACGTCTTTGGATATCTCCTGAATTTCATTGCATTCAGCTTTAAGGAAATTGCAAACCTGATTATTCCCCTCCTTCCTTAGTTCACAGGCATGTAGTTTATCGAAAGTAAGCAACTCTTGCGATAACACTAAACAATAGACACAGGGGTCCATATCATAGCCTATGTTATGGGCAATACACGTTATAATGTAGTTGCACGAAACTATTACACTGGAACCCAACGGAATCAAACCACGCCGCACCCTGCTAATGCTGTTATATTTCCTACCACCGTCAATTGCCCATTCCAATCTATTAAGTGTCACAAGATACAATATCCATAGCGATTAAAGGCAGTGCAGTCAGCAAAGCAGGAAAATTTAAATAACCGGTTTGCTTTCGTATCCGGCAAATATTTGAACGGTTTAACACAAGACTGAACCATATCACTCACAAGACGAGAAATCGAATTCAGTGGCATTTTAATGTACAGGTGCTGAAATGTCTCAGTTTGCATGCCACTGTACTGTAGTTAATAGCTTATTGCGCTATCGTAAAGCGATTGCTAGTTTCGTCGCAACCGTCTGTCCGTTTGCCTGCCTGCCTGCTTGTCTGTTTGTCTGTCCTCATGAAACAACTTGACTTCCATCTGAAAGATTCAAGTGAAAACTGATATTAGTGCTTGTCACTAACATTTGTTGAAATTTTACAATTTTAGTCAAAATCTGACAGCGGTCACAGACACTTTACATCTCCTTTTTTTTCCAATGACGCAACAGCCCTTAGTGGTCCAGGGCCTCCTCATTATCGAGGCTTCACATCACACACGAATGTGTACGAATATTTATAATAAGTTTATTTGCAGCCTACGATAGTGACCTTAGTTATCAAGGATGTCAAAGCTGCTACGTTTGCTTTGGTTAATTTTGTTACCATCGTTACCTTCTTTGCTTAGGTTACCATTTACTTACTGGTTAGCAAGTTTACATTCTTTACCAAGGTTACCAATATCCATTCGGTGAGTACGACTGCCTTTGTTACTATCGGTTACCAAAATTACCAACATTCCGATGGTTTCTACGGTTGCATTTTCTCCAAGTGTTATCTTGCTTACCAAGGTTACAAACGTCGCTATACTTGTTATAGTTATTTTTGTGTCAGTGATTACCATGGTTACCAAAATTACCAACCTTACTTGGGTTCCTACGGTTATATTTTCTCCCAGGGTTACCTTGCGAACCAAATTTACCAGTGTTCTTACACTTGCCATAATTACATGTCTCACCGTGGTTACTAAATTTGCCATTGGTTTTCTCGTTACCATGATTAATATGGGTACCAAGTTTAGGTGTGCTTCGGTGTTCACTAAAGTTACCTTTCCTACCACAAATACCTTGGTTACAAACACTCCTTCTTTCCACAGTTACGCCAACAAGCCTGGAGTCATTAGCTCTCCGGTCATTTCCTCTCTTGTTAATAGAATTTTGAGAAAAAGTTTAACAATTTCAGAATCTGTTATGCTGTGAAAATATAATATCAATGGAGCAGAGTTCTTCAGAAGCTAAATGTTCGCTCAGTTATTGGAAATATTGACGGCAATTTGTCAAAACCCACAGTATACGTGTTTCATTAGGCGGAAATCGAATTATTACACAGGCCTTAATTTTAGAAGAAATTCAAGTTCCAGACGGTGACCAAACATTTCAGTTTCAGACCATATAGCATCGAATAAACGAGTGATTAGTGAATGATTAATAATTAGCAATTATTGTTAGTGGTGTTAAGAATTTTATATATAAGTGTTCTAATGTACTGTGTTGTCTGTTGTCTGCTAGATCTGAGATTATGGCTCGTTTTGTGGAATTTAAGCTATGAATTGGTCCAGGTTTTATTTTTGAGTCTTCTAGTTAATGTTCAATTTTAATGGTCACTTTCCTGCACTACCCTTGGGCTAGATCTGTTCTCAGGTGCATATCTTAACACTTACTGCTCCATGGTGCTCAGTGACCGAGAATAGTTCGACCTGCGGCGTCACCAGGTTAGGTGCTTCTTTATCTGAAGCCGAAAGAAAAGCCGGCTTCCGAAGCGTCATATTTGGTTAAAAATTAGACAATGGACAAAGTCCAAAAAAGGAAGACTATTAGTGAGTCATACACCATCATCACAGCCCTACAGAATTGAGTTAATTGGGAAGTTTATGGAATGAATAAGTCGCTGCTAGCACGTACTGCCTCAGTATTTGTCTGGAAAGATTGAAGAAAACCACGAATGTTTCAGTCAGGACAGCCGGTCTCCGGACCAAGATTACAATCTGTGATCTCTCGAACATAAAGCTGAAGAGCTAACCAATAGTAAGGTTCGTTAGTTCTGCATATAGATTTCTTTTCTTCAAAATTATAAACTTTGGAAGATTTGTCGTATATGTCATTCTTCCATTGAATTTTAAATTGTGATTGCTGTTACTGTTGAGGGAGGTGGGACGGGGGCTTAGCAGGAAATGGGAAAGGGTTTGTTGCCACACACGATGGGGGCAAAGCCAACCCTGTCTATTGTCAACCTTATAATCAATTACATCATTGCCGAGAAACAATGGTGCCACGTGATTAATCGCACAACAAGTGAACACTCTCGAGCAATTCGTCCCGCTATGCCAGGGGGGCAACAGATGTTCCTCCCCATTAATCAGCCAGCAACCTCAGCCAGAGTTCGCTGATACTACATATAACAGTTAGCTTCCGGGCTTCATACTGTACGAAAAGAAATCAATGGAAAAATAGACAAGTATTTATAAGGACCCGCGAAATGCGCTGGCGCCCGCTAAGTGAGTAAGCTGCTAAGCGAAAGTTTTCAAGAGTTAATGCTGGATGAGAAACACACTGGAAGAGAAAACGGTGTTCAAATCTATTTTATGGGTGGGCTTGCCATGTAGTTTGAATGGTTGAAATGGGAAATATATAAAGTAATTTGAGTTAGCTCGTGGAAGGCCACAGAAAGTGGGAAGAAACATGATATTTAATTAGATCATATTTCTCTAGGACACTGATAAAATTAAAGGGGGCAAATCTCCTAGTTTGTAGGTGTGGTTACAAGTTTTTAAAATTATCTCTTATTCATTTATGGTTTATTTTCAGACACTGTCAGTGTGTGAGGTTGTATAGCGTCGAATGGTAGAGTGACTGATGAGTGAGGAACTGGAAATGATTTCCTAACAGCTTTGTGGTGTAACTGAGGTACAATCCCTGCATTGGATTGAAGTGAATGTGAAAATTCACGAAAAACCTAATTCGATAATATCAAATATTTTTTCGTGTCCGTTCATCCACACTTACATCAACAGCGTCCTAACTACCGGAACAGTTTCACTTGACGTGCCTATGGTAAATATATACTAAATACTGCCGAGTCCTTTTCTTATTACTCGTAGTCTAGTTCGGACCATTTTAAAGGTCACTGTACTTAAGAGCATAAGTTATCAACTTACATGCTGTTCAATAATCGTCTGAGGAAAATTACAAGAACAAATGCACAGACTTGAGGTAAGAATATAGATCATTACCAGTTCAGTTCAGCTTCTGAACCCTGATATTAAGCAAGAAAGTAAGAAGAAGTGGCCGGTTCTTTTGGCCGTGCGGTCTAAGGCGCGGGTCGGCGGCCGTTCGCTTGCTGGTACTGCGGGGTTAGAACCCGGACGCCTGTATCTTGTGAGTGTTGTGTGTTGTCAGGTAAAGATTCATGGGTCGGGCTTGTAACTCGTCCAGGGGAGTCCTAACGAGTGTGATGTGCCTGAGTGTGATCGTGAAGCCTCGATAATGATAAGGCCCTGGCCCATTAGGGGCCGTCGAGCCATAAAAAAAAACTTCCGATTTAAGTCCCTACATCACAGAAAACACATTACATTTCCCTTTAAGAGGACCAGTCGGAAACTATAACTGTTTTAATGCTAAAAGATGTGGTAGATATAGTTACTATGGTGTTTCAGAAGCTTATGTCATTTTAATGTTCACTTCATTTTTGAGCTTAACGTAACCTGTAAGTGTACATCTTAGTTTAAATTTGCATTTATTATAACCAGAAAATTTACCTTTAAATAAAATATAACATCTGATCAGACTGCATATTTTGGTGCGTCTAAAATTTCAACTGAAATTTAGCTAAATGGTATGTAAGAATTCAAATCCTACCGCGCTCCATTATAAAGGCAAGTCAGACAATGATGCGCAGGAAAATAAGTATTTCATTATTCTGGATATGATATATATATATATATATATATATAGTGTGTGTGTGTGTGTGTGTGTGTGTGTGTAAAATGCGGGGCGCTTACTGGCAATGCAGGTGGTAAGTATAATTATCACTAATCTTTAAATCTAAACGATGAAAAGACATGGCCATCGTTAGCTCTGCAACTTTTCAAGGGTACTCTGGTGACACGTGTATAATTAATCACTGCTGAAACAGTACCAAGTTAGTCACAAGACGTAACGTTAATCAAGAAGGTAATTTGTGGCGTTTGCTCCAGTAACAACGTCTTGAGTCTCAAGTACGCCGTCAGCTTTAAGGCAGTTTTTATCAATGTTTAATTACTGAAGTTTGCGCCACATTCTACAGCGATGACAAGTGACTCAGCATGAAGAGCACACACACAGGTCAAAGTGATCCTGATGCCACGGCAGACTATTGCTGGGCACCTTGCTACGGTTAGGAGTCACTGTGGATTTGAATACATCGTCCTTTCTTCCTACCTTTCGTTAGCTGGTCTATTCTTTCAACCTTTCTTTCTGTCTCATTACATTTGCCCTCTTCCCTTCTACGAGTTTGACCTTCTTTCATCTCGTTTTTCTCCTCCCTCTCCTTCTTTTATTTTTTCGTTATTTCTTTTTCTCCTTTTTGCCTTTCTTTCTTCCTCCTTGCCCACCTCTTTTCCATATACAATTCTTTCGTTACTTCCTTTCTTATTATCTTCCACCTTTGGACCTTTTTTCTTATCTCTTTCTTTCCTCCTTTGCTTTTTTACTTTTTCATTTCCTTTTTCTTTTCCATTTTCGCCTGTCATTTTTTCTTGCCTTCCTTCTATCATTCTTTCCTTTCTTTCTTCGTTTTCTGATTTTTCTGCTTCTTTCGCATGTTTTTTGCCTTCGCATGAAAAGTGACAAAGTGTGCTAGCAGTGATACGGCAGGAAAATGTGACACAGAGTAAGGCTATTAGAGGAAAGGGTCTAGGAAACATAACAAACCTCAGGTGCTAAAATTTTGCTCCTCACAATATAACCTCATGGAAGTTGAAGCACACCCTCAGGATACTATAAGGAGGAAATTCTGTCCTGTGCCGGATAACACAAATACGTGACTCGCACCAGAATTCGGAAACATGGTAATTGGCTAAAATATTATATTGTAATTACTTCGGTTACGAAAAAATTATGGAAGAAAAAAATTTCGATGACTGGAGGGTTATCCCCAGTGCAAGGTCAGATCAGCAGGATTTATTAAAAACACCCATCTTGTCATGCATATTATCATCACGGTCTTCCAAGTTTCATTTCTTCCGTCTTTGTTCATTAACAATTTCTAAATCCTCAACTTATTATTTGGAATGTGTCCAGGTCCATAATCTCTTCCAGTTATAATCAAAACTCAATATACGCAGTTAATAGACCTATCAGTGTAAACTCATATATTGAGTTACTGAGTAACACAACAGGATGTCGCACCTCAAAATTACAATCAAAATATTTCCATAGATATATTTGTTCCTTTCTGAAAATATGCCTATAACTTAGACCGGCCGCACTAATACAGGGCATTTCAAATACAACTGGGGACCCAACTGAATTTCCAGCCTTATGGTATATAACTAAATAACTAACTAACTAACTAACTAACTAACTAACTAACTAACTCCATGGAGCAGAGTTCTTCTTGAAAAGCTAACAGGTCCTTAGCTAGTCAAGAAATTCCTCGCACTTTGTGCAAGCCTAAGGTTCATTACCGCAGTTACAAAAGCCCGCCACCAGTCCCTAAGGCCTTGTGGTACAGGTGACCTTCGGTTATCCTAAGTGCATTAGCCTCTCTAACAGCATTCATAAATAGTGCACTGAAATATAATGTTGTGACCTTCTGCGTTATATTTCTAATTGGTAGCGCTTCAAGCAAGCTTATTTTCATGCGGCACAATTTTGATTGCAGAGACAGCATCTTTCAGCGTCGAACAAATTATTACAATCTGAAAGAACTAAGAATATAGGTCACGAAACCACAGTTTTGCCTGATATTTTATATAACATAGTGCGTCCCTTTGCGAATGTCACGGTCAAGAGGGTAATATTCCTTTCATATTCCTGTGGTCCTGGATTCTGATCGTGGCATGAAGATAGCGGCAAATTCTTGGATATTAATTCAAATTAAGCCACAACTCTTTCATTTTATTTTCACTTCTTTGTTCACTAACCCTCCAAGCATTCAACACTGATTCATTCACAGCAAAATTAAAAAATCTGTAAGTGAATTAACTTTATAAGGAATGAAGGCAAGTTAACCCTTTAAAAATGAAGCGTATCTGTTTTATATAAGGACTCAGGGCGTACCGCGCTGTAAACACTCTCCACTTCGGTTAATGAAATCAGTCCCTTAATGTGTTATAAGGCAAAAGTTGCTGTTTGTTCTGAGATCCGTACAAAACACATAAACGCAATGTGGGCACCATGTAGAATTTTTTAATGTTAAACTTGGTGGCATGTAAAGTTACCGTTAGGCTTTAAAAGGTTTGTAAACAAAGCAATGAAAATAATACTTGGAATTAAGGCGGAAGAAATAATGAGAAGCTGCAGAGAACTACAGACGGGAATCCCTACAAGTTTGTTATTTTCACTACATATCATTAGAGTGATGACATCAATGACGAACAAGAGAGGCAAAGTAAGTACAAACCTAACACAGGCGAGTTCGCGTAACCATCGTTGCCGTGCAAAAGAAAGAAACATTACATATTCGAAGTGTGTGTGTTTGTAGCCTTAGATATCCAGCATGCAAACTGAATGCGCCGTATTATATTGCCATTTGTGGCCTGTCTGTCTCTACCATAGATTTCCACATTATATCATAAAGGGCACGATTTTCGAAAAAAAAGTTATTGAACATAAAATTTTTTATTTCCTGTACAGCGGTTAACCGAAATATTTCCCATCCTTAGAAAAATTCAGAGCGGTATTATGTAATTAAGTCTTTATGTAAAGCATCCGTTATGCTTTTCAGACTTTAGTGGAACTTGAATTTTCTAGACAGATTTTCGAAACATTCTCAAATATCAAATTTCACCAAAATACTTTCATTGGGAGCCGAGTTGTTCTATGCTGACAGGCAGGCAGGCAGGCAGGCAGGCAGGCAGGCAGGCAGGCAGGCAGGCAGGCAGGCAGGCAGGCAGGCAGGCAGATGGACATGATGACGCTAATAGTCGCTTTTCACAATTTTGAAATTACTTGGACAAATAGAATCAACTTAAGAAATTACAATGGCATGGCTTTTGTCGGTAAGCGCGATGATACAAGAGAAGTTAGAAGATCTAAGCGTGAAAGAGAGGATAATATTAAAAAGTATCTTAGAGAAATAGTCTGCAGATTAGGTTCTGAATTTATGTGTGGCTCAGGATAAAGTCCAGTGGCCAGTGTCCTGTGTCCACTTCAGTAAATATTTGGGTCACATAACACACAGGGTGTCCCTTTAATATCTGTGCGACTATTGCCTGCTCAAGAAGAGCTTTGTTCCGTGGAGTTTGATAGACGTGTTTGGCAAAGAGATTTTTCCTTAAGTCTGAGTAAGATAAGTTTTCTCACATCCGAGCTGGTTTTATACGTGCAGAAGCAAGATGCAGCTATTGTTTATGCCGAAGTTCCACTTAGGAGAGGGAGGGTGTCATTTCTCATCACTCATGAAAACATAACAAGTATATAGCTTATTAATTATCCCAGTGAAATACTGAAACGTCGCAGCGAGTGAATGTGCGTAAAGATTAATTAAAACACGGGGCTTTCCCCAGGTGAATGACACAACGTAAATGAAAGCAGACACAACTCTCAAGTCAGCTAGCGGCGGTGGGGAAATGCGAACATGGCGACTAATTATAATGACTCGTTTATGAGTGGTGTAAGTGTATTTGAATTTCCACAAGTAAATCTATATATACACAAAGACGGAAATCCTTTGTGTCTGTGTTTAAACAGAGAAACCCAGGCTCTAATTAACAACTGTAAATTGCTAATTGAAAGAGAGGGAGAGAAAATAATGGCGAAGAAGAGACAAAATTTTATATATTATTTATGATTTATACAGCTTTAAGATATTCTGACATCTTTTGGGGAGAAGTAAAATTATCGTTGAAGACAATTTTATGATAAACTGCAAATTCTTCAAGAAGACATAAATTAATCTAGCTTTCGTTTCTTCGATAGAATGAGAACTGGTACAACCTAACTAAATCGACGTAGATAAAACAATTTAAAATTTAGTACCCTGCAGAAAAAAGCACGTTTACATTTTTGTAGTCTTTAAACGTTTAAATAACCACAAATCCAATCAAATACACATAACAGCAAGAACAAAATAGGAAGCATTTTGCGACCAGACACACTCTATTGTTTTCGTATTCTTTAACATTACGACAGAAAACTGAAAGAAACTTTTGACAGCAAATGTTGTTAAGATAAGTACAGGACCGCGTGGTTTTAAAGCCATTGTTAAGGTCGCTGTTTAGACAGACTTGGCAAACCCGATGCTGATAAAGTGGCTTACATTTTGGACATAATTTTGCAGTCATCACCGCGAAATGTCCGGTATCCATTCGCTACTAAAAATGAAAATTCATAAGAAATATTAAGGCTTCTTCTATTTCAGCGGCTCTGTATTCCATATTTTCACATAACCTCCCAGTGATTTGTAATAAATCATTAATAAACGCCATCTATTGTGTTGCTGTGAAGTTCAATTACAACGCCAGTTACGTGTACAGATAAAATATTTTAATATCGAGTGACTCAAAAATTGATGTTATTGAAAGCACTGCTGGGGACAAGCATGTCACTTTATCTACTCTGATCACAATTCATTATCTGTTGCTGTGGAGCCTGGATATGAAGTGCCCTGTGGTGGTGGCGGGAGACAGGTGCCAAAACTCTTCCGATCGTCATTTAAGTATTGTCATGACGTAACCACTTCACTTCACTGATTTCATTAAAATGTACGTTGTTTGTCTACTACTAGTTAATAAAAATTAAAATGTAATAAAATTTTAACACCACTATGTCTACAAAATTTAAATAAGTACACAAAGAGCCAATTGAAAGAAGCAGTGCAAATGACAAATGTATTCCGGTAAAGTTAAGGCCACCGTTCAAAAAAATCGCCACGCCTCGTAATAGCGACTGACAATCCACGAATATTTAAAAACAAGCAAGACATTTCCATTATGATCTACAGCAGAAGTACGTAATGAGAAGTATTTTAACCTGAAGAGTCCACGAATGTTACTAGGCTAATAAAGAAGCATGAATTAGGAAGGACCTTTAATATGCACCGTATCTGTGCACTGTATTATCCGAAATAACAACACCAACTAATGCACCAAAATGTACACAATTTTATTCTTAAAAATCTCCTACATGTTTCGGCCCTGCTGGGCCATCTTCAGGGAGAATAATATTGATACACTGTGGTTGCCTTTATACAGTTAAGTTCGAATGTGCGTACGCGACACCTCTCAAACGGAAGATAAGCCCAGGGTACATTCGAACTTAACTATACAAACGCAACCACAGTGCATCAATATTATTCTCCCTGAAGATGACCCAGCAGGGCCGAAACATGTAGGAGATTTTTAAGAATAAAATTATATATTTTTTGATGCATTAGTTGGTGTTATTATTTCGTAGGAAGGACCTGAAATGAGAACGAAGCTGATGAAAAATGTGTCGCGAACTTCAGTGGCGAAGCCTTGGATATAGGCTCACATATTTGGATAATATTAAAAGTTATCCTGAGTGAATATGTTAGAAGGCTGTGAAGTCAGGGCTTCAGGGTCAGAACAGGGAACATTAATACGATCTTGTGAACACTGTAGTGAAGTCTCAAAGTCATCTTAAAGGTACAGAGTTTCTTAGCTGAAGATTTAAGTCTTCTGGGATATTATGGCAAGGAGTGATTATTTAGACTCTGAAGACGAAGGCAGCATGCTCGTCGACTCTATACTCATTAATAAGACGTCCTACCTCAGAAGAATTAAATCTTCTTCTACACTGCTGTGAAAACCTCATATCCCGCTTATTCTTCGCTAATCAAGTGATCACACAATTCACTTCAAGTTTACAAAATTTCGGGTCCATCTTCTTTTGCAACAAACCCTCCAAACATTACCACAAGCTTTGATATTCTGAAATACTTATTAATGACGAGCCTCAACAAAATTACTAATTATTTTATTAATATTTCAATTTTAAATACAAGGATAGTCACGGTCACATCCAGCTATTCTACTTTTTGTGTCGAAACAGGCCACAACGGGCCTAGGTCAACTCATTCCTGAGGTTTCTAGATCCTACACAATTAGACACAATCACACAGACACACACACACACAGACACACAATTAGACACATACACCCGGTAGGACTCCTCCTAATGAGTGATCAGCACATCGCACACTCCGCTACCTGCACAACACACAACAAACACAACAGACGAACACCCATGCCTTCAGCATGATTTGATCATGCAATCCCAGCAACAAAGCGACTAGAGAAATACTACGTTAGCCGCACAGCAATGTGTTCATTTGTTGCTTACACAATCACTTAAAATCCGAACATAAATGTAGGTTAAACTACAGATTAAAAAGTCCCTGCCTACTGTCTGAGAAAATGGTGTCACGAACATATACAGAAGGCATCCTTTTCTCTTAGGCCGCATGCCTTTACCTCTTTTTGCTCCCCTGTTCAGGGAAGCTGCCCGATTAACGAAGTGGTGCGTTGTGACCGTACAGAAGCTACTGTCATTGGCCTTTTGCAATACATCCCTCGTGGCTGTGTAAAAAACTATTCTTCCTGATGAAGAAGAGGTGACTGAACCCAGAATATCTCCCCTCAACCACCCTCTTCCAGCTACACGGAAGCAACATAGACTTCACCAACCCTCATCCCTAAAGCCGTCACCTTAACACACTGTAAAAAGGACGGTGTCAGCTATTTTAAGTGGAAGTGACGTTATCTTTGCTTGCAGACCCATTGATCTACAGCCCGTGACGCAGAAAGCTACTTTTCGCTAATGAAATGCAAAATATATTCAGGATAGGGAGCAAGCGTAAAGAAGAACAGCGTATTTTTTGCGAGAGGGAATACTGTTATGTCGGTGATATAGAGTGGATGATGTCTAGTGGAAATCCTTTATCAAATCAACGTTCGTACGAAGTGTGACACAAAAAAATAAGAGAAGAAAACATTCGTCTTTTGGGGAAGTTGAGTTCATTTATTGAATGTGCCTCTGCTGTTGTACACTGTCAATGGTGTAAAATTTCCTCCACTCTGTAATTGTCAGATTTAACTGACAAATTTAAGGGATGGTGTGTTCATTACCAAAATGGGCTAAATAACCAAAATAGGTAATACTTTGTACTTGAAAGTGTCGTGTAATTATACACTTAAGTGTCTAGATATGAATATGCATTTTACAGGACAATAGGTGCATAGAAAGCATTGAAAATCGGAGGTTAAAGCCTTATGTCATACTGTAAAATTTAAAAACCTGAGAAGAAATATGCAAATTTTCGTAAGTCACTATTTTCTATGTTATTATTGTTGTTGTTGTTGTTGTTGTTGTTGTTGTTGTCGTCGTCGTCGTCGTCGTCGAAGTTGTTTTTGCCGTCGCTGTGCAAACCAGAGTTCATAGCAGGTTAATGCAAAGCCACGAGGGTGTTAAATAGCATTGATATACCCAATTTTTAATTGCGAAAAGCGACTATTAGCTTCGTCGCGTCTTTCTGTCCGTTCGTCTGTCTGTCTGTCTGTCTGTCTGTCTGTCTGTCTGTCTGTCTGTACGCATGGAACAACTCGGGTCTCAAGACGTGGATTTTCATGATATTTGATATTTGAGTATTTTTCAAAACTCTGTCCGTAAAATTCAAGTTTGAATTAAAATTGGCAAGAACAGCTGCTACTTTACATGAAGTCATATGTACGTTTGTGATAACAACTCGGCGATTTTTCTTACAATAAGAAATGTTTCACACAAAGTTGTAGGGAAAATCAAAAGACACATTTTATTTTCTATAACTGTTTTCCGAAAATCGAGCCATTTATGAGATAATGTAGAAAAATACAGTAGAGCCAGACAGGCCACATATGGCCATATAATGCGGAGCGGAAAAATGCCATTTGCATGTTGCAAGCTGGGACCGCAGAGAGTTCACGCCTCCAAAAACAACGCAGTACACAGTCAACAGCACATTTTCGCTCAACTATAGAGTGCAACCTTAGTGTAACGATAACAGAAAGTTCTCCCTGAAGATGACCCAGCAGGGTCGAAACATGTAGGAGTGTGTTACAATTGATGATAAAACTCACTTTGTGCATTTGTTGGTGACTAGTGTTTTTTTATAAAAAGGACTGTTGATTTTCCACCGCAAAAACGATTAAGCCAACGCGCCACAATGTTAAGTTTATACACACATTGCCTGTCTTGTTTGTCTTAACTTTGTTTTGTGTTTTGTTTTTATGTATTTTCATTGTATGTGTATATCTGTGCTGGTTTGATAACTGGCAGTCCTGCTATTAAACCAGCAGGCAAATGAATGATTATTCAATTACTGATTTATCACTGGGAGGCGCAAGTACCCAGTCATTGAAGTGCCTGGTCTAAAAGCCGACAGACCGTGGAATCTGAGCTCGACTTTCAAAACGGCCAGAGATGTTTTCCTTTCCACAGCATCCTGATCGGCTTCTGTCTAGTTGGTACAGAGCGCTCGTGATGAGGGGCTGTTGTCGTCGCCGCCGGTGGCGCTGCTGCTGCTGCTGCTGCTGCTGTTGTACGGATGGGATAGACCTGGCTCACAATGTCGAAGAAGTGGAAAAGAGTTTGCGCAGCTTTACCTTGAATGTGAAGTTAGGAAAGTATTTCCTTTTTGCTTAGGTGCTTTTTCCGTCCCTAGAATAAGAAACGTGGAGGTAAGAATCTACACAGTCTTGCCCTAAAGGTCAGATGGATGTATGTGATTAGCTTGCTATTCCAGTCTTTTTATCTCCTGTCAAATATCAGTCAGGACCCAAAAGATGATTTTCAGTGTCAACAGTGAAGACACACTAATCTTGTTGAGAACGGAATTACTACAGAATTCCGCAATAAGTCACACTATTTACTGAGCTCGCCGATTGATGCTTGACTTTTCCTTCTTCAGCTCTATCTAGAGGCGACAAAACTCTTGTAAAGGCTATGATCAACCATAATTTACGTATGTGAAATTATTAAAATAATGGATTATCGAATAAAAGATGTATATGAAATATTCGTTCCGGGTATAGGTCTAAATATATTCATGTAATGAAGCAACACCTGATAAATAGTCTGTCATCCGTCACAGGTGCCTCCGCCGGCACTGTTAAACAGTACAAATCTATTACACCACGTTGGTTGTTTGTAATTAAAGCCAGGAATGTGTGCCCCAGTTTTCGATAGCGCACTTGACATTTGAATCATACTGGGAAAAATTATGGTCCCTTCCTTGAACTCCTGTGACACAGCTAAGAAGTTTAGCTTGGCACTCTGATAAACACTTGAGGCAACCCTTCTTTTCTTCGTCTGACTTCATATTTAACGAAAGGGAAGAAAGAAATAAACCACTTTCCCAGGTTGTTCGCCGTTATTCTACTATTATCAACATTACAGATCATCTTGTTGCAGCAATTATGCACAGTATCTTATTCGCCCATCTAATGGGTTACAATGGGGACAAAATATGAACAGAAAATTTCCAAGATGACAGATAATATAAGCCTTGCTTTTCTTGTCATTAAATTAACAGAAAATGTAATTAATTTCTTTCCCTTGCATAGCCAGCGAGGAAAATGGATGTAAACTCAAGACTTGATAATGTTCCTGAAATATTCCTCGACGTTTATATACCTTGTACATGAATATCCGGCCACAGACAAGCCATTATACAGCTGAAATGTGTGCAGGCATTTGTTTCACAGCACAGCAAACTTTCTGTTGAAGACATGTGAGATACAAAGAAAATACATACTCCGCTTTGAATTCAGAGCTTGGAACTAATGGAACAACACGGATCTATCCAACAAATAACCATCAATTTACGAGAGACAGCACATATATTGTTAGGAGGATTAAACTAAGTGCAATGTAGCGTGGGTGTTCATTTTGTTTTGAAAGTAACAGGGAAAAAGTGCCTTAAGCAAAGGCACGTGTCTACAGTACAGCAAGAAATCAAATAAAATTAACTGGAATTTGAATTAATTTTTCCTAACGGAAAGTACCAGTGAGTTTACAGAACAGTTGCGGATGGCCGATAAGGGATGACCTTCCAAATACGAGAGCAGTCACTTCTGCTGTTACGCGTCTTTCATTAACCAAAGTGGTTTTAAAGCGACTGATGGTTAGGTGAATGTTAATTTTAATTTGCGAAATTTCACATAAGCTCGTTGGTCACTATGCGATTTCAGCGACCAATGTGAATGTGCTATCGTGCCCTATTTCTGCTATAAGCCCTACTATTTTTATTGCCCTATTTTGTGCAACGCGAGGTCTAAAAAGACGCAAGTATCGGGTTACAGCATAGCTCACTGTATATAGCACAGATGATACGTCATGTGCGATTAGGACTACTTAAGTTTATGCGTCTTGAGAAACATTTATTTCTTATGGAGTTGCTAATTAAGTTTTTAAATTTACAGACAAGTTTTGAAAGCCTTCATTTATGACGTTGATTTTGGATGGGAGAACACTCGCTTTGTTCAGTTTATCTGACAGGTAGGAAGATGGAGGACACAAAGGGATGAAAGCAAAAAACCCTTCACCTCTTCTGGAGAAAGACATTCACAGACCAAGTGAAATGTGGAATATATATGACGTTTATCTACTGCGTCACTAATTCTTATATTTTTTGTGTTTTAAGGGCCCTGAGCCGAGGATACTTGTAATAATATTACCTTGTAATCTGATATTAGATGAAACCTGAATATCGCCAGCAATTATATAGGATAGTGCTTCATATTCTGAATAACTTCCAAGTGACATCCACATTCTTCTGGTTTAAATCTGATTCGATGTTTTCAATAGGGATAAGAAAATCATTAGGCTATAAAATGAAAATTACCTAGAGCCACTAGAATAATTTATAAATTCAACAACCAAATATATCTCTCTTAGTTGACCTTTTTGCACCCTAAGGTCTACAGTATGTCCGCACATATGTTCTTGTATTACATTCTTCACACAAAAGCTTTGCCTTTTTCTTTTTAATTCAGCATCTTCAAACTTGTTGACAAAGCCCAGACGTTTAGACCGATTTGCATCACGTCCATGTACTTTGTCAGATGTTATTATAGACTTCGCTTCGTGGTGGCTCTCTGGAATTTATTTTCTTACGATGTTAAGGAAACATCAGTCACCCCAAATTAGCCAATATAAGACAACGGAAACAGAAGGGATGAAAGGGAGAGTTAGTGCAGTGGCGTTCACGTCTCAGCGGTGTGTTGCCTGCGTATTGTTCTCGCTTTCCCTTTAAGGCTTATGGAGACGAGGGAAACGTTAAAAGAGCTTTGAAATTTAAACAGAAGGAAGCTAAAGGTACAGGCCACCCCATGACATGCCTATGCAGGCACAGAAGGTAGGCGACCAGGCACTTTAAGTAGGTAAGTGGTCAGTACCACGCTCCGGCCGCTTTACCCCAGGAAAGACCAGGTACCCACTGTACAGCAGGCTAGGTGGACCGCGGGGCCAGTATGGACGACATGAAAAATTTCACCCCCTCCCCCGGGATTCGATTCCCTGACAATCAGCCAGTAGTAAATTGAGAAACCCTGGTAGAAAGTATGATTTGATCCTCATGTAAACTTCAGTCAAGGTAGTTCATTCTCCGTTACAGTTAAAAAATTCCATAATGTGAGTCGCGGGTTTACAGCGTATGTTATGAAGCCTCTGTTACCTGCAAGGGTAAGCATACACTATAGGAACTTCCAAAAGTTTACTTAATTTATACAAAATCTATGTCTGATTCAAACAAATACGTTAGGTATGCTTTAACTAATGGCTATAGTTCTGACTACTCTGTACTGTTGACTCAGACGTTTCTAATTAAAAGACTGAACCGTTACAAGGTTTATCACCTGATGTTAGTATATTCTTGGTTTCTTGCAGTAAATCGTCTGGTAAAAACGAGGAATAATCTTTGACAAGAATGTGAATTTGGATAAAATATCCAGTTAGCCTGTAAATATCCAATCACTCCCCAAAATATTAAGGTACATAAGTACAAAATACATAGAAGTGATCACAGATGATAAAGAAATTCCGTTTTCTTTCCTGTGTTACGGAATCAATAACTACAGACGATACGAGCTGTTTGGATCTCACAGCGGTGTTGATTCAATTCTTCTCTGATGTTGCGCTGTGATCGCCTGTAAGTAGTTTCCGAAGTTTCGAACGATCGTAGTACCTTCGAAACCTAGGGCACTACTTACCAAGTGACACACTGTAATATCACAGAAGACTTCAATCTTCAGCTGTAGACCATTTTAGGTGAGGTATTTATTCTGGCCAAACTGCGGATTTATACCATTTCAGAACGTACCAGTTTAAAGAAGTACGACTTGGAAAACTGAAATGAAGAAATGCTATTGCTAATGTTGTGAATTTGCTGAAGGGAAATACAGAGCAGGTCTTACAAAGCACAAAATACACGTAGAGAAACTTTAACAAAACAAGAATAAAGATGTTCCAGAAGTAACTTCAGATAAAATTAAATACTGCAAGGAAAAGTTTTAATATAAAAATTAGTAACAAGGCGTAATATAATAACATGTGGTACAAAATCTGGAATTTTTTTTGCAATTACGCATTTCGGAGCAACAACAACAACAACAAAAACTGAAAACCAGATTCATTGTAATATTAGAAGGCAAATAAAATTCTGAAAATCTTCATTGCTATTCAATTAAAGAAAATTTAAAACCCGTCTGCTTTAAAAATAAACGATTTTGCCAGGTATTATGAACATTGTTTCCACATGAGATAAGTACTTAAAGCAAGTATTTTAAAATAAAGTTCTGAGGAGAATACTTGCTCCTATGCATGATGGAAAACTTCACCCTAAAACGGGCCATTACAGCCCAGAAGGGGGGTAGAGGTACAGCTCTACTCTTTCTCTAACCTCGGCGCTCTATGGGTGTGGGTGATCAACGCCACGCGCCGGCTGCTTTACCGCCGGAAAAGAAACCCGGTACCCTTTGTACAGGAGGCTAGGTGGGCCCCAGGGCCAGGCTGGACAGATGCTGAAAATTTCGCCCCCACCAGTATTCGATCTCCGGACCGTCCAGCCCGTAGCGAGTCGCTATACCAACTACGCTATCCCGCAGCTATTGATGATGGAAATATGAATATTTTAGAATATCAAATAATGGGATATTAGTGGTTAGAACACTGGAGTCTATAAGGTTGTGATGATCTGACAGCGTGGCTAAGATACGAGAAACAAGAGCTGAGTACGGAATTTTGAAAAATCCCATCCCCCCCCCCCCCCTGGGAAAGATCGTGAATGAGGTGGGAGAATAACACATTCCACCAAGTGCTTTTAATGACAGCAAATTATTGTATTTCGATTATTTCAGTCCCTGTAGATATCCTGCATAGAGTCACCGGATATGTATTATTTTAAATAGGGGAAACCTGCCAGTTTCATGACACATACTACTCTTCCTTACCATAAAGTAGGAAAGAGCTAAGCCGTGTGAGGGAATAGACTTACAGCTCCAAGAAGAAAGTTCCGTTTCGTGTTTTCTGGTTTCAGACGATTCATACTAACTGTCCTTAAAGTCACTTCCAGTATCTTCCTGTCGTCAGCCTTGACAGTAATGACAAACACGAAATATCACACCCCCGATGGAAATGCAAACCTTGTATGTAATACTTTAGAGTACACTCATTTGTATAATTACGACACTGGTATTAACAGGTTTGGGCTGAGTTTGTGTCAGAAATATGAGCTCCCGTTTCCAATTTTAGTTCAAGAAATGTCGGTATGGCAAATTGTAATGTGAACGCTGCCTAAACCCATGAAACAAACATAGAAGTTGGGTGTGAGACGGAACAACACGCCTCTGTTGGTACTCGGTGGCAGAAGATGGAGTGCTTGCGGTGTATTGAGAAGACGTGTCTTTGCAGCAAGTGTGAGGAGCTGGAGGATATGAGATACAGGGAGGACTCTTATACTACAGCCTGCCCAACAAATATATTCATTGGAGAGTACAGAATATTTTCAGTGTTCAAAAAGCGCCAACCTCAGAAAAGACATTAGATTAAGGTTAGTTCACAGCAGCATCATCCGTCCGCCCTAATGTTAGCAAAGCGCCTATCTATCCTCGAATTTAAGGATTGTCCGTACAAGAAACAATTAACGAGGTAATGAACTAAAACTGTCCAAATTTCAAACAAGTTAGGCCTTTCTACTAACCTACCACAGTCTATATGCAACACGAAGTTAATCAGAACTCTTGAATGGTCGCTATAGGAAGTTACTGATACCTACGTCAAACAGTAAATCAGATACAGATTACGACTACAAAGACAGGTTTCCCTCTGTCACCAGGAGCATTCTTCGATTAAACACTAAAGAACAGCCTTTGCTTGTAAGCTATTTGCCACGTGCTGTGGAAAGTGCATTTCGCTTACAAAGGCCCATAGGTTTCGTATGTTTTTCTGAAAAACAATTTATACGCTAAAGAGCACTGAGGTTGGTTTTCATAATTGAGCTGCTGTGTGTTTTCTTTGGTTAGGAAGTGAATTCTCTTATGTTATTTACATCAATGTCAGGCTCCAACTGGTAAAACGTGATTAAATTTGGAGAAAAAACAAACTGAATTCGTGACAAGTTAAATAATAACATGAAGTAAAGGTAAATTCGCGGCCCAGTGGTCGCTACTCGTTCGTATTTCAAAGATGTGGGTTCAAACCTGAATGCAGGATATCCTGACTGAGATCTTCCGTTGTGTTCCTCAGTTTCTGCAGTTATACTCCGGATTGTCCTCTAAATTAGCTCAAAACAGCTTCCTACTACATACTTTGAAATCCATTACTCACTAATATCCTACCATTCGAAGGCAATATAGTCCAAGCTACTGCCAGCATCGTTAAACAAACTATAATATAAAAGTAATAATAACGGTAAGCTTGGGCCTGCATTTAAGCACAACTTCAGAGAAGCTCTTATTACGTGATGACGTTCAGATTCGTGCCGAATGGGTAAGGCATAATGGAGCTAAGCTTCAGGAACCAAACACTTAACCACCAAAGTAACAACCTCCAGTGCCCTCTGTACGGGAGGATAAATGACACAAAAAACCATACTGGACGCGATGACAAACACAAAAGCCTTAAACATTCAATGTCGGAAATCGAACTTCGGCCGTTCATTCCGCAGCTATATTTTATTAACTGAGATAAAGAGACGGCTAACCTGTTCATAATTTCGAGTATACAAATTATATCCCGATCAAAGCAAATGGTTATCTAGCCAGTGAAGGGGACTGCTGCAGTCCATGTGTGCCGCAACACAGCAGCACCTTCTGTTCTGTCGAATAATTTGTTGCCGCAGAACCATTCGCCGTGGTTGGGGTATAGAGCCAATAGCTGCTGATGAAACAACATACAGACACGAACGAGAAGTAGGAAACTGCGGCATCAGAAAGCAAAGTGTCCTGTCGCAGCACAATCTAACGATTAGCTCAAGTGACTGATATCAGAGAATACACAGTCTAACGGTTATTCAGGCACGGCCCTCGCTGCCTCTTACTCGAACAGAATGTTGGTTGACACGTTCACAGGTACACACAAAGTGCAGATGATCATATCTTACTAAAGTACTTTGAATATTTGCACATATGAATTAATCAGTATTTACGTACAGTACTTAAGTCTATTAACAAACCAATTTTCCAGTTTTGTCCTTCTTTCAGAGCTTGTTCCATAATAGAGGGAAGACATGAATGCTTGTGTGGCTGATTTATATTGAATCACATTTCGACACATACGTGTATATGTACATCAAATATTTACTTTTTTATGCACCTTTAATTCGTTTCTACTAAAAAATGAGTACTCGCGGTGCACAAAGATTTGTAGGGGGCGCGAGGTGAAGTTTCCTTATCGTCAGAGCTTTCCATTAGGTGGAGTTATCAGGCAAGATGACTCAGGTGGTGAAGTTTCTGATGTTTATTTAGAGACGCTCCTATCAAATCGCGATCAGGAATCCAAATATCCTAACGGAGATTTGTAATGCTTTTCTTCAGACTCTGCAGGCAATAGCGCCCGTTTCTTCTGCAAATTCTGAGTTTAATTACGCTTCAACCTCCTACCATTTGACGCCATATAATCTGAAATACTTACAGTGTCATAGGAGATGTGCACGCCTACAGTCTATTCCCGGCAAAGCATTATGGTTCCCGTTCAAAATTGGCTGGATCTAACAACCGTAGAGAATGATGCCGTAAAAAATTTTAGGCCTGCCAGAAGCACGTGTGTCCAGCAGGGCTGTGGAGTCGGTAAACAAAAGCTCCGACTCCGACTCCTCTTTTTTTAACACTCCTACTCCGACTCTTAACTCCTTCATAAAAGCTCAATATGTATTAATAATGGTACGCCTATAAAACGTTTCATCACCACCGTGTGAATCATCAGGCTACTTTTTAGACTTATAACCTATATATAATTCTAATGATTACTGTTGCTATCAGGGCTCTGGATTTGGAGCATCTAGATAAGATTTTAGATTGAGGTCGGAGTTGGAGTCGGTACATTTTTACGGACTCCGACTCCGACTCCACCTAAAATTCCTTCCAACCCCTTCTCCGACTCCACAGCCCTGGAGTCCAGACAGTAGTCAGCAAGCACATTCCACCAAAGAACCTGATAGGTAAGGAAATTACAACCCTTCCTATACTTGGAGAAAGAAGAACCGAGTCCTCGTAATGCGTCGTGATGGATAGACTTTAATTTCGGGTGTGAGTTCCCTGTGAAATACGAGTCATTGAGCTTCAGTTGAGTACAGAAGGTGTCAGGAGAAAACACAGCAACACAGAGAGGCAGAGAGAAAGGGACAGACGGGCGTTTGTATAAGGCGTAATGACCACTATTTTCCGGTACGTAGTACAAAGGAATTATTATATGTACGTGTGTAAGATATTATTTTTCAAACGCATGCCACCAACCGGCCACAACCGCTCCTCTGCACCATGACCAACTGTTGCACGTTCACGATATATTCTCAGGACTTAATATTCACGTTTTTGCCTCTACCACGCAGGTTCCAGCACGATCCAATATTGCAGCAAGATGGATTGTGACAGACAGAGAACTATGCGGTTTCACCCCCCCCCCCCCCTGTATGGCGAAGCCTTTTACACAGTTCTATGCAATTTCGCTCAGCGCTGCCGTAAAGCAAAGATATGTGTCATGTTTCGGCCCAGCTTAACGGGAGAAGCTCCCGATCCTCCCGCCTGGGCGTGCGAAGGGAACCCTTTCACTTTATTTTAAAAATTGATTATCAACTTTTAGACACTTACCTTGTGTCTATTACACACAGTTGGTAAATTAAATCTTGGGAACAATTGCTTTTTGAGAGGTTTAAGTTTGTAACGGCGAAGTTTCAGGGAAACTCTTCTACCTTGAAGAAGGAAGCAGAATGTTATTGTGAAATGTCAGTAAATTTGTATAACACTGCGCAACGTCACATGCAAGAAGTCGGTAAACTTCATAAAGAACACCGTTTCCTGAGAACTAAGGGCATTTGACACATAAAGTTTAGAGACAAACGGAACTCGTAGGTGCCACTGCTTTATAAATAGATAAGGACAAATAAATATTTTCTGTACGTACTTACAAACTTTATTACGTATCTTATTTTTTTTCATTAATGTCTGCTAAATGATGGAACGTTATTATTTTAACTAAAGTAAAGTTGTCAGTGGATTAATTACAGTCTAAGTACCACCACTTTGAGCAGGCTGGTATAGCAGTAACGATGTAGATCCGTATTTAGGAAGTGCCCGTTTCGAATCTGCACCTATGCACTTGTTATTCTGGATAAAACTTCGTCTGGTTTTTCTCTTTCACTCAAGTCAAATACAGGGATGGTAGGTACCTCAGTTAGGACGTGAAAGCATCCTTAAAAAATACTTTACATTTCTTTAATCACCATTTACCCTAACACCACCGCTAGACGTATTCTGCAGAATTAAACCGCATCGGAACTCCATTAAGACACGACGGCAGACTGAGGTGTGAAACGTAGCTTTATGCATTCTCACAAGCATTCTCGCTGCTGGATGGAACTGAGAAGTCAGGGTCACGTCTCAACGGCTTTGTTATCTCCGGAGAAACAAACCCTGGTACTTACTGAATAGAAGGATGAAGGAGTCATTAAGACTCTATGGACATGACAGAGAAGAAAATACCTGACTCTGCTAGGACTCAGCACCGTTAAGCCAGCCCACCATGACTTGATTATCATCGTAAAGATCTAAAACGTGTAGAAAGTGTGAGGTTTCTTGTGATCTTCTTTATTACAATGACAGGCTTGGCATTGACCCACTTCAATTGTTTTGGACACTATCCTATTCGATGTCCGACATGTGTAGCGTAATGTGTTTCATAACCATCAAACATTGTGAGATTTGAGGCTGTCTTAGAGCAGCTGGTGAAAATCCAAATATTCTGGGATGTTATGTGATGTTGATTGGTGAATAATTGATGACATTTCGAAGCAGCGTACTTCGTACCTCTTCAGAGAAATGTGCACCTCTGAAACGTCGGAATATTTACCATTCCTCACGGAGTAACATCTCAGGGGACTTGGATCTTTTTCGAATAAACCAATGCCATAAAATTTTGGAAATTTCAAGATTGAAATGTACATTCAGAATTCATAATGTAAGAAATTACGAAGCAAAGTGGTCACGAAAGAACCGTGTTACTCAAAGTACCCAAAATGAGCACAAAAATGACACTTTAATTTGGGGCATACCGGTTTAAATACAAACAGCTGATTTAGAACTGTGGCGAAGTGTTGTCCTTGATGGATGGAACAGGTTCAGAAGTATCCCTTGGGCTGCTAAGACTCATTTTAATAAGTATTTTCGTTACATCTTATATGTACTCAAAATCCTTCGCTACGTTGGAAAATAAACCAATAGCTCCTCCACACATAACGCGGCATGCGACACTACCTTTCACCAACACACCAGGTAACTAATTCCGGCTAAACAGAACTGAAGCTGTAAGCATAATGGAACTGTGTTGAGGTAATGCATTCTAGTAAGACTCAACTAATCCTGTAATTGGAGAAATGTAATTACTGGAAATCAATTTGTATGTTGAGGATGGGGGGTCATGATAATGACAGCACAACAGAATGTGTGCTAAGTGTTGTATATAGCGAACTGGAAAGACACACCCAAATGTAACCCTTTCCAAGGAACCTGACATTGCTATGCTTTTGTGCAATCAATAACAACAGAATTTGTCACAGTTTTGTTCTAATGGAATTCGGTCTTTCATCAAATAATGGATATAATTAATCTGTGACTGTGTACGTTGTAGTTCTTGGAAAATTAATGTGGACGTTCCACCAAGTACTGACGCTCACCCCAAAGTGATATAGTTTTGTACAGCGTGTACAAATTTGAGGTTGCCTACTCTTATAAACGTTGTGTTTATTAAGCTGCACACCATGATATCTATGGGAGAGTGTCAATATACCTCTGCCTTTTCTTGACCACACCGCTTGGTGCAAGCGAGGAGTCAGATTTGTGATCTGAATGTGTTGCCATAAGAGTGTCTCCAGTGGATAGGTGGCTGAGCAGGGCAGGTGGCCGGTATCAACCTTACGGATAACACAAATATCTGTGAACCTGTCAGGAACCCAAACTCGATCCTTCAGTCTTCTATCCCGTAACCTAGTCACCCTACTGACTGAGCTATCACGGCTGTAGCTGTTTATATACATTTACGTGTAACAATTAGCGTGGCTCGACGTATGACCATTTCGGACTTACTGGTAAGTAAGTAAGTAAGTAAGTAAGTAAGTAAGTAAGTAAGTAAGTAAGTAAGTAAGTAAGTAAGTAAGCAAGCAAGCAAGTAAGTAAGTAAGCAAGCAAGTAAGTAAGCAAAGTAGATAAGTATCTAAGTAAATAACTAACTAACTAACTAACCAACCAACCAACCAACCAACTAACTAATTAACTAACTAATTAGCTAACCAACCAACCAACCAACCAACCAACCAACCAACCAACCAACCAACCCACCAACCAACCAACTAACCAACCAACTAACTGACTAACTGACTAACTAACTAACTAACTAACTAACTAACTAACTAACTATATGAGTCCCTGAGTAACTAACTCCGTAAATAAAAACCATTCTTGAAAATCTATGACTCATTAAAACACTTTAGAAATTTTATGCATTTTATTGATTCTGGAAGTTCATTATCGTGTGCAGCAAAGCCTCTCACTGATTCCTATCCTGAATCACAAGAATGTTGTCTATTCTTTTGTAATATCAACATCAGCCATCTTCATTTGACTTGCGTTAGTTTCAATAAATACTCTTAAGGGCAATGGAAATCATGTTACACTGATAACAGTTCCTATTATGATAACAATCGACAATAAAGTTTCGTTGCAGCAGAGATGCCGCTTATGGGAGCAGTGTCTGGATAAACAATAATGTGTTACAGACACCGCGTGCAGTGGAACTGAAGTTTACTACAGTGTCGAAATAACTACAACTAGGAGACAAGCATTACTTTTCCTTGTCTAAATACTGTGCCAACATGTGCCTAATCTACTTCACAACTACAACATTTCTCAGAGAATTAGAGATTGCGCAGTCTTCTTACCGCTTTATTAGCCCAGAAGATTTGCTACAGAATTACTCTTGGCTGTTCTGTGTCCTCTGTCATCTCGTCGGCTATCTGAAATCTTAAAGATTAGAACTACAGACAGGGGCGTTTCATCCATAAGGACTGCAGGACTGCAACCATCTTAGAAATTCTGAGAAAAATTAAACTGAATATTTGAATATACGGTTTAGTTTGGAGACACGTACACTCTTTAAAAGAATGTGAATGAAATCATTTTAAATTCAAATACTCGCGATGGTCTCTTAAGCGCTACGAAAAGCCAGCGGTCTGAGCCCTGCCCAGACGTTGCGCATCTAGGCTAGACAGCGGCAGCTAGGTTGCGGGTTGCAGTGACGGTTTAACCAGGAATTTTTAAACCTATTTACCTTTTATAAGGTTTTAAAGGCTGGAATTTTGATAACCATTCTTACTTAGCCGTTTTCAAGGCCATATTGAATGGTTTAATTTAAGTAATTGCAATTTTAAGACAAACACGGGCAGGATCAGTGTGAAGTATTTACAGGGCAGCAATTTGTCGCATTTAACTATGACCAAGAAGACTGAAATTAATCATCTAGATCGTGCAACACCCGTTTAGTTTTTTCTGAATCGACATCAGGCAGAATACAAACTTATGTCAGAGAATTTAACCCTGCTCTTTACGATGAAGGCAAGTGATTGAGGGACTGTGCTGAAAAAACGCTCTGCTAGGACTTCTCAGCAATCACATAATAATCCTAACCCCTACCCTACCGTAAGAAAGGCCCAAGAACTGCCACTGTCTGGATGGCTATAAGTTGCATGCTGTTTCATAATGGTATGAAACTTGGTTCTTCCTGCGAACGTAAGAAGGCAGGCTGATCGCGTCAGAGAACATGGTACCAGGAGAGATATTTGGGTCCTAAAGTGGGGGGGTTGGGGCAAGTAAGTGAAGGATGGAAAAAATTGCCTGTTGAAGAGCTACATAATTAGTATTCCACACCAAATACTTGTATTGGTCAGATGATCAAATTAAGGACAAGGAGAATGGTGGAAATTGTGGCTCGTCTGGCAGACAATTGACACACTGTTTTCGAGGAGAAACCTGATGGCAAGAGACGACTTGGAAAACCTAGGTGTAGATTGGAGAACAATATTAAAACTAACAGAAATAAGATTGGTGGCCGTGGACTGGATTCGTGTGGTTCAAGGTAAGTGTACGTCGTGTGTTGTGTCTTTGTGAACACCGCAATGGGGTCACGTGTTTTATAAAATGCTGTGCATGTTTTGGCTAGCTGATACCTTCTAAAAATGTCTTCACTCCGTGATGAAATTATTCTAAAAGCAACGATGCGCGTACTGGTTTTCGCCACCTTTTGCCTCATCATATTAACATGGGACGTTTGGTAAGAGAACAGCAGTCTAAAATCACCGACGCGAAATATGCTTGCCAAGTGCAAGTGGTGTGAGACCTCTATTATGAGAATGGAGTGAAAATGGCTTCAACACACTATTCGATATCACAGTCCCCTCCTTGAAACTTGCAGAGATCTGATAATATGCATCTAATTTCTTGCTCGCTCCTTTATACATAATCAAAATGTCTCAAGCATATTTATCACCCGTTCGTGACATTTTGCACGTACACAAACATATACACACAGCTTGCCTTTGCATAATGATTTAGTGTAATCTGAGGGGAGAGATTTCAGACAGGTGGAATCAGGTTCTGTAACCATTCCGGACCATGAGTAATTGTGTTTCCCTATTCCAGAAAGACCTTTAGTATGGATACCACTGTAGAGCCAATAGGACTACATGAATTAAATGCCGGGAATACTATAAGCATGACTATTATCCTGCGCAGGCATGCCATAACTCCGTTCTATGATGCATCACAGAGAGGTTATGAGGTGGGTTGGGACACGAGCTTTCCAACAACCATGTGCTACTTAAGCCATCAATTCAGCATTATTTTACTCCTATAAAATATACCTTGCCGATGGATTATGTACCAAATCTCTTCCCCACTCTCCCAAATATTCCCCTCTGCCCCCCCCCAAAAGATTAATGGCGGTATGAATTAAAAAGATTTTCCCTCCCCCATGCTACTAAGCTACACATATATTTTGCGCTGCATTGGCCCAATAATCCATGCGCATAGGGCTATGGAAACTGAAAGCGTACGTACATTTCGACTAAGTCCTACCCCAGCGCAGTTTACACCTGCTTCCCCAGACAAAGTAAGCATTATTATCGATTAAATATTAATAACCTTCCATTAGGTAGAGGGGGATAAAAGCTTATGGAGGCGGCTTGATGGTATGGTGGCGGTAGGGATTGTGTAATGTGTCTTTGTGGGTAGAGTGTCTGCAAGAGTGTGTGCTTACTGTGCACGATCGTGGAAAGAACAAGAGGCTTTTCAGCTAAACAGAATGTTGGACTTCAAAATTTTCTTGAACCGATAATGTTACAAGAATATGAAAACATGCTGTAAGTTCTTCGTCATTCAACGGCGACGAAAGAGAGACTTCCCGAAGTTTAAGAATAGAATGATATAAACTGTAACATTTATTTCGAAATTACTCGTCTAAATTATGATTTTGCTAAAATTATGATCTCAAAACCGATTACGGGTCTTTCTCCAAATAACAGCTTCAAACACGCTCGAACGCAATAAGTCTTACTGATTTTTTAAGAAGAGACATTCCCGTTGGTGTCATAAAATTACAAATATATATTTTGAAGGTAAGTCACACACAACGCGAGTTTATGTTTATTTTGTACGCAAAACGTTTTGATTCTGAGCCATCATCAGGCATTTTCTAAGAACTGTTAAACAATTCTTGACATTTTTTTTCAATATTTTCCATTCCGCGCTGGTATCTGATAAAGAGGATATATAAACCAACTCCAACACTATATAGCGTTTAACCCTTGACGTATTTACATACATTTATAACGTATTTTGCTGTAAAGGGAAGATCTCCATCCTAATGCAGTTTTACATTTTCTGTATCAACGTTCTTAGAAAAGGCCTGAGGATGGCGCAGAATAAAGCAGAAACATATTGCCTATAAAATAAACATAAACTTTATGTTGTGTGTGAGTGACCTTGAAAATACATGTTGCAGGTCTTACTGAATTATACGTGGAATATGAGAAACGAATGTCTTAGCAAATAAAGAATTTACCACACGACTCTTGAAGCACGTTATGAAATCTGAATTGTTTTCTTTGTTTTGTGGTTGCATTGTACAGACGTCAAGTTCTTCAATGCCATATTGCTATATACTCCTGTATCTTAGGTACGCCGATCCCAGTGGCCACGCTGTCTAAAGTGTAAGTCTGCGGACGAGCGCTTGCTGGCATTGTGGGTTCGAATCCCACCGGAGCATGGATGTTTGTCTTGTACAGTGTTTGTGTTGTCAGGTAGAGGTCTCTGCGACGGGCCGATCCCTCGTCCAGAGCAGTCCTACCGACTGTGCTGTGTTCTTGAGTGTGATCAAATGGCATTACAAAAACCCTTGACACCTACTGTGAACAAGCAGGTAGAAGAGGGAAGGACTAAGAAGAAGAAGAAGAAGAAGAAGAAGAAGAAGAAGCAGTATCTTAAGTACTATAAAATCCTAATGTTCATCTTCATTTGACGCCTACAATAATCCATGTAAAACATTTACAAATTCCATTTCACCTTAAGACGAGAGAGTAAGGAAGCTGACTAGTAATATGAATAAAAGACATTACTGATATAGGTATACAGGTGCGGCAGCATTGAAGAAAATTTACGTAACCCTGTTATATACACTTGCTCTTATTATGACATAATTTAGGTCTCAAAAATTGCAATGTTTAGTTTGAAGTCTAACCTTTCGAAATATTAGTCGATGTGCAAAATATGACACTATAACTTCATGCAATACATTAAAATAAATAAATTAATAAATAACCATCACGAAACCAAAATATCTGCACTGTTGCCAAAATATTCTCCGTTTTCCTAAACCTTTAAATAAAACATTACGGTTACCTGAACAGATCCGTCAACACATAAGAATTCCGGACCAGAAACACTGCATGCTTAATGCTGCTTTAATATTTCCTACTGCACTAATTGAGAGCCAGCTATTTTAAAATTTTTGACGGTGGAAATAAAATATCCTGTTGCGAATAATATCTTGATATAAACATAAAAACACCATCGATCTAAATTCATTTATAATAAACTCCCCAAAATTATAGTGAGAAGATTGGTTCTGGGCTTTACATTCAGCAAATAATCATTTCGAATATCGGTTGAATTACCGCGACTTATTGTCCCTGCACCTTCTGCAGGCACCGTGCGGTCTACCCTGACACGGGTCCACGACTACCACCTTCCGTCACGTCCCACAAAACGGATCAACGGCATAAAAGAAAAGTTAGAAATCGTCCGCAGAACCTGACGCTTCTGGCGTCTTTGCTCTGTTATTTTTCCTAGCTATTAAATCGGTAAATGTTTTCCAGATATGAACTAAATATTTTAACACAAAATATACGACAATTCCGTATCCCAGCAGCGGACTTACAAGCGATTATCCTAGAAATGTCCTAACTGAGGAGGTTTATATTCGATATCTCTCGAGGATTAATAGTCGACATTTACATGCTCGTTACTTGACGGTCAACAGTTTCTTTAGCCTCATCTCCCACCTCGCAGGGAACGTCTGTCGAAATTGTAACATTATACTTGTATTAAAGGAAAAAGTAAACATCGCTAACAGTTTATGAACGTCCTCAAGGACTGCCACCTTGTCGCGGTGAGGGGGTTTGCGTGTCCTGCTATGACCCGGAGAGCCATGCTGGGGGGACCTTAAGCTCCTGGCAGGGACACCCACGTCAGGCAGGTCGAAGGGCAGGGACCAGACGAAGTACCAATCCACAAGGAAGGGTAGGGAGGAATTTTTAGGCGTGTTAAAGCCAACCTCCTAGGGGAATAAACCCCGAAATCAAATTCCGGTCCCCCTGGAACGGGGTTTGTCGTATGGCTAACAACCTACACAGTAAAAAGTTATTGTTATGAAACCAGGAAGTAGCCTCGGAAAGAACTGGAATGGAGGAAACTTCTAAAGGAGGCCGAGACTGTATATGAGTTGTAGCGCAGATGATGATGATAACAGTTTATACCGAAATTTTAAGTCTGATTCCAGTGGTACCCTCAGGGTCTAAACTCACCTGTAATTCTTCTATGCAACCAAATTACATAATATCATAAAATAACTAATAGTGAACGCCGGAGGAAAAAAGTGGTGAAGAAAACATGTGGATCTCAAAAGGGAAGAATTAGGTGTATCCTGAAGAAAACAGTATAATGAAACGTCTCACATTCTGTACATACATCAAATATTATTACTGAAATATGACAGGAAAAGTGAAATGGGCGGGGCACATAACACATATTGGAAAGCATAGATATATATATATATAAACTATAGTCGGCATAGAAGAAGTTAGCTTGGAAAAGAAACGATGTTAAATAAGTACTTGTGAAAATATTGCGCCGAGGATGCGTAGAGTATGTAGGTGTACTAAACACGGTAATGAGGTTTATGTTTCACAAAACGCGGGGAATTGCTTTACTTGATTACCTAGAAGAACTATGCTCCACAGATTTGTTAGCGTTCAGCTATTCAAATGGCATAAGGAATACGTAAACAATTTATACAAATGTCCAAACATGCTAATTAAGAGTGTTGAATAATTTAAATTAAAAACTGTTGCAAGATCCAAAAAAGGCAGCATTAAAAATGCATAATGGACGAATAATTTATTAATTTCACTGCTGATACTGGAATTATGTAAGCCGTCTCAATGGGTAAGGTTGCTGATTTTTAATCTAGGATTTTCCGATTAAAATCTCTGGTGGGGCACCGACTATACTAACTCAAAATTTTATAATGCTGCTCGGTGTCTCCAGGCAAGTACTGGAAGAGAACTGCAAGTTAGGCCACAACAGCTCCTTCCACATCACGTCCAATTAATTATTCACTAACCAACCTTAATTCGACGTCATATTGCCCGCGCTAAGGACAGCATAACTAAATAAAACATTAATAAATAAAATACAATGAAGTAGCAGCTGTGAACAGTTGTTAATCGTTGGAAAGCTTCTAGTCGTTCTTTATTGTTGTAAATTAAGGCTTTGTGTCCAATTTGCATCACATTTCTGGTATTAAACAGGAAATTAAAAGTCTGAATACAGTGGGCCTAAGAACATGCGAGTAGGATTACAGCGAGCAGTAAAGCATCTGAAGGGGGACACTAAGAGGGGAATGAAAGTATAGAAGGTGGAAGGGTGGTCGGAATGAACGAGGTAAAGAACGAAAAGGAATAGAAGGATGGTTAAAATGCGAAATGTTGGAAATTTCATTCTGTAAGAGTGACAGGGGGATTGTGTAGAGTAAAAACTCTACAACTCTGTAGCGTGGGCCCGGATAGCTCAGTCGGTATAGCGACTCGCTACAGGCTGGACGGTCCGGGGATCGACGGTCACGATGGAAGGAAGGCACGAACGGAGCAAGGGCGGATATTTAGATGTGGTCTAGCCAGAACCACGGGCGGTGGTGTACATGGATTAAGCCGCAGGAACACAGATTAGATATCAGTAGTGTGACTTCTATAAGTAGTTTTGCCAGTTGTAGTTCTTTTTTAAAGTGGTATTGATTCGAAACTTGTTGTGATATATTTTAGGATAATTTTTATTCTTATTTCAACATTCTGAGTTTTGTTAAATGGCCAGACTGATGATCAGTGGCGACAAAGTAATCATTTTATGTTGAACATTTATGAGGAAACTGGACTCTAGGAGAACATATCATATGGGTTTGCTTAGACCACTGCCTTTTGTTTGCGAGATTCAGTGTCATATAGGTATTTAGTTTATTAAGGGAAATAAACTGAAAGACATTTAAAAAATTCCCGCTGGGGCGAAATTTTCCGCCTCCATCAAGACAAGCCAGTGGGCTCACCCAGCCTCCTATACAGAGAGTACTGGCTCAATCCCGGGGGTAAAACCATTGAGGCGTAGCCTTAACCATCCACCCCAATCTAGTGCCGAGGTCAAAGAAAGAGTAGAGCTATACCTCTACTCCCCCTATATGCCTTCACGGTGGGTTACCTTTACGTTTAGCTTTTACAACAGATGCACCTGAAAGCGGCCCCATTAAATCTAATTAAAAGTGACGCTGTTTCTGTGTACGACATGAGGGCACAGGGAGGAATGGATTTCGAGCTCCAGGCAGGGCTGTGAAGTCGGGGGTCGGAGTCTGAAGGAATTTTATGTGGAGTCGAATAGGGGTCGGTAAAAATGTACCGACTCCGACCCCGACCTCGATCTAAAATCTTAACTAGACACTCCAAATCCAGAGCCCTGATATCTACAATAACCAGTAGACTTATACTTAAATGTAGGTTATAAGTCTAAAAAGTAGTCTGATGATTCACGTGGTGGTGATGAAATGTCTTATAGGTTTACCATTATTAATACATATTGAGCTTTTATGAAGGAGTCGGGGCCGGATTTGGAGTCCGAGTCGGAGTTTTAAAAGTTGAGGAGTCGGAAATTTTGTGTACCGATTCCACAGCCCTGGCTCCAGGCATTCTTAACCTTGGCACTAAATGGAGACGAGTGGTCAGCTTCACGCCTCGACAGCTTTATTCCCTCAGAAGGAATAAGTAAGGTCAAGAGCCAACCTAGGCAGGCTGGAGAGGAGAAAAATCACTTACCCTACCCGAGAATCGATTCACAACTCTTCGGTGGTCCAGGTCCTAACCTAACCACCATACGAACTTAGCTATTTCAACTACCATCAATTTACTAGGCTTACGTTTTAATCCAAGGCCATAATTCAAAACAACGAGAGGTACTGTACCTTAAAACAGACAGACTAGTAGTTAAGTCATTGATGTGTCAGTGAAGTGCAGAGATTATTTAGACTTTGGATTCAGTGATACATGAATAGTGAATATACATCTTCCAATATGTCCTATACAAACTATCAGTAATGCAATCAGTCCTAGGCCTTTTCGACGTTGACATCTTTGAGCTGGCTGTTTCACAAATTGCGTGTCCATGTCGGTCATGGTTAGGGCATAAATTGGGTTTGGCCGATATTGTATATAAGAGGGCGAGAATTTGAAGATTTGCTGTACTCACAATAAACCTAAATGGAGCTACATACTCTATGTATTCCATGAGGTGCTTACATCGAAGCTACAGATAACAACGGGACAGTTTAACCACAAAGAAACACAACAACAGCAACACAAAACTGGGCACAATGTTGGATCAATCAAACTTCAGATAATGTATGAGGCGCAAGGTTTTCACAACGGTGACTGTATTACGGTGATATTGGATGTGACACCGTGCAATCTTTTAGAAATTAAGAATATGCAAAGGAACTTACCGCCTGTCATATTCCAGGCAGACAATCCCAAAAGCCACTTAGTCTTCTACCCTGAAGATGGAGCCAGTGCGTGCCTCCGAGGTTTCAGTAAATATCTGCCACACTACACTACGTCACATCCCAGAAGAAAGCAATCTTCTGAGGCCACGTTACGCGGTTTTCGAAACGTCAACATTTAACAGCCTAAAGTATCAACACAGATTTCAGCGTATTCGCACTAGCTGTCCTCGAATTATCATGCAGAGCAGAGACCAAACCACAATATCCACGAGTAACTGTACAAATTTATACACAACATAAATACAGGACATACCGCTTTTAAACACAAGCACCCAACACAGTCACTAGGCAGGAATCACACATTTCTCGATATAGCGGCCCTGACGGGTCTCTGTCTTGTGAATGACATTCGATCTTCGTCTGTTAACCGCAGAGCACGCAATGCATCAACAACAAACGCCTGAAACGCTGCAGTTCCCTATGCAGTTGCCGATACGTCACTGCACGCTAACTCCCCCGTTCAAGCTTTATAGTTTGCTATCTTTGCGTCAGGAAATAACGTAAGCTTATGACGTCACCATGCAATCTGTACGTTTGTGTGCAGGCGTACGTGTTTGCCCGTTTCCATTTTCACAGCACTCCACCGTAGGTACTTCTGCCTACTACAGACGGCAGGAGCTTTGTGGCGAAATGGTAAACCAGAATAGGCCTTCTATCTTACACGGCGAGACTCTGTAAAATAACGAATTTCAGCTACACGAAACTTATATTTAACATAGTTTAATGAAATCTGAAGCTTGTCACGTGGAAGTTGATACTGAGATCAGAAACATAAATAAAAATACGGGCAAAATATTTTAAGAGGCTTAATTTAATAACTACAAATATGATGATCGTACAGTTACTACAAAGAAAGTTTAATGTGTTCCATGTCCGTGCACTATATTATACAAAAACACTAATCATCAACAAATGCACAAAGAGAGTTTTATCATCAATTGTAACACACTCTTACATGTTTCGACCCTGCTGGGTATTCTTCAGGGAGAACTTTTTTGTTATCATTGCACTAAGGTTGCACTTTATAGTTGAGCGAGAATGTGCTGTTGACTGCGTACTGCGTTGCTTTTTGGAGGCGTGAACTCTCTGTGGTCCCGGCTTGCTCTGCACCGCAGAGAGTTCACGCCTCCAAAACCAACGCAGTACACAGTCAACAGCACATTCTCACTCAACCATAAAGTGCAACCTTAGTGTAACGATAACAAAAAAATTTCTCCCTGAAGATGACCCAGCAAGGTCGAAACATGTAGGAGTGTGTTTGATTGATGATAAAACTCTCTTTGTGCAATTGTTGGTGATTAGTGTTTTTGCAAAGAAAGTGCTTAGTTCTATTACGCTGTTACTGCAGGAAGTTTAACAAGAATAATAACAGTTGTGTTTCATTATCTCGTGCGATAGGTGGCCTTACGTTGCCTGGTATTTCCCTCCTTTCAAGCAACCCATATATGCATTAATTTGTTCGCCATAGCCTATGTATTTCAATTACTTATGTTATACATAATACACTTCGAGTTTTGGCGCAAGAAACCCATCTCGGCCCAGGCCGTGTCATTGCTGAGTTTGTAAATCACACACAATTAGGCACGCATACACAGACACCTGGTTGGAGTCCCCTGAACGAGTGATCAGCTCGTCGCAGAGGCCGCTACCTACACAACACAAACACAACAGACGCTCATCTTTACCCCAGCGGGATTCGAACCTGCGATCCCAGAAATGAAGAGGCTGCAATCCTACGCCTAGACAGCACAGCCATCGGGATCGTCATGACTTTTTCATAGCTTAGAATATATAGCTACCAGTGAAAGGTTCGGGAGGGAATATATAGCTACCAGTGAAAGGTTCGGGAGGGAATATATAGCTACCAGTGAAAGGTTCGGGAGGGAATATATAGCTACCAGTGAAAGGTTCGGTAGGGAATAATGAATTACAAGTATGTGGTGGACACGGTCGTGGCAAAATTTGAGGCACCATCCTAATACTTACTTGGAAGTACTGACCAAAGACACGAAAATGGGTCAGATATTTAAAACGTTGGCGTCCTGAACACAGAACAGGGGTGTCACTCGCTGAAAAAAGATATTCTCTTTTACTCTATCCTCAGCCAGTTAAATGGAGTCCTTACCGCCTCGCCAAGGTCCGTTTTGATGTAATCCTGAAAAGCGAGAAAAAGATCGTTACGCCTAAAGAAACTCTAAATCATTTTCTTTATGGGTGTTAGGGAGACAGTGAAAAGACGACGGCGGGTTATTCTTTAAAACAACGCAAAACATTTGTAGCATTGATTAAGAGATGTGTATCAGTTGTGTGTAGAACAGAACTATACGAACGTTGCTCGTATATATCGATTAACCGGCAGCCGGTCCTGTCGATAACAGGCAGTTAACTCTGTCAAAAATAACCATGACGTTAATAACAATGTGCAGATATTTATCGAAGATACATTGACTCTAAACTTCTAACAAGCGTAATGAACAGGTGTGAGCGTTAGCGATTTATTGGAGATGCAGTACAATTGTTGGTTTTAATGAATAAAATTTCAACGTTTTATTTCATATGATGTTTATGAGTTATGAAATATTGTTGGGATTGCAGTTCACGTTACAAAACGCTACTTGTAACGAATGCCACAGAGCTTGGGGCAGTTTGGAATCATGACAAAGTGGCTTATATTTGTTTTGGTAGATTTTCTAGTACAACCGATCCAAAGGAGCGCTAGGCCTAACGCGTTGAATTCGAGTGGCTCATAAGGGTATAAGTGAGGTACGTGTCAAACACAGATCGAAGGTCGCAATTCAACGCCTTGATCTACACATAATAAAGGTAACACTGTAAAGGTGTAGGTGTATATGAAACATCCTCAAAAAAGTGGTGTGATTAACCCTTTAAAGACGAAGCGTATCTGTTCTATATAAGGACTCAGAGCGTACCGCGCTGTAAACACTCTCCACTTCGGTTATAAAATCAGTCTCTTAATGTTTTATAAGGCAAAAGTTGCTGTTTGTTCTGAGATCCGTACAAAACACATAAACGCAATGTGAGCACCACGTAGAATTTTTTAATCTTAAACCTGGTGGTACGTAAAGTTACCGCTAGGCTTTAAAAGGTTAAGTCGACTGCTGTTGTCACTGTCATTACATTTCAATGTGTGTGTATGTGCTGTTACCATATACGGTAAAAGAATGTTAATTAAATGCAGCTATGGTCTTCCAGCACGGGACTTTAGATGCGCATCACGGTGTTGACGAAGATTGAAATCTTCTAGGACGGCACGCCGTGTCGACCCTTAAATAGCTACAGAAGTTTCGAAGGAGTATTCTGTCTTCATCCTTAGGGTGTACCTAGAACCTTAAGACTGTGGTAGTACGTCCCTCCGAAACGTCTGCATCTGCTTACGAGTCGATACGTTGCAACATTCCAGAATGCTTCAATCTTCTACAAGTTTCGATTTAGACTGACTCATACAATTTATATGCTCTTAATTAGTAAAGTCGCGCCATTAATTTGTTTTCGGAAAACCAGTCGGTTTGTGACGCGTTTCCATGGAAAGCAGCCGATCTCAGTGGCAGCGCGGTCTAAGGCGTAGGTCTGCGGCCGAGCGCTTGCTGGGACTGTGGGTTCGAATCCCACCGGGGGCATGGATGTTTGTCTCTTGTGAGTGTTTGTGTTTTCAGGTACAGGTCTCTGCGACGGGCCGATCCCACGTCCAGAGGAGTCCTGCCGACTGTGGTGTGTGTCTGAGTGTGATCAAGTGAAAATGAACAACCTCGACACCTGCTGTGAGTAGGTGGAAGAGGTAAGGACTACGAAGACGATTCCATGGAAAACAAACAAAAATTTTCGGTTACTATATTACAACCACGTGACAACAATAAACTGCACTGGAATATGTAATCTACTTGGCACTACTGCGTCGAATATTGCCGGAAAAATATTTGCCCCTTGATCACATTGCAATTCTGTTTATTCTATCAAATCTTCTTCGCGTTATTTGAAGGATTCCATGTTGACAGAGATTATAAGGAAGCGAGAGTTTAGAGGACAAACTGAAAACCTCAGATGAGTACTAATGAATATAATATGTTGGTTTTTTCCCCGAAATAGCTTCTTTTCATCATTTATTGTTATATTTATTCTATAAAGCTGCATTTGTAGAACATTTCAGAACACATCTTGCACATTCAGTGAAATCTTGAGGTCAGAGTGCCCTCAAGGGCGGTAATATATAATAGTCAACCAACAGAAGAATTATCTGTGTAAAAGATTTGTAGCAGTAAGATAGGCCTATGTTAGGTTATTCATTTGAATTTTTGTTTGGTAACAAAAACTGATTTAAATTAGTCGTGTATGGAATTTTATAATTCTTTTAATTTGATGAAATTGTGGGTGATGGAAGAGAAATGAAAGAAATATTTCCTCTATTACAAATTACTTGTACAGAACATTATTGAGAAAAGATATCCATAGAGAAATTGTCAGCCACAAAGTCTGCACACAAATATTAGGCTTACATGCAATAAAAACCAACATTTTTAAAACGCGTCTTCCAATTGTATTTAAAAAAATTAAGTTTTAGAAAGAAATAAATATTGACTATTTATATGTCTGTAGATCTATGTAAATAAGGCCAACATGTACAGAGAATCCTCGATTGTATTTCAGCCAAATATCATTATCCTAGACCTTGTGGCGGCAGAAGACAATGCGTCTAAATTTTTTAAACCCACTTTGGCGAAATTAGGATTTACAACATTTCCTTAAATAAATATGGGAACTCAACTTGTATATAAGTTACGGGATTACAAGTAGTGCAGTTCCGACACTCCGTAATCTTCTTGAAAGTTAAATCTGTCCTCAGTTCTTTGTCCTGCTGCAGAATTAATAATAAGCTTTCATTTATCCTTCTTTATTCTTCTATGCTTATTCCCTTTTCATCGTCATGAATTTCTTCTTTCCCTCTCAGTGCCTACATAATTGAGTCTGTTGTACTGTTCGAAATAACGTACATCCCTTGTTACTTGCAACAGAGGGATAAAAGCTGACAGTGACTAAACGACGATTTCAGTTGGGTTTGAAAGGATCCGTAGTCAGTTAAAATTTAAAACCCAAGAACGATCTATTTTAATCTAGGAAAATGAATATTGTAGCGCTTCTTAACATCAAAAGGCGTAACAAATGAAACGGAAGAATACAAAGCCTTTTGCTTCAGGTGATGAAGAATAAAAAAGTGAGCTTCCATTAAAAAGGAAAGATCATCAAGGACAGGAGGGAAGGGAGAAGTAAGAATTTCGCTGACATCTTTTGTCAATCTTGAAAGGGTTAAACTCCACACAACTGAGTGTAAAGCCCTGACGGACTGTTGGAAGTATTACCACAAGGGTTTCTTTCTCCGTCAACTTAAGGTAATGACGGACGAATTCAGAAGTCGCTTTTTTGTGATGTATGTCTCTGTGTGCTCTTTCCCGTTTAAGGAAAGTAGCAGGCTGTGGAATATAAAGCATTTCCTCTCCTCTCTCTAGCCTTCGCTAACGTAATTTTCTAAAACGCTGAATAGAAACTGTACTTAAAAGCATTACTCTGTACTTCTATTTAGTGGCTACTTAAAGTGAGATGAGTTTCTATCCTCATTAAGATAATAACAGAGCGACAAATCTCGATTAAAGGGCACGACAGTAGTGTTGAATTCCGGCTTTCTATGTCGACACTTGCATAAAAAGCGACGATAGCTGCCCACAGTTGTCGCTGTAAGGATGACAGTGTTACTCCGCTTTGAGTACAAGTCGATTTCTCCTGTGTCGCTCGACCTTACAAGTTTTTTTTTGTTCCATTAAGAATACGAGGGTCATTACTTTGTACGGGCAAAGAGAATATATTTGCTTTTGGTTCCTGTATTTGAATGTCTGAATACTTAGGTGATGACGTAGAATTAATATGTTTAATTCAAACTAATGATGCTGTGACTGGTCCAGCAGAAACAGCTTCACAGATGTATTAAAAATCCCTTTCGATTAGTGCGTACAGTAATTAAGGTTTTGTTTGAGGCAATTTAATATAGATTGAGCAGTCCTCACTCCACGGCGTTGGAGATGGTCAAGCCATGTTCGCAGAATGATTTATAATTAGGCTGAGCCTATGAAAGAGTAATTACAAAACTGAAGGCAATTTCGGTGAATTTCGGTGCTTCTGACAAAAATCCAAACTTTAATTAAATGCCTCATAAAAACACAAAACAAGACAACATGCGAAAATCATTGTCTTTAAAATATAAAAGCAAATATAGCTCTTCGTGTAGCGACACACAGTTAGCAAAGCACGAAGGATTACACTACGCACCTACCTTCTGGAACACTAACTTGAATTCGTAGTTGGTAGACATTTTATAGTAAAACGAATTCCGAATAAAATCTCTGGATTTTATTTGTTTTATTTGCGTGTAGTTTGGGAATGTAAACTTGCAAGCCTACAATACAGTGCAATTTATATCATGGGTTAGATTCTTCCACTGACTGAGTGAGTGTCTGAGTGACTGACTGGCCGACCGACTGACTGCTGACTGACAGACTGTCTGACCAACCGATCGACTGACTGACTGAATGACCGACCGAACAATCGACTGACTGAATGAATGAAAGACAGGCTGAGTAACTAACTAATCAATATTATGGAGTAGTTTGACTGTGGGTAGCTATTTTCTCAGCTAGCCAAGAATTCACCACGTTTAGGAAAACCAAGGACTCATTAATGTGATATATATTGATAACCAACTCATACACCAGTGATAAAATCCAGCATTCAAAACACCTTTATACAAAGCCCAACACATTTTTGGGTGTTTTTAATGTAGTGCCCCCTGAAACTGATACTTTAAGGCATCGAAACATGTTGGGGGTTGTATAAAGGTGTCTGATTATTGGATTTTATCACTTACGTATGAGTCGGTTATCAACACTTATCATTGTGTATAAGCAAGTACACTGTATGGAAAATGTTAATTTTATCAGCGTGATCACAACAGCTCGCCCTTGTCCCTTAGCTTGATTCACACGAATGCATTCCACGTCATCCCACGCTGTTTCTTCGAGGTCCACTTCACTGTTACCCTTCTATTCACACGTAGGTCTTCCAAGTGGTATCGTCCTTTGAGTTTTCTCATCAAATTCCTATATATTTTTCTCTTGTACCATATGCAAGCCAAAGGCTTCGGTCTTCTCATGCTCCCTGATTTGAACATTTTAACAATAAGCGTATATGGCGAGAATAACATGTAGAGAAATTACTCGATATCTAAATTTCCGTACTCTCCTGTTATTTGTCCCTCTTATTTCCAAATATTATTTACAGAAGTCTGTATATTATCTCTACCAAATCGAAAGCTAAATTTAAATTTCGAAGGGATGCTATGTATATAATTTGTATTCAACGAGTAAATTTCCGTACAAAATACACTTTTCAAAGGTCCATTGCTATACTTTAATATAGACTATATATCAAGCTGCAATGCTCTCACTTCCACCTCAAAATTTTCTTTCTTTCCTTATCCATTGTAGGGAAATAAAGAGTGATCTGAAGTGTCATACATTCACCCAAATTCTGTGAAAATTTTCAAATGTATCAACATCTGATGCACATTTCGACACACGGAGCACATGGGGGTGGAAATCTCCTTCCGTACACGACATACGGGTTTATGGAAGGTGGGGTGGAAAGCTCGACTCGTTTTTAACTTCCGCACTAGAATGTATATAGAGGTCACATTGACGCCGCGATTGATTTACCTCCTGCCCACCCAGGGAGAAAGTCCTCGGTACCCAATGAATAAGAGGCCAGGTGGAATCCACAGCCCATCTGGACGTTTGGAGCAGAGAAAAACTTCTTGCCCATTTCGGGAATCAATTAACTTTTCTTCGATTATCCACGTAGCAGGCTGGGTAATGTGCGAAATGAGATATTGCGGCTCCCGGTTATCTCATAAACCCACGTTCTTATGAAAGGTAAATAGGCTAAAGGGAATGGGTGTTCTGAAAGATAAAATCGTGGTGACAGCGGGGCACATTGCAAACCCTCATGGCTTTCAGACCGCTTGGCGTTGAGTAAACCTGAATTACCTAAGACTTTCGCGATTATAATTAGCAGTGTGTCTGCAGTGGGCGGAACCTGCCAGCTCACGGTTAAATCCATTCTTGTGTTACTAACAGAAAGCAACGTTATTACAGTTTGTTTCTGTGACTTCTATCTCCTCAGGATCTTACCGGCCATTAGAATAGATGTGACATATTCGCACCATGCAAACCTATTGGGATGAAATACCATAATGATAAAGAAGCATTGGTTTCTTGACCCTTGAAGATGAGACCGATACGTTGTCGCGAAACTTTGGTAAAGGATTACAACTAGACGCTGTCTAGTATCTCAGAAGAGTGCATATCTCTTCAATATGGCGGCGGAAGCCTAAAATTACAAATAAGCAAGTAGTTCGTGTGTTTGCAGTTTCACATACTCGACATAAAGTGATTAATTTTGCAAGCCGCAGCGATGAATGAAAGACATGTAATAAAGAGCGCCAAGGAATTTGAAAATTTATTTATTAAGAGCTTAATCGACTTCGTAATTATCAGCACATAATCTGATTCGCAGATATGACCTTACCATGGAGAACGAGTATTACTGGCATACTAAATAGAATGAGGTCTGCCTATGAGGGAACTGCAAGCAACCAAAATTTTTCCCTGGAAGGAAATTTCCGTTTGATAGAGGCACTTGAAATTTCCATCGTCGGGACTCCAGATCCACAGGACTGTCAATTTTTCCACTAAAGACAGGCTTACGTTATTCGCAGGTCCCGTTTAAAACAAGTGTCGCTCTATACAAATGCGCAGTGCAACATACTGCTTAATCACAACTACAAGGCTTATTACTGTCACTGAAAAGGACTGACCTGACTAAATGAAGTAGGATGCTGCATCCTAATCGGTACATATGGTAAGAACAGGAGAAATAAAAAAATACAGATAGAAACATATTAGCGAATGTGACTGGAAGAGATCGTACGGCACACATATGCCTGAAGGTAAGGATATGTTTCAATTTTTCCGTAATGATTGACTGCTTTGGTTTGTGGACAGGGTCACATGACGGTTTGTGTTGAACATGGTAAAGAATCTTCTTGTTTCATAAAAGACGATAAACTGTTAAGTCAGAAAATGCCGGCTTGTTTTGACGTACTGTGTTTCATATGACTGCCTGTATAAAAGCGGCATGTTAGTTGGTGTATAGAGCTATATTTTTTATTCCAGCTGTTCTAAATCTATAATAATTTTTTGCTACTTAATTAGGAAAGCAAAGTCATGTTCAAAAATGGCATTTCATTAGGTATGAACTTCTCATTTCTCCTTTCGTTATTTTACTGATTTCAGGGACGTGACATCATATAGCGCTTAGAAACGTGTAAAACTTGCTTAGAAACCGGCTGTCTGCCATCCCTGACGATGAGAGCAAACGTTACTCCTAAATGTTCGCACTTATCCCAAATATGTCCATGGTATCAAATCCCAGAGTAAGGTAAACTTTCAAAACGTATTTGTGTCGTGTTTACCCGTTATATTACGACCTTACTTTCTCTGAGATATTTAGTTAAATTTATGTTCATGAGCAGTAGTTGCTGCAGAGAAACAACAGTCTTACGGGACCGAACCACGATTTTGAGTTCAATTTTCAGTACAAAAATTTAAGAAATTTATTACAAATCGAAATCTCTAAATTATTTTCAGGAAAAGAAGCGGTCAAAACCGTTGTTCTTACATGCTGTGCACAGAGGAAAAACAGCACACGTAAGTAACAGGAGGGAAGGTCAATGTAATAATATTCAAATACAGTAAATATTACTTCCAGATTATATGAATGTAATAATTACTATCGCAATATTTTCATCTGTTAACACACCATCAAATTCTACCTGCGTTTTTGTAAAATATAAATTCCTTATAATATTCATTTCTTTTCCGCCACTAAGTTAAGCATCTGTTCATAACTTCCCATACCTCCAAATCGTCTTGAATATAATTAATGTCGTCATCAATCAAAGCGTATGGTTCCCATGAGACTCCGACCCCAAGTGGCACTGTCACAGCTGTCTCTCTTAAATTAGGAGTTATTCCTTTTGAGAATGGTAATTAAAGTACATCCTTTACGGTTTCTCCACAGAAACATTTTTACCACTGTGTGGTCATATAAACTTCAACCCCAAATTGAGAACTTGTGTTAGGTTGCGTAATGAAAGAAACCAATTTAACGGGGAAGGGTTATGTATTAGCTGGCCTAATTAAACTAGGGTAGAGACGTCCAAGAATTAGCATTGAAAACTGTTCACCCCAATAGGCAAGGGAATTGTAGACGCTGAGAAGAATATTTTAGATTTGGTTTTGCAGTACCACATTACAGGGTAGGTTAATTTAAATCTCTGCTTTTAAATGACGTGAGGAAATTTTTTAAGTAAAGAGCTAAAAGCTTGGAATCCAAGTTTGTTATAGAGTTCACACGTCTGTGGTATCAAAAATAGTTGATATGTTTACCCAAAATTCCTTTTTCAACGTAACAGAATTTATCTAAAAATGGACGGAAGTATCTTATTAGGATTTACATGATTACAAGCTTACATGTTTACATGTCTACATGTTTACGTGTTTTGTCTGTGTGACAGTTGCATTAAATTTAATTTAGTAAAAAATTTACTGCTACCTCAACTTTTTTACAATACTCTCAGTGGATTGCCTTAGGGTGTACAGAAAAATTATCCCCGTATCCAACAGTCATCACTTTAGAAACTTAGGATGACCCTGGCGAAATTCGAGAAGTAGGTTAGTGGTTAGCTGTATACTCCAGCCGTCTTTACCTTCGTAGTAATCACAATCATATCTTTGAACTTGATACTTGGCACTTCCTGGTGTTATCTGACATTAGGCCGACAATAAATAATCCTAACACAGTTACTGATAGAATTCACTGGGCCGATAAACAAAAACATACATAATGTCACTGATTTTTCCTCATTCCATAAAACGCTGAAATTGTAGGAAAAACGGCGTAAAATTTCATTAATATTTCAGCTCGAGGTACCATGCGTGACTCTTTATTTTACTCAAAATTCAAACAGTTTGCTTTCTATTAAACTAAACAAAGCAAATCCTTTTCAAGTAGATCTAGCCTGCCAGATATTCTGGGTTGACAAGAGGCGTTGACGTTAAACTTCAGCTCCCGATTGTTGTAAATCTCACAATTAACTATAAAATCAGAGGTTGTATGTGATGTGTGCAAACAAAACAGCTTTTAAGTGCTTGACACATAATTAAAAATAGTTTCCCTTGCCCGGATGTTTACCAGAAGGGCGCGGTCATTGTATTAAGCTGTCACTTCGGTTTTACTTTTGTATGACGTTGAATTATCTCAACGCTTGACTTGCATGACAATGAATGAAGATATCACAGGCACAAAAGTATGGAAATTTATAGGACACAAAATCGACCTAAAGAGATGCGTAACAAACCGCTCATCACAAATGAAATTTTAATTAAAAATTGTAGATCGTGTTTCCATAATACTGCACGTACTTCACAGTTTTCTTGTTATGTACTCAACGCTTTTATTATTTTTTTTTTGTAAATTATAAAGGTATTGTGAGTGAGGACGAAAAACTCACTAATTAGTTCTTAAATAACGCTCTTCCGAAAATATCATTCCAAATGGAGATTCAGTTCTTCTGTGACATAACACCTTGTCGACTGGCAAATATTTACCGACGTTTCGGACACAGCGAACTCCTCCAAAACGTTTGCAAATATTTACCAGTAGATATGATGTCTTGTGTCGCAAGACTTGAATTACCAACTCAGTTGAGCGAACTTCCAATTTCGAGTAATTTTGAATGATTCTAATTTTAAAATATTTCGGATTTCCAATCTAGGGCTGAAACATTTACGACCTCCCGAGCAAGGAGCTGAAGAGGCAGCTAACAGACCGCGATATGCAGTGCCATCAGTGCAGGTAATTCTTTGTACTTGATGACATGAGCATATGAGTTTTGTGCAGAGCTATGTTTTGCGGAAGTCTTAGCGGGCCCTCACACTTGACGCTGCTTAAGACATTATGGAGATAAGATGACGATACGGTTAGCTAAAGATAAGACTCAACCCTTTATTCCCAGTAGGACCTTCCGATGCGCCAATGTGATAAGATGTCGGCGCAGTATGAAGTGTTGTCTATCTATCAGTTGTAAACATATCGCCACAGAAGGCGGAAATCTCACGGGCTTTTAAAATAATTTATTGTTTTATGAATGCACGAGCAAAGAAGCAAATATTAAACTCGTGGGGATTGTTGGGGAGCACTTCATTTTTTATGACTGGAAATATCCTGGTTGTTCAAGAAAGTGCATAATTTAAAATTTAATTATATCTTCCCGCATAAAACGATCTGAGTCCTTTACGGTCATAGTCTAGTTCCCTGGCTGCGACAAAACTGCCCATTTGACCAGTTTGTTGAAGTAAGCGTGAACCATTTCCTTTTCCTTCAATCGTCTTTTGATTCATGTGATAAAAAGTATGTTATCTTAGTCTGCTAACACGTTAATGCAGAAGGAACGCGTATCGTCTGAGTGAATCTCCTCCAGTGTACGAGGCACGAATCTTGTATCTGTTGTATCGTTAACGCATTGCCACTCTATCGTAAGTAGTGTCCTTTGCGAGTGCAGCCCTCAACAGGATGGTTATGTGACCTTCATTAATACTGAAATACGTGCATTTTGCCCAGCCATCATATTTATGTGTTGTGTACGATTGTCACAATAAACAGTTATTATTTACTCCTATATAATTAACACATTTGTCTTTGTGACAGAGACTCTAAGTTTCTTCGGTGATCTACACACAAAGTTCGGGTTTCAAAGTACTAAACTATAATTAATTACTCATACGAGGTATATTGGCATAAAAGAGTGTCTATTTCGACTAAAATATATTGCTGTAAGAAATAACACAAAAACGATGTATACATCCATGAATCGCTTATGGATTTAATATTCTTACATGTTTCGTCCTTAGTGGCCTTCTTCAGCTATAGCATTTAATGTTGTAAGACGATCCTCAACTCTCCAACCTACTTTTCCTACAATAAAACAAATAAGTAAAGAAATACGTGTTATATAGCCTGTTGCAGCTACAAACAATAAAAGAGTAAAGACAGTGAAAGTGTATTTCAAAAATGTGTTTATATACATTTACGAAAACTTCGAAAGATATTGGAAACATAAGGCAGACAGACACACACATTACAACTATGTGACGTCACATGAAATCGAATACGACTGTGTCAACTACACAGAATTTCCTTGTTCAGCCTTCACGTCTTCAGTATCGACTGGCATAACATTCAAATACATAATGTTACACAAACTTTAGAAGTTCTAACTGCCTGCGGCTCTACAGGATATCAATTACTGCGCCAACATAGACTTATATTTCTTCTTCGTGCACAAAAGAGAAGGCGTTAATTAAACTCTCATGCAACTTGTTGCTCTGATATCTAAAAAGAGTGCGTTTGTATGTATAACTGTGTTGGGTGGAGGCCAAAGTTTGACAGCTATATTCCGAGAAGCGTTCATCATTACCTTCATTTGATAACTTACAATCCATTTGTATCTAAAAGCAGTCCTTCGCTTGGGAGGAGACTGTTTATATCTTGTCAAAGTCTCGTCTCCAAATACCGTAACAAGTAATGTTATCTTTCACTGAAACGTAGACGTTAATTGGATATGTGCTGTCATTTGTTGGGTCATTTAAAAAACGTAGACAATGGACTCCTGGTAAATGTATCGGCAGCAAGTGGAATGTAACTCTGAAAGGAGTGAAGAATAACTGGGCTCGTATCTGGCTCAGTTCCGCGAAGCACAAGTGGTTGTAATATGTTTAAGTTGGCTCCTCTGCTTAACTGAACATTGCGCCATTCAGACGTATGGCGGAAAGGGGTAGACACGTACCAAAATTTTGGAGTAACTTGCGTCTTAAAACTTTATTCTAACATTCCTTCTGCTACATAATAACGATGAGGCCGATTACCCCGAAACCTCCGTAGTTGTCTACCTAATGGTGCCACATCCCAAACAACAGTAATCTTTGAACGTACAAAGTTTCGTATCTTCTCCAAGTTGGTAAGTTTTAGCAACACAAAAATGTGTCACAGAGGGTGTGTAATCATATTTAGCACCTAGATTATATAAAGTGTAAAAGTTTTACCTATAAAACGCACCATATGTTAGAACCAAAGGGAAATTACAGCTGACCCTAGACCCAACACGTGATGTCTACTTCGTGCTGCAGTTTGCTTAGAGAATAGAATAAGTATGGGTCGAGCCCTTGCGGTCCCGAGGCATGTAGGCCTTACTGGCCCTTTGTGCCCCCTTCCTAGGCCCACATCATGAGAGCCCTGTCCTTCTAAAGAAGTTCCACACTGCCCCCAGATTCAGACCTCTAATGTCCTTAAGGGTCCATAAAAAAAAAGGATCTCAGATAAATATGCCAGAGCGTCACCAGGGCTTCACACTCATGCAAACACAAGGGCTGAGGTTTTCTCCCCAGCCCGTTATCTTTCAAAGCCCCTCCCCAAAAAAGAAGCTCCCCTAGGTCCCGCTATGGAGCTCCTGCATCGAGAAAATGCTCCATCACCAGAGCCCTCTCTACATGTCTGTCAAAGTCCCCAGAATACAAACCCGACATCCAGGTTCCCCTTACGGGGCCCCAACATAAAGAGAGATGCTTCATCTCCAGAACCCTATTAACATATATAACACAATCCCCAGAAAAGAAATCCCTCCTCCAAGTTCCCCTTGTGGAGCCCCTGCATAAAGAAAGATGCTCCATCTCCAGAGCCCTCTTTGCGTATCTTTCAGCGCCCCCAGAAAAGGAACCGCCCCTCCGGGTTTCCCTTACGGAACCCCTACACAGAGAAAGATGTTCCATCTCCAGAGCCCTCTTTACATATATTCAAAATTCCCAGAAAAGAAGCCCCCTCCAGGTTCCCTTCTCAGAGCCTCACAGAAACAGACGCTCAATTCCCAGAAACCTTCTCTACCTGTCTCTCGCAGTCTCCGGTGAAAGTGCCCCCCTTCCAAGTTCCCCATCAGGGCCCCGATGGAGAGAGATGCTCCTCACCAGGGCCTACTCTACATACTTCTAAAAATTCCCAATAAAGGAACCTCCCTCCAAGTTCCCCTCGAGGCCCTACGGAGAGAGATGCCCATCACTAGGGCCTTCTACACATATCATTTATAAAGCCCAGTAAAGGATCCCCCTTCCAGGTTCCCATCTCAGGGCCCCCATAGAGAGGGACGCTCCATGTCAAAAACACACCTTTACTTATCTCTGAAAGGCCCGGGAAAAGAGCCCCCTACCTGGCTCCCCAAATGGGGCCCCCATGGAAAGACAGGCCCTTCTTCATACATCAGCTCACTCATTACTCATTTGCGGGGAAAGAACTCGGTCCACCAAGCAGAGCCCCCATGCTTGGTAAGGCTACAATACAACGGGGGGGGGGGGGGGCCGCCTGGTATCCCAGAGGGCGCCGTTTGTGACAGATTCGCCCACTGCCATTCGTCCCATAGGCACGGCACTCACACCGCAGGATTGGGGATTGTTTTTCAAAGTTCACTCCTTCAGATCCGCTGTGTTCTGCACAAACAGGGTCACCTCCCCTAGGTTATGGCTCTTCACCACGCACAGACGGTCTTGGGTGAAAAGAGGCTATGTATGACGCATTTATCACCGCTGGGGAAAATGGCATCACTCTTATTTGACAGGAGCCACCAACTCTGAGCAGTGACCGCGATCGCCTGCCCCATGCCAGGCCCGATCCGGGCCGGTGCCATCGCCTCACGGCAATTACCCGACCCGGGCCCGGACCCAGTACTCGTCTCCCTGACCCTTGCAGTTTGCTTACTTGCTGCCAAATTAGAGCCTGAGCTGAGGCAGCTGAGTCAGTTTAGTGACTAGGCTAAGAACTGAATGACTGGGGTTAGATTCTCTTCAGAAGCGGGGAGGTATCGCTTTGCCAATACACGTGTATATCTAGAAATTTTCTAGTCCCACTAATATTCTTTCATATATAGGAGGTATTAGGCGGTATTCGTCAGGGATAAAAAGGCAGCTGCTTAAATGCGACTGCACATTTCAATGTGTTGAGCTATTCCTCCACTCACCCGTTCTTCATATTACGGGGCTTAATGAAAAACGGGGAAACATTTACAGCTGCCTTTACAAATGACCCCAAAACTTAAACTATACTTTCTCGGAACAGGGTATACTGAGTTTGTGGTAGCGTGCTAAAACTTTTATCTTAACTCCATACATAAATAAAACTGCTTTAGAAGTCTCCAGATTTTCACTGATACAATTTCCAACCATTCATTCGCAGTGACTGCAGGCAAAAGCTTAAATGTGTCTTATAATTGTGTATTACCAGCTTTACCATTTCTTCCACCAGGCCACAGTATGGTGTATCAAGTACACCATTAGCATCACAGTCATCCCGCTTGCTCGTCAAAGGCGTTGCTGCTATGATTAATGACGTCGTGAATGTTACTACTTTGATGCATGCACGTGGCTTCTACACACTTCAGGCACACTGCGAGAATTAGAGCTAGAAGTATGTCATTTATACGAGTACGTCTGTACATTGACATATGCAGCGTTCCATAGGACACACCATTAAAACTTTAAAGTCAAATCTTGAAATAAATTGGTCGAGGTCGCATACCTGCTGAAGAAAATTTAGAACTTTGAATTTAATGTGCCTTGATTTTTATGAAGATCACAGCGTTTCTAAAAACTGTCTGAAAGTGGCGTAGAACATTGACAGTCATTACACTTTTATGCACATCTATATGTCTGTTAATTTGCCGAAGGTTATTACAGGTGCAATACAACTTTCTGCGGCTAGCAGGGGCGTCAGGTAGTCGAACTGACATTAAACCAACGTCTCGAGAACCACCTGTCTGTTCGTCACCATTTTCCTGATGCCCTGAAGAGAGATGATTTTCCAAATGCTGGTTCACCCACCTTCCATCCACCTGACAAGGCTGCTAGCCCGAGAAGTGTTCTATTAAATTCAGTCGCTAGTAAGTTTTAAAGTGGACTAATTGAGGTAAACTTCGAACAGCCATTTCATTCTAGAAACCTTCCAAAACCTTAAAACTGGCTGGTGCGAAATATAATTGATACTTATAGTTTAAAACATCTTGATTAAAATTCTTTTTACTGCGTATAACTCCCAGAATATTGCTGATTCCGCGTAGGTGCAAAAAACATTTATAATAATGTTACGGGAACACAGGCAGATCAATAAGTATGCCTGTTGCAAGTGATTACTGTAATTTCCATCGTGTTATATCAATATACGTCACGTTTGCATTTATAATAGTGTTCGTCCAGCGGTAACCTTTATTTCCCGGATTAACCTTTCAAATATAATGGTTAAATATTCCCAATGTGTTGCCCGAAAATTGACATTTTAATCCCCCAGAACTGGAATAATTTTTCATAAAAGTGCCATGATAGAAGGAAGGAAGAGTCATCTGCGTGTTCATTTATTACAGTTCAATATCCTACAAGCTGTTAAAACTGACTATATTGCAGAATTATGTCAGTCATATTAACTCTACTGCCGACAAAAAGTGATTACATACAGGATGATTCTCTCTTACAAATTTTACAGGTACAGGACATGAAGGTGCTTAGGTCTTTGGATTTATTAAGTACAATTTCATTTCAAATTCCAAATGAAAATTTTAACAAAACCTTCAGAATTCCATAATCTTAAATCCATATTAGCAACTGAGATACGTTGCAGTTATAACACTGCCAAATGTAGCAAAACTGGTCGAGTGACTTTTCCTCAAATACAAAATTGACACTAACACATACTTTATAAATTCAGACGTAACTACGATTTAGACGTAACTACAAACAAACTTCTTTCCCTCCATCACACACTTCGTAATCCTCCTCATGATGAAAAGTGGCGGGAAAAGCCCTCCTTTCTTCCTTCCATTTTCCCCTTCGTATTTTTATCTCCATCCTTTCTTTTTCCTGCTTTCAGTTCGCCATTCGTGTCCGCCTTATGGTCATTTGCTTTCCCCTGTCCTAGCAACTGTGATGGTTTTCCTAGAGCGTAAATGAAATTATTTATTATTTCTAAACTCCAGGCCTTTACTCCAGAGGTAAGAACTTCTTTGACATATTAGTCTATATATATATATTTATATGTATATAATATACACACACACACACACACACACATATATATATATATACACCTTAGAGTGAGCCACTTCAAGATATGTCATCTCGACCTGTTATGCTTAACGTCAATTGTAACCCATCATTCAGAGGGACAGAAACCATGTGCCCAACTATAATAACTTGGATTGATTTTGATTATATTCGGCACAGCACGGCACATCGAATGGTCTTCCTAACAGTTCTGCTAACTGTTCAAATTCCTATTGTGTTTTGTGATGACTTACGCTTACCACAGAAATATAACTTTCTTGTCTTAGAAATGGTATATAGTACATACAAGTATATATGTAGTATATATAACTTATAATTATTTTAATGGTATGATAGTAGTAACCGTAACTATGCAACTTCTAAAAAACCTAAATTATTAATAGTGATATTTTCATCATAACGGCTACTGATGTCACTGAGCGGGTTGGCTACAGAGGGAGCTGTGGCTTATCACTCTTTAGGGGGTGGCCGATTCGAATAACATCGGTGTTGCCAGTTATTTGTTAGTTGGGTGTGAGTAGTTTTCTTAAGTTCCTCCACACAAATATTGGAATAGTGCGTAAAATTAGGCCACGATTGCTTCCTTCCACTTCAGCTTCCTTTCAGATTCATTATTGTGCAATCATTCGTCCCTATAAGACCATACACCGAGATAGAGTTAAGTGAAGGAAAACTTACATACTGAAAAGGAACATTCATTTTTATGAGATGTACACTAAAGATCGAATATCCATGCAGTAAACCTGCCAAGACCGTAGCAGAGCAGACGGGTCCTTATTCACATATAGTCGACTTACCTTGGCCTAAGTGTTTATAATAACAGTGATTCGATATTCGGTTTTCGCGACGTATAATTGCCGAAGGAGAAAGCGATCTCTTATTGCGATACTGCTTGTTGAACGTACATGACTCTATGACCGAAAGAGTTTCCTACATACGATTGACAGACACAAGAGAGAATTATGAAACTAGGGTCCCTTACACCTAAATTTTATTTAAAGATTCATTTCTTACCCCGCAGTAAACACACTTCTTTTTGGTTATGAAAACAATTAAATGAATAATGTGTAAGGAAACAATCACTCGTTTTTCTGAGATCCACACAAAACTTATAGATGCACTGTGTGGAAAGAGTGTAAAATTTTGTACTTTAGACCTGTTGCTACAAGTAGCAGCCACTGGGATTTAAAGGGTTAAATGATATATCCCATTCAGTGATGCTGGTAATCAAAAAACGAGGGTCTGAATTTTAGAATCAGCAGCCTAGTGTTTATTAATCAACGTATTTATAGCTTGGCTGCAAGTTTCGGCTGTATTGTGAGCAATCTTGTGGCCAATATGAATTAGGAAAACATGATATGTGCAGACCGTATTTATCTACAAGGAATCCAATGTCTATCACCAAATTCATTCTACATTGTACAATGACATAGGATATTTCAAGAAGGTTCCTTGTTCCTGTAGCGGAATAACGTGTAATATATATGTTGTGTTTCACGGATACTTGTTATTTCTTTATACATTCAACACACCGATGTGAGTTACACTAATTTGATAACGTTGACTATGTGTTGTGTTTAACGGATACCTCTTGATTCTTTGTATATTTAGCACAATTGGATGAGTCACATCAAATTGATATCACTTAATATTAAATTAATAATGTTTTGTAATATCTGCGAATGTGTGTTTTTATTAAAACTAGTGGTTGGAATATCATAATTTTCTAAGCTGATAATGATTATAAATGTGCATAGTTGGCTTCCTTAACAGAGAGGGTTACGGTATTATGAAATGAAACAAATTATATGTAAAATTTCTTTTTGTCTGTTATAAATCGACATTTAATTTGACGTTAAAGCGTTTTTGTAATATGAAAGTTCACGCATTCCCTTTACAATACTTTTAAAATGTAATATTATAATATATCTAACCACTGTTTTAACAGATATTTCCGCATTAATGAATATTACAGAAATTGTTTGCTTATAAACGAATGCAACTTGAACCAGGAAAGTGTTTTGAATTGTCTGACATCATTGTACTACATAAAGTGAGTTTTGTGATGAACATTGGATTCCATGTTTAACAAATAACAGTGCTGCACATATATGCATTCATATTAGCGTGAAGATGGCTTACGAAAGAGCCGAAACATGTAGCTAAAACTTTAAATAAACGTATCGCAATTAATAAATAATATGTGGAATGTAATCTTTACTCATTTACCGAGTGTGAAAAGAATGCGTTATTAAATGTGCAGGAAATTTCTTACGTGCATGGGTGAATATTCGTTACCTATTAAAAAGGATTATGTAGAATCAGATGACAAGAGAAAATTTATTAAGAAGCGAAATTTTGTGCAAACAAATAGATGCTCTTTATCAGTAATAAGAAAAGTAGAAAAACGGGTTTACCAGTGTTAGCTCTATTGTGAACGGACGACAGATGAAAGACCAGGTCTACCGGAAAGAATGTTGCACTAGTCACGAGTGGCTGAATTCGGACTTGAGTCAGATTTAACCCGCCAAGAACACACACACGCGCACGCACACAAACACACGTTACAAATATGTACAACTAAAAAACCAGCTACAATAGAACAGTCATCTACCGCGGTGATATAACGTACGCCTTGAGAATCTCCCTGAGGATGGACCAGAAGGTCCGAAACATGTACAAGTGAATTACCATAAAATAGAGAAATAAAACTTAATACGCATTTTGTTGGTAATTTGTTGATTCTTATTTAATAAAATGTACAAAGGCAGTCTCCCAAACTTTGACTTCAGCAAAATTCAAGAGCATAAAATTGTAACTGTAAATTACTTGATGCTTGTATTTGAGATAAATTTAATGTAGATAAGAATAATTTAAAGCAACATAGGCCCTTATGTCTAATGAAGAAAACCTTAAATAGCCAACATTTTACTAAAAAAGTGTTCATTACCAGGGAGTCGCTTGCCAGCCTGGCGTGTAACTGCAAAAGTTGAACTGTTTTCTGTGCAGTATAAGTGGAGTTCACGTTTTATATATAAGAGAAGACGTAATATAGTTCTTGAGTACAATACAGATAGGGTTCATTTTCAATGACTGCGCAATTTTTATTACTCATTGCAGGGAAGAAACGTAGTAGTAAGTTTAATATTAAGTTTAAAATTCCTACGTGTAATAAAACGTATCTGTAAAGCACTTCACAAGCGAAGATTTGTCCAGCTTTTTATCCTATTAGAAATATTTTATGTCATGCTTATTTTACCTGCTCTTCACATTAAGCATATTAGCTCTTGTAATTATACGTTAATTCGGTAAAAAAACCACCTCACGTTAATGAGCACTCTACGCAGAAGAGTGTTATGCTATCAAAGGCTTTATCCAGTAAACTTGTATATCATTGTCGTTTCTGATGGTCGTATTCATTTTAGTCATTGTCAAGGTAGTAGATTTCATATTACGTGTATATTTACCTTGAGCTGCATGCAGCCCGTACGTTTGAATTGCTCATCTGTATGCAGTATGTCACGAACTGTTCTTATAAAGTAAGTAACTATATATTATTATAATAAAATATTGGTTTTAAAAGGAGGCTTCCTCCAGGTTCATCTGCTAATAATACTAATAATAACAATAATAATAATGAGAATGGAATTGAATTCAATTCAATTCGTAGTAGTAGCAGTAGTAGTAGTAGTAGTAGTAGTAGCTTTATAATTGATACTTGTTTTGTTGAGCCTGTGCTTCAATGAAAACCTACTGAATAATAATAACAATAATAAAGATGATAATATCTTATTATTAGTATCATCATCATTTGTACTCAGAACTTATGTAAAATTCCTATGTTCTTTTGCTTCTCCAGTTCCTCTTCGTCATGTGGATGGGATTTGCTGCTATCTGATTCTGAATCTATATATTTTCAGAAAAATGTGTTTTAATCTGACTGATAGTAAAAAATAGTTTTGTTTTTGTTTTGTCTTTATGTTTTTGTTTCTTATTATTTTTGTAGTTCTGCTGACGCTGTAATTTATTTATGGAATATTACATCAGTAAGCAAACAAAAAATACTAAATAAATAAATGCGATAAATATTTCCAAGTCTCGAAACTTGTATTTCAAAGTAAATCCAGACATTAGCTTTCACCTTCTCATTTTGATGCACTAAGAAACGAACATTTATCCCTTCTGTCTGTGATCTCTTTTATTCCATCTTCATCTACGTCGCCATTAAATACCGCCAATCAACGCCAACCATACATTTACTTGTAGTGTTGTCTGCACACAAAGGGTTTTCTGTTAATATGAAGGGATTGAATGGATTTGGGGTGGAAAAAGGGAAAGAAATAGGGTGCTAGATGTTTATTGGACGTGCCATCCTTCTTCTGAAGCCTCAATAAAAGAGAAGGATGACTCACATTTAAGTTCTCATATATCATTCACCTCTATCAGTCACGTCTAAGAATGTGAAGGCAAAGGCTTAAGAAACATTGGAAATAAGGGTTAGTTACACTCTTACTTATTAAGACCTTTTTGAGACAACAAAACTGCAAAGTACATCGTCATGAATCATAGAATGAACACTGTTGAAAAACTCGAGCAGTTTTGCATCGGGTAAAGTGTAGCTAACCATTTTGCCAGAGTAAATCCCTTGCTGTCAGTTCCTTTAATGAGAAAGTTAATATGTAAGAGAAGTATCAGTAGAAGTTCAGACGGTAAAAAATTGATACTATTTTGTTACCGAATGCGATAGCCAGAATGAACAATTATATCCAGTTGAGATGAACTAGTACTAGTCTCCATACAACAGTTGCTTAGATCCACGGATATCAATGCGTACATTTATTTCGTTACTGATTAGTCTTTTCCAACACACTTGATTGTCAAGGCTTTAAATTCCAAGATATTAACTCATAAAGACGTGCCTCTGTATTCTTGTGTCATGAGTTTATATATTCCCTAAGAATGTGATGGAGGACGCTATAGGACACTTCCAACGTAAGACTCGAATTTAAATATGTGATGGGTTTTGACTTATGTGTCTTTGCAGTGCTAGAGACAAGATAAACAGAAAGGCTGAATTCTTAGAAAATATTGCAGCTTTCCAATATGCGAAGTAACAACAGACACATTAGAGGAAACAACATTCAGGAAGGAAGTATGAGGAGATTAAAAGCGGGGAACACTTAGTGCGATTTATCTCACTCTACTAGCACAGCCCCATTAGTGTATAATTAGGAGTACTTTATAAATGTGGCGTAATGTAATTACGCCTACGTCGAAATTGTGTTGGTAGAATAAAACATACGTTATCACATGAAATACACATGACTCAAAAACTTAGTATTCATTACATAATTCTTATAGGCTTATCATAGGTTTAATCGCCTCCCGTATAAAAGCGAAAGCAAAAACATGTAACTTTGCCTTTACTGTGCACGGGGGCGAAACTTGGTCTGTCACTCTAGGGACGAATTAGGTTTGAATTTTTCTGAGCACTGACTTCGGAGGAAATTATTGGGGTATAAAATGGGGAGTGAGAGGTGGCTGAAGGAAATTACATAATGTGGAGCTTCCTGGTTGTTATTCTCAACCAAGTATTATTTGAAAGAAATGTACGAGGCATTTAGTAATTATCAGAAAGAAATCAGAAATGAATAAAAAATTTTGTCAGCAAGACTAAAGATAAATTATTTGGAAGCCCTTTTTCGGTACACACAGAAGAATAATGGTAAATTGATATTGAAAAAATAAGGCGAGAGGACATGCAATAGATTCTTCTGGTTGGAAATAGGGCCTAGGGACTGAGTCTTGTAAACACTATAATAAATCTTCATTTTCTAAAAAAATTCACTGTATTTCTTGAAATGTGGAATTCAGCCCAGTCATGGACGGCCAAGTCTTTTCCGACATGCATTTTGATCATATCATATTATTTCCGGTCAAGCATCGGTTTGGAATCGACTGAGTGCAGTGGATGGCCATGTGTGCGGCGAATGAGCTTCTGCCCCCTCTTTCCACCTCCAGGAACCCAGCAGTCAGTGAAGGTGCAACCAATATTCGGACTCATTTAATGTAATTCTGTCTGTTGTGTTCTACCATAAGAACCTTCGACTTACCCTCAGACCTACCCCATTTTTCTTTTATAGCCCTATAAGGACCGGGAAAATGGAGAAAAGACGAAATAGACATACGTAGAAGAAAGAGGCAAAAATGCGACCGAATGTCTGTGATCACTTCCCGAGAGATTCCGTAACGTTCTTTAGTCCCCCAGGATCTGTCGTATGCCGGTTACGACCAGAGCAGAAGACCATAAAGGAACCCGACTCCACTGTGTTTCTTATTTATCTCGTAAGTGATAAAGTTGTATTGAATGTCATGGTAAATGACACGTCACAACAAAATACGAGTAACGTCCTGTTAAACTTCAGTTAAATTGTAGCCCGCTTATGTAGTTGTAGTCCGTGGTCAAACATTTGTGCAGCCAAGTTTCTTGTCCAATCTAGCTGAACATATTTGCTTTTGTAATATCTCACAACCGCACTGTTAAGAGTAATCGGAGGTTTATATCGATTGCTATAAGGACAACACGAAGAAATGTTTTAAGTGAAGAAGTGTAAGGAAGTGTCCGCAACAGCGAAGACAAATTAGATGGACCTGTTGTTGTCAGTTGCAGGTTGCACAATATACAATAGCAAAACAAGTGCAAAAATAAGACGTAAGTGTTTATGATTTATATGAAATGATTACAGATGCAAGAGGACCCAGAATTTATTAACACTGAAAGATATATCCACTCACCTTCGGTAAATGGACACTCTCCAACAGGGAAAAGAAGTGTAGGTAGACAAAGGAAAAGAAAACAAGACCAACATTTTTACAGAAGGAACAAACCTGGATGATGTATACACTTTTTCTGATGATGATGGCATCTGCATTTTAACTGGACTGAAGTCTATGTTTCCATTGTTAAATTCAAACTGGCTCTTAACATTTACACCAACCCTAAAGCAATCCATCTCTAGAGTATTTAGGCATTGAATGCCATGGAAAAACTCTGCGTAAGTTCCCCTTATCTTATATATAGTTCACGGATGGGCGTTGTTATTTTTTTTTAAAAACTCGGAATTCGGTTATTAATACTCAGTATGATGTACGTACATTCTACGTAGATATAACCCTGGTGGGATTGATTCAGTGCACGTCAGAATCAATAAATTATGATTTATGATACGTGTGTGTGACAAGCGGTTTCGCTGTTATGAGACTATAATTCAGAATTTTTCATGTAGAAATAATAAATTAAAATTTTAAGGTGTTTCTAAATGAAAGTGTTGATCCCTGAAGAAGGGACGTATAACTTGCCCCGAAACATCTGTAGCAAACCAAAAACTAACGACGCCCAGCATCCCAGAACTCAACAGCACTGTAGTGAATTCGTAAAATCTCACAAGTCTTGAAATATCGGAGACATCCTATGACGTGTAAAGTTAAGGACTTTCTCTTTCTATGCGCCCTTAGGATAAGAACTTTTAAAGTGTTCCTTAAATTACGGGATTCCTTTTCGCAGTAAATGTATAAGATACCATTAAAAAGTTTTATTTATTTATTATGTTGTGTAGGAAATATTTCTTTTGCGAATTTTTCCTCCTTCTACTAACTGCAAAGAAATAGAAGAGAAAACATGGATCTATAAATTTGTAATTTGTGGACTGCATTGCTGAGACTAGTGCCTTATAATCAAAGAGAGAGACATTTCTAGAAGTTAAAAAATAGCACGTCATCATTGCTTCACGCTTCTTTTCATGCTAGAGCATGGAGCTGCTCTTACCTTAGTTAATATTCTTTGGCGAAGGAAAGGGAGAAGTAAGGCGACAACACACAAGAAAAAAGGCATAAAAATAACACGACGTCCAAACTGTAATTCTGAAGAGCTGTTAGTACTGTGGATTCCTCAGTACTATGTGATGTTAAAACTTGTGAGAAAGAAATTCTTCTTAACAATTCATAAAACTTCAGTTAGTCTCTTACAGAAAACACATCCCATCTGCATTACAACAGCAGGTGATTAATGCTATTTAGGAATATGATTGCTGTTATTCATCACAATGATACGAATCACGCGAATGCACTCTGCGGAAGGAATTCAGAGGTTTTTTAGGGGTCTGGCACTTGGTACACCTCTATAACTGAAATGTAGATGGTTAAGATATACTGAGAATATGAAATTGTAGATAATGGTTTGCTGTGTCCTGTATCTACCACAAGACGCAGCGCTGACCGGCTAATGTACTATTAAAAAAAAGTAACCTAATTCTTAAAAAAATAAGTCACAGACAAACGTCACTGAACCAAGATTCGTTGGATCAAAGTCCCAGCTCTTAGTACAATAACACAGTTGTTATGTTACAGAATTTCAGGAAATAACAAAGGGTACTATTTGTATTAAGAGTCATTTCTGATTAGAAACAACTTCCGACAGAAAAGGCATTTTCCTTTCCCTTCTTCTTTTCCTGCTTTTCATTATCATTTGACGCCCAGTGGGAACTATATATACCATTTTCTTTTATATTAAGAAATTTCATTTTCTCACAGAGTATTTGTGGCTTTTATATGGTTTTCTCCACAAACACCGATTACATCACTAAAGAGTATTAAACAGCTTGGCTTTCTAATGAAGGCGAAGTATGTTGTCTGTGAGGTGGGAAATGAATTTTTATTCTCAGCTTATGTCAGTCATCACCAAAGCGTCAATTCATGCTTCTTTTGTCCTGGTCTCACTTCTCTTATTATATCTTGTGATTTTTTCTGCCTGTTTTCTTTCTTTCTTTCTTTCTTTCTTTCTTTCTTTCTTTCTTTCATTTCCGTTGCTTTTCCACGGTTATTATCAGTGTTCTCTGAAAACTCAGGTATAAGTAGATCTAGTGACCAGGTTATTAGCTATGATACTAACAAATTCACTGAGTACCAAACTGATCTTTCCCCAATACTTAGGTAGCTGGTGCGCCAAGCTGACTACACACCTCGACCTGATGTTAAGGCTATGAATGCGAGGAGCTGTACGTGGTATTCCGCTTGCCGATTTGCCTTAATGTCACGGTGCACGGTAATAAGCACAGAGTAAGCCTATAATATGTATATTTACCATCACGAAATTGGCAAATTTGTGCAAGTGTAATGAGGCAAATACGCAGTATGCAGCTGTTAAGTGTTGGATATTATAATGACGTTTCTTGTGTTCCTCAGGCCTATTATTCTTACTGAGTAATACTTACTGATTTTACGACACACCTCGTGACTATCTATATGCCTGGTTAGTGCAAGGCTCAGCGTGGGATGTAAAGTAGGTTTTGTATTCTGAGAAAAACGCAATGGAGTGAGAAAAACATGCGCTCCGAATTAATTACGCTTACAGCAGTCTTTTACGTTTCCTTCGCCATCTGATTCTGACTACAGAACGTGTTTCAGTACTCTCGACGCCACAGCCAACCTCTCGTCATCAGATTTCCACTTCTTTTTCGCTTTTTAATATTTCTCTCTTTCTTTCTCTCCAATAACTACGGAAAGAGTTATGAAACAAACCGACGGCAGCATACAGCAACGACAGAATAAAAGAAATAAAATAAACAGTACTGTAACTGAAAATGAAAGAGGTTGTTTCTGAAATTCCAATTTCTTCAGGCTCGTAAATTTTAACCCCTCTCCTGCTCTCTCCACTTTGCCGTAACACAAAGTTTCCGATCGTCGTCATTATTATTGCCATGCAATGCCAGTGTCAGAGTGTATGCAGTTTCTTAAAATTACCTCCTCGCAAACTCCAATACTTCGTCTTCATTCTTACAGTTTTCCACCCTTGCACGCCCTTTTCAACACCCTCTGCTTTTCAGAAATATTACTCCCCCTCTAGCCCATTCACCCAAAACGCACCCCCCCCCCCCCCCGCGAAACGCACGAAAAGTCCGCGTCAAACTTTCTCCTCAACGATTAAGCAAATTAAATTTTCTTGGCGGGAGGCAGTCTTAGGGAGAAATTACTTACCCTTTGCATGATTTCTATTTCCACTGTTTTGCCATTTGAAATTATTATTGTATAAGAACTTAATACTTGTTAGCTCCTGAAGACAGTTCGCGCCTGCTATAAATTTATCTTGCTAATTAACTCATGAACTTTGTAAATGTTTCCCATTTTTTAATTTCTTTTCTCGATGTTTCTCCATTTCTCTTGGTGTTTCCGTAATTTCCGTTATATATGTGGTACATACAGACTTCTTGGCCCATTTCATTAATTTCGGACCGATGAGTGCATTTGGCGGGTTCTGCTCAACATCTACCGGTATTAACTGAAGCGTCACATTTTTTATGACATGTCGACTTTTAAAGCGGAGATGCGTTACCAGCAGATTGACTAGAGTACAACCTCAACCAAAAGACTAGGTGTACAGTGTTACCAACTAAATGTAATTTACAATTCCCTACTACGGTACACCCGGAAAGATTAAGTACCCGGAAGATTAATCAGAAATTAAAAAACGCAGGCTGTAACTCTGATAGCAATTCCCTTACTTCATGAAACAAGTCTAGAAGATATTTCGTGGCTCCTCCCTCTTTTCAGTAGATCAGCTAGATATACTCCAATAAATTCGAGTTAAGCATCTCGTTAATATTGGTTATCTAACGACGATGTCATGGTCTTGGAATAAAGGGATACTTCTTGCATGGCAAACTGGAAATTGTTTAACAGGAATTTGTGTCCTCGTCGAAGAACTATAACGTCTGACGGACTGAGTAAAACCACGAAAGTTTCGATCAGGGTTACCCGTATCCAACCAGTGGGTACTGGAGAGGTATACCTACTGAATGCGCGTCTACAGCAAAGTACTCGAAGAGCCGGCTCCCTATGGCTAAATAATAATTCGTAACAGAATGACGGAGCACCTTGCAACAGTTTACACTTTATCTGAAATTAAATTTTATATACGTCCGTTATTACTTTTGCCATCCCCTTGTGTTAGATATAATAACAACGACAATTCACTTCTTTTGTTTTCCTGTATTTCATCGTGAATATGTCAGCGTGAGAGATAACAGAAGAGGTTCAGGCGGTCAGTAGCCGACCTATGCCTCTGAAGGTCTGATTTCTATCACATATGAGAGGCTGTGGTGGACAAAGTGGCTCTGGGACAGGTTTTTCTCCGTGTAAGTAGGTTTTGCACAATTATCATTCCATTTGTGTTTCGTATTTATGCTTCTATCATTAACAAAGAGGACAATGAGGCCCCTAGGGTCACACTTCCATGAGAAAAGCTCATCTTCAGCTTAGCACGTAAATAAATAATACAATAACCAACTAACTTAATCCATGGGCCATAACCCTGCCGGGAAGCTGAGAGTTGCAGAGAAAGTCAAGGAATTTCAACCATGTTACGGAATTTGAAAGTGTATCAGCTTATTTAAAAAAAAAGCCAAAACTTATGCCAAACATGAGCCAGATTAATCCAGTCCACGTCCTACCATCGTATTGCTTTAACACCAGCTTTTATATTATTTACCCATCTACGCCACAGTTTCCCCAGTGCTCTCTTTACTTCACGTGTCTGCATTAAACCATTCCTTATAATCGTACTTGCCACATAGCCTGCCCATCTCGTCCTACTTGATGTGGTCACCCTGGCGATATACCGTCTAGCCCCACCACCAGAATAAGAAGATAACACACTCGAAAGGACTGTCATATAACAGTAGAGGATGAGAAGATATTTACGTTTTCAAGACACCTATTCGGACAACACGGAAGCAATTTTGCTTAGGAATGCAAGGAAATGTTCCTTACATGTGTAAAGTTTACCTTGCGGTCTCGACACTTAATGTTCCTCAGGGAATGTGGGAATGAAGAATGCAGCCTAACTGCTCAAGATTTTGGGTCATATTACGGAATTCTGTTCCACTAGACTATGGTAAGCCTTCTTTTCAGGAGTGTATTTTTTATAAACTCGTAGCCCGTATTCAAACTTCTTCTTCTCTCAAAAAAAGTTTAGACCACTTATGACGATGTTGTCGGTTTGCAATAGCGATCATGCACAGAGCTGAAGTCTGATCTACAACAAAAAATGTTGTTTATCCTTGACCTATGTTCAAAGTCACTGCTGAAAAATGACACGAGACTGCTTGCAGGACTTTCTCCTACATCATCGAAGGCGGATGAAATATTACAAAGCAGTTCAGTGGCAACTTGTAGCAACGTGTGATCATAAAATTTCTTTGACGTTAAAGATCCCATCAATTACTTCAATGGAGATCATGCAATATTATACTCTTATTTCCTGAAGTTTATTTCAGATGAAATAAACACCCAGAAAAAATTTTATGCTTCTAATAAATTGACTTTTCATTGGTTGCTAATTCAGCGACAAATTATCTGTCATTTTGGTCTGATGTATCAAGTTTCTACTTATAAGCAATGCGGCCTTTTCTAGTGTGTGATCGTGCAAACGATAAAGTACCGGATTCTCACCGCGAAGGGCTCTGTTCACAAGAATAACTCTCCATTAAGGAATTTTAGTTGACAACATGGCGTTGGGAAAATTTTCTCCTAATACTTCGGTTTTCCTCTGTCACCAGATTTCTGCCACTACTCCAGACTTATATTTACTCATCTATCGTCGACCCTATATAATCTCAGTCACTGACGGCGTCGTTAAACAAAACTCTAAGAAAATTTTAAACGGATTTACCGGTAGGTCTAGACTTGTGAAAATTTCTTTCAGAACTTTCTCTAATTTGATTGGATTGAAGAGATGTTGCTGCGACACACTATGGTGTATCAAACGTTAATGATATGAAGTAAATTAGCTCAAAAATGGTTCTTCTGACTTCAATTCTAGATGTACTTGGTTCATACCTTGCCCGAGTCACAGACTATCTTGATTTTCCATGCTTTATCTCAGTCCCTCAGGCATAGGTCATAATAATGCCACTGATATGCCATAGTCTCTTCCTTCAGTGTCCTTCAAATTTATGGTCCACAGTCATCAAATTATTCTACGTCATATACCCACAGTTAATAACGTCGTTGTTAAATAAGCTGTAAACACAAAAACACGTCCAAATATTACTCAGTTTAAAATCATGGTGTGGTGTATACTTAATCCCCGGGGTAACTGTGCCTTCTGTTACTTTTATACAGATATGTTGAAAAGTAGAAGGCGATCCTTGGGAGACCCAGGCGTAGATGGGAGGATAATATTAAAATGGATCTTCAAGAAGTGGGATGGGCATGGACTGGATTGAGCTGGCTCAGGATAGGGACAGGTGGCGGGATGTTGTGAATGCAAAAATGAACGTCATGGTTCCACAAAATGCGGGGAATTTTTTGACTAGCTGAGAAAATATTAGCTTCTCAAGAGGGTCTTTGCTCCATGGAGTTAGTTGGTTGTGTTGAAAAGTAGCCTTTTCCAAGCACGAATATCTGATTCGGATCAAAATGAACAATAAGCTTGCATATTTAGGCTTATGCCCTATTACTCCATCATTGTGCGGGCCGTGATGAGTGGGAGGGACACGTCTGTCAGCTATTTATTTCAAATGAAGAAGGGGGACTAATGCTGGAGGATGGGGCCGTTCCTAATTTGTTTATTCTGGACTCATCATCCAAGGGAAATGAAAGATCTGTGGTGACGTTTAAAAAACAGTACTGTCATATTGTCGTTAATCAGAGTCCACCGGAGTAGCAACTGTTAACAAGTGTGTGCCATGCGTCATCAATCACAGCGTGCGTGGACAATGTAATGCGTGGCAGTCATGTCATCCACAGCAGGCAGTCTTCGCTGGACACTCCAGTTCCACAAAAACTGATTCATTACTCAGGTCATTATGCAACATTCCTACGTTCCCTGTGACATGGGAAATTTACTTGAATTGTAATTAAATATTATTTCCTATCTCACAATAAACGTATTGATTATCTATTATAAAGGCATATTTTTATTAACGTTTATTTAAAAATAGTTCTTTTGTGTGAGCACTTTCGAAACACGAAATCACACAAGGTGGATAAAACGCAAGGTCCGTTCAGGTTAATGGAAGACGATAAATATACACCCACGGTGTAACGTAGTTCAACGGACAGATTTGTAGGGATGATACAGGAGATCAAAACAATGCATTTAGGGTAAGAACCACTATGAGGAAGAGCTTTGTTTGGTCGCTAAACGCAGAATCGTGAACGTATTCGGCCTGGAAGGATGAATTGCATGTTGCTCTGGAACTTAACAATCTGCAACTTAATTTTATTTTTATGGACTTGGATTTATGTGAAATAAGGAAACCGTTGATTAAGAAGGATCAAATTTACACGTGAATTGAAAATAAAAAAGAAAACTCAATGCTAACGTGTTTCTTACATCTAACAAAATAATGTCATGAACATTTTGCAAGAGATAGTAAAGTTTTTATGAAATATTTTCTAAATGCCGCGCACCAAGGTCATTACACATGCGATACTTGTGCAACATTTGTCGCCGTTCTCTCTCTAACAATCAGACCCCGATAAAAACAACACAGGATCTGACTGCAATCATGGATGCCTGTCAATTTGTACAGACAACACCAGGGTTGTTACAGAGAGTACTTCAATCCATATTGCGTAGATGTTGCTTGTGGAATGTTATAAATGCAATCTTTGGGAAAAATGTACATTTCTGTAGTGTTAACACGGGTGATTCGAATAGGAACCATTGTGCTTTACAGGGTTAAAGACAGAATTAAGACTATTAATCTCGACAACACCTATTTTTAATTGATTTGAATTAAGTATCAGCTTTCTATAATTACTGCAAAATGTCTACTAGCGTAGTGAAGGAAATGCTGAACCTGTAATCGAATTATGCTTATCAATGTTCAGAAATTTCGCTTACCCTCCCGGCAGAGACAAACTGATATTTACACTGCGTAACAAAAATTTTATTAAATCCCATTCATAATGCACTTATTTTCTCAAAGCATGCTTGGGCGTATACACTTTTGACACAGTCAGTGCTCGCTGTTGTACCGGTAAGAACCTAACGTGCAGCCGGTTTTACAATGAATAGACTACTACTTTAAGAATGGGTGCAGCGAGGGCTTTCAGTGTTAGGGGGTAGGGCTGTAGGCCCACTGCCACCCTTCGCGATCCTTATTTATTGCATCACTTGACCAATATAATGGGAAGAGAAGAAGAAACCCGACAGTAGAGAAGAACAGGTGTTCTGAACAGGGGACTAAAAACTAAAAACGAAAATTTTGCCTCAGACAGGAAACTTAGTAATTTGTGTGAGTAGACCTTACCTCGCAATGAAATATTCTGAGAAGTATCTTACACAGGAAAAATTGTTAGCAGGTTTTGGAGTACAACCCCGAATTCTGGAAGAAGAGTTTATGAGGTGTGTAAGGAAATGAATGGAGAGAATTTCAGACAGAAAAGAGCTGATGCTGCCCCACTACGTGCCAAGCAGGTGCAGAGGAAATTTAAGGGTACAGCTGAACTCATGTTCGACACTGGAGCTAAAAGGTCAGGTGGGCTTTGCCACACCCTAGCTGCTTTCCGCTCGCAAAAGGGGCCCAGTACCCGTTTTGCAGGAGCCTGGTTTTGCCTCCAGGCCCGTCTGGATGTGTCTGGAAAATATCGCCTTATCGGGTTTTGAGACCCCGAACCCTCCAGCCCGTAGCGAGTCGCCATACCGAGCACGCCATCCTGGCCATTAAGAAGTTAAGTTGATAAAACTCATAAATACATTTTGTAAAAGTTGTTTTGAACACTTTTTTCACCAGTCACTGGACTTTTGGATTTAAAGCTGTGACGTCGCTGTAAGGTTTATGACACAGATGACGGAAATTCAAATTGAGTTTAGAATCATGAGATTTCCTATCTTACATCCCCATTACAAGCAGCTTCATGGTCCACTTAGGCCCTTATTTAATCAGACTCGAGACAGGATGAAAGAGAGCGGTGCTTAATGCGAGTGGCACATGAACTGTGTGTCGAGATCGTAACGTCGGGCATTCCTTCTATGTCCCTCTTTTTAAACTATTAATTTGTTCATTCTATTCATGTTTTTAGTGAGAACGTCCATGTAAATTTTTAGTCGCACCTCAAATGGGCAATGATTGCCTCGTCTTACATTGTTTCCAATTCGCGTGTCTCTGATCACCCTTGTATGCGACTCTATAGAATCTGAGTTACAGGGTGTATCTTTAAGTAAACTTTGATTTAAAAATTTTTGTAACATTGAGGAAGCAATATATCATTATCTCTGTATTACTTTAAACAATACAATATTGAGCGTGGTGGCAATTTTACTTAGGACTTAACATGTAGGTACTCAGTTTAGTACCAACACTGTGAGGAAATATGCTACGTCTCCCTGTGAAGAAATTTTCACAACCCAGAAAAACATGGCCTTAATTTTCACCCACTTTAATATCTGAAAAGTAAAACAGTGTACAGTTCCATAACGCTTTTTCTCGTCTTCTAAATCAAAATTTTATTTGTATTGTACTAAAGTATTAATTATCGCGGACACAAAAACTTCATTTTTACATTCGTTAGGGTCAGAGAATAAACACTTTGTACATGCTGAACAATTAAACAATATAGTTTCCTGTCGCCTTCCAGGGTACCCAGCGTTCTAAATTTTAACTACAATGCTTATATCAAATTGCAAAGTCTAAAGTTAGCGAATCAGTTGGACAAACAACACCGGCTTCCTGAGATTAATGTGATGTACCATTGTCAGGAAAATACACAATTAACTTCTTCGTAAGGTTATGGCATTTGTGTAGGTGTGGCCATGAAGATGTCTGGCGAAGTAGAATTTACGCGTTTTAATTTGCTATTAGAAATTAATAACAAAGAAACTGTACTTTACAGAAACTTGGTTTGCGGGGTATTTGATTTATATTACTAAATATCACTTTGTAGTTAATAGCGTATTTCATATCCGTAAGTTTAAAGCCTACAGTTTTAAAAACGTGTCTGTTGTTTGTAACGAAAATATCATTGATTTTTCTGAGAACGTTCCATGGAAATACAGAGGTATTTCAATACAGGCTCTATCAGATTATAAAGATTCTTTCCACGTGGTCCAAATTCGACACTCGTAATAAATTGATCATTTCTGTCAATATTATCTACGCGCATTTTACAGCGTCACGAACTGTACGCATAAATTAAGATTAGTGCCCGATATGAGACCAATATACACGGAAATTACAGGTAGAGCAAAAAAGCAATCCCTCTGCACTTCTGTAGAGACCCTTGGGGTTCCAGGAGAGTGAGCTTCCCAGAATTTCTAGACATTCGGCATATTAAGGAGGTAATGTTGTCAGCCCTATAACCGGCCGGCTTTACCAGCCCAGGAAAGATCTTTGGTACTCATTTCTGTTAGTGGGCGAGTTGACCCCAGGGCTCTAGTACGGTCGTAAGGATTAGGTCAGAGAACAGGTATAGAAAGAAATAAAATATACGTGGTAAATCCCCCCCACCCCCCCAAAAGAGAATGTGCCAAAGATTGATTAAGTTAATAACAAATAAAACGTTCCTTGCTTACAGTGGAAAAATTTAAAAATTTGTAATTCATCATGAAATGACAACTAAGCAAGATTTCTTTTTCTGTTTACGACACTTCCATTTGCTTCCATGTGTACAAAAGTGCATTATGAAAATAAGCATAATGACAGTTTCAAACTGCGCTGCCAGATAAATTTATATCACTTACCACCATTGGTTTCCTAACGAGCCACTGCCATGCGTTAAATCACCCAATTAATAGTTCCACTGCTGCCTTAAACAATTTTGTCGTGGCTTTCATGTGTTCAGCCTCTTCCCTCTTGGAAGTTAAGATGCATCTTCATATACATGGGTGTGGTAGAAAGTTGGCTCAAAGTGTGGTCCTTCCCCCCTAGACTTAGAACCTACCACGTGTCATTCCAATTAAAGGTAAACCTGAAATATAGTTGTTTACCATCTGAATTAAACCACACCCTCACATGTACTGGTAAATCCGGCGTCATAAAAAGGAGCAGGGTGGACTCGGATTTGCGTTATGTTCTTCCTCATATATTTACAGGTAGGAACAGTGGGTGGGGGAACGGAGATTAACCCTTTAAAGCACAGTGCCATCTGCTTAATATAAAAACCCCCACTTTAACACAGAGCATACTTATAAATTTTGTACGACTTTTAGAATAGCCAGCGTATGTTTTCGAAAGGAACATTGGCAAATCGGTGTCTGTAAAGTAGAATCTGTTTATTTTAATCGCTACTTGAATCTGTACAGAATAAGAGCAATACATGTTGTTCCTTATACGGAATAACAAGTGATTTTACGTTTCCAAAATTTTATAATTTTAATTTTTAACTGCAAAGGGGAGATCTCCGCCCTAACGTATACTTTCCTTTTACGATCTTCAGTTTCTACCTGATGATGGCCAGCTACGCCGCCGAAACATGTTGCAGGACAATAAAAAGGGCATGAAAATAGTGTTGTGTTTATTGTGTAAAGACTGACATGGTGATTATGTACTGTATACGCACAACGGGTTGATGACTCCAAACAATAATTTAATTTACTTTAAGTGCAGCTGGAAACGGTTTCTTATACTGAGTCCTCCAGGAGAAAGTGACGATTTTCAGATCGCTGTTGTGACAAATAAACTTACAAGGAATCAGCAGTAAAATGGCATTTAATATGTGTTTTTTACTTTTTAAAAATTACGTCTCCTACGTGATCACCCTGTCATGCGGAACAGAGAAAAGCACAGTGACCCAAACTGCAGCACAGAATCGAGACACGCTGCAGAGATGAATGCTGACGACCTCGATTGGGCGTCTGGTTTAGCAAGTCGGTGCCAGACCGTACACAAAAGGTAAATCAATAGATTGTTTGAAGGCCATGTTTTCCGGACGCATCACTTGAGGTTTTGGTCACACTGCCTGGCCAGCCAGGTTTGCCGACCTTATTGCGCCCTACTGCTTTCTGCGGGAAAACTTGAAAGCCAAAGCTTAAGTGAACAAACCTCGCGCTCTTTGGCAGCAGAAGGAGCACATCTGAGAGGAAACTAGACACAGGCATAAACTTGTGTCGCGAACAGTTATGCTTAATTTCCAATCACGATTACAGGACTGTATGTCATGCCAGGGTGACGAGTGACGTAATGTGACTTAAAAATAATTTCCAATCACGATTACAGGACTGTATTTCATGCCAGGGAGACGAGTGACGTAACGTGACTTAAAAAATAATTTCCAATCACGACTGTATTTCATGCCAGGGAGACGAGGGACGTAACGTGACTTAAAAAATAAAGAGCATATATTCAACTGCATTTTACTACCGAATATCCATAATTTTTGCGTATTTTACATTCAAAGCATTTCATCAAAGAGAGATCTGAAAATTGTGACATTGTTTTCGCAAAGTGTGTACATTATTTAGATAAATTTTATTCTTCAAGAGAATGGAATATGTTAACACATTCAAATTTTCAATATTAAGGGACGGATGTAAAAGTTTAACTCAGTGCTTAATACGTACTTAAATCCAATACATCATGTTAAAATAAGAATTTTTGCGATCCTGATACAGAAACACGTAATAATGAAGCAGAAGGGGCTTGAAATGGTATGTGGAAGGAAACGAAACTGATCTTTCCACGTACTTAGTTTACATTTACGATTTCTGAGTTTTTGGAATCTGCCCACCCTATGATATTCTGAAAAAACACGTTTTGACACAAACGTCTCGTTCCTTTCAGGTGAAAAGCTGGGGAGATCCCTTCTCGGTAGACTCAATGACTGACTGGCTGACTTAAGTTTATTGAATAGGTTCTTTAACGTATGATATCAGCTATAACCCTTAATCAACCGAAATAAATATGGTGCCTCTCCAGAATTTTATTTGAGGGCGGAAATATTTCCAGTTTCCGAATGTTGTGTTCTGTTCAAATACCAGACAGCAGAAAGGGTTCAGAAACCGAATAGTCTTCCCAGAAATGTTTAGGGCTGAACTGGTCAACACATAACAATCTCTGACCAGTGGACAAGTTATCATATGCGTAGAAAAGTCCGTAGAATTAAGTAAGGCGAGGTGTCACAACTCTAAAAAAACATACCACTGAAACTTAAATTGAAGCAAATCAGTGTAGCTGACGTACATTCTTTATCCATCGTTCTGTGTTAACATTATCCTGCACAGTTAACCCGTGCGAGGTAAATCACTGTAAACACAAACAGCTGAGTCGTAATGACGAAATTGTTGAGTGGACCCAAACGGCACATTCGGAACAGGAAATTCCGATTTCTGGGATTGGCCCCAAGATGCAGAACCTTATTACAAGAGCCGTGATATTTAACTGAAACACTCATATGTGCATCCCAGTGGCTGCGTAGAAAGTTCATTTTTTGTATTATTCCTTTGTCCATGAATGAATATACACCCTACATGCAGTTCATTAATAGAGAAGGTCTGCTTTATCATACTATTATGACTCATTCCGTTCAGATGAGTTACGCATGTAAATAAGTCTCCAAAACATTCTCGGTTCAAACGCTGCACGTAGCACAGAGTGGATATCTTCATTCCAGAATAGGAGTTAATGTGTAACACAGAGAGTTTTTATTGTAACACAAGTTGTTACTGGTCGTCGATACGAAATGCAGTGTAATGAAGAGGGTTCTTAGTGTGCAAAAGTATATATGGAAGAAGTTTTGTACAAAATGTCGTAGCAAATTCAGAAGTCAGTTTCTGGCAGTTTCAGTTTCGTTAAGAATAAATGTAATTGTTGCAACAGTACGATTTTGTAACTGGTTTTGTGAAGTAATGTATAATGGTGAAGTAAACCGTTTGATAACTTACTCTGCAGATGATATTACTTAAACGGACTCGTAAAAATTCAAAATAACAAGCCTTAGTCAACAGATAATGCGAATCCAGTACGCTAAGTGTCGCTAAGTGACATTTAGTTTAGACTATGCTGTGCCCTTAGTGCGACAAACATAATGAGCGCCATCTTTTTTTCGGATACAATAAATTCAGAAGGAAACAGTGGACAAATTCTTAAACTATGTTCTTATATTTAAGCCAGGAAAATTAACACGCCGATCCCAGTGGCCGCAATGTCTAAGGCGTGGGCATGCGGTCCCTCGCTTTCTGGGATTGCGGGTTTGAATTCCGCCGGGGGCATGGATATATATCTGTTGTGATTGTTGTGTGTTGTCATGCAGAGCTCTCTGCGAGGTACCGATCCCTCGTCTAGAGGATTCTTACCGACTGTGTGTGTGTGTGTGTTAATTAGTGTGATCAAGCGCAAAAATAACTCTGAATCTACAATGAGTAGGCAGAGAGAAAGAAAGAAAGAAAGAAAGAAAGAAAGAAAGAAAGAAAGAAAGAAAGAAAGAAAGAAAGAAAGAAAGAAAGAAAGAAAGAAAGAAAGAAAGAAAGAAAGAAAGAAAGAAAGAAAGAAAGAAAGAAAGAAAGAAAATTAACATCGATTTTGTCAGCAAGACGGTACAACAGTCCATGCAGCCAAGAATTAAATAGCCGCCTTACGTAACACATTTGAGAACTAAATAATTAATAAAACGTCTTTTGTGCCCTGCTGTTTCCACCGACCCGACTCTGTGTGACTTCTGTCTGTGGAGATCCTTCACAGAGAACGTTAATAGAGCAACACACACTGACACCCACAGGGAGGACAATGACCTCAAAAAATTTATAAGGCGCAGAACCCGCAATTTCTGACAAGAACTTCAGACGAGTTTTAATAATATTTTCACCAGGTTTCGAGTACACCTGAGCGATGCAGTTCCAACACCTGCTTGAAGATGTAGCTAGTTATATTACATAACACAGATAGTTAAAACACACTTTGAGCGGATTACGCTAAGAACTGGACCCCCTCTTTTTATGTTTATAGGCCAGATAAGCGATTTTGTAATGTTTATTTACACACACTTTCAGACGAGGCTGTAAATCTTGCCTTACCAATTTTATCAGACTGAGGAGAATTGTTATAGTTAAACCGCAGGAAACATATTTGTGAAATTTGCCAAAAAGTGGATACTTTTAAAGAGAATGTTCCTTCAGACAAAATTTATTGACACATGTTTGCTCGAAATCGCTGTTAAATATCAGCAAACACACAGAAACTTCGACTAATAAAAAGCTTGTGTTCGCTAAGAGACCTTCATCTGTACGTCGTAACATTTACCTTAATATAATGGGGTTTATAGCGTAAAGGTTATGCACACTAATTGTGACAGTGGGATAAGTTTGCCTTATGCCACAACTGAAACTTGTCTTAGACGCGACCAAATGAACTCTCAGTTTGTAGGGTCTCGAAGATATCATCGACAGACCCCACGGTTATGTCAAGTATAACAGACCAACGGGTATGAAAGCAGCTGTTTGAGTAATAAAACTGTTTATTATACAAAGCAACCTTAAATTCTCAGTCGCGTTAAGTTACATGTGAGAACGTGTTGGTCACCCGTAGGAGTATAGCAACTTAGAATGTCAGTTGTAGGGAAACTTCTTGACTTTAAAAATGAAGAAATAAAAATGAGCCTTTGTCTAGGGCAGGAGCATTCAAACCCTTTTGGAAATGGGCCACAACCATTATTTTGGCCTGATTCGCCGTCTGCAGGTTTAAAAGTCACAGTAAATTGTATATCTAACTAACTAAATTATTGTGTAATGCCCGTGAAATATAAGTAATTTACAAATGTAGCCGAAAGCCGCCGGTTGGACACCCCTGGTTTAGGACATATTACTTGCGCACAGTGTGGTGTTTTGATGAAGAAATTGGGCTTAATTATAAGAAGGATTCTTCGTTTTATACCAAATCTTTTTCATTCTAAAAATACTCGTTTTTCTTACGCTGTACTAAGAATTAATAGGCCTAACTGCATTAGGCTTGTAAAAAGTAATAGTGCCTTGTAAAGGAATATTGCCTTTCAAAACAAACATCCTGTACAACCTAAACAAAATCGTTAAACATTTTCTTGTGTTACAAGCGGACTGTACGGAGTTGCTTCAAGGATCTGCAGTGTTGGTCACGCCTTATATTGTCTTTCTCTTCGTCTTACAAATACGTAGATCTGAACTATTACAACATATACATAATACGTGCCAGATATAAATATGTCTTATGTTTCAAGACCTTCACCTCCGTAATTCCAACCTCCTAAATATACTCCCACAACGCTGTTCTGTGGTTTGAAAACAATGTAATTTGCACGCTACTGTGCCAGCATTTCTTGCAGACACAAATACGAGTACCTTGCTCGAAGTGTGGTTATTTATGGCACCATTGTGTCCTCGCGCCTGTGTGTTCTATTCTTTTCAGTGAAAGCATGAATTATTTATGTTGACGTGTTCCGATACAGATAAATAGTAATGTTAGTCCGACCTTACATTACCATCGAGCGCAGTGACCTCTTGGGGCACCTTAACTTTCCCTCTCTTGTGGCCAGTGGCCGTGTTACTTCTCACTGTTACTCGGTTTAAATTATATTCCTTGCTGAAAATTTAACTACTGACCCTTAACACCGAATGAAACGCGAACAGCTGCAGATTCTTCTGTCTCTGGCGGTGACTGTCATCCATATCTTGCATTATATATTAAATAATAAATTCTCAATATTTCGTAATCAAATTAATTTACAGAACAAAGTAACTGCCTTACGTATACGATATCTGATTTAAGAGGAGAGGCTGTTTATTTTCTCGTTTGAAACATCGAAAAAACATCAATAATTTTCTTATACAGAAATAAGCGTCTCTTTTTTAAGGGAAGAGAGTGCATTTTTTATTACGTAAGAACTGAAATTTTATACATTATTTAGCTGAAAGGTGTCATCAAACTCAGTAGTCATTTTCGTTCTGATGGTGCTCTTCTCAGAAGGAGATGCGGGTGAAGTCTGGAAACCTTCGAACAAGACGATTCCGTTAGAAAACAGATTTTTCTTACGTCTAAATATTAGCAAGTATGGCAAGTGGCCGTTATTTTCAATATTGAGTTTAAATAGTGTCTACGAAGTAATATCTACAATTTTACTTCGAATAATTATGAACCAGTATTAACGCATGAGAGATGCTGCTGTTAATTCCTATGCGGTTTTGAACGATAATTTTATTTCGTCTTAAAATTACGTAAGGTGTTGCATCGCAAACAGGTATGGAAAGAAGAGGTGTGAAGCGTTACCTATAATTAGTGTAACTTGTTAATGTCAGAGTTTTACTTTTATCGCGTTAATTTTCGTTTCGGCCTGTCCCCACTATTTCTTCTTTATTTCTGTGTGTGGACCTCTTTTCCCCTTTCTTGTTTGAACTTCATTTCCAAACATCATTGAGTCAATTACTTAAAGGATCCCTGCGCTATGCATTTCTATCTATACTTAACCCCACCCACTTCTCTCTTAGAACTGATGCTTAGAATGGAGGAAGGACGAAGCAGGGGGAGTGAAGGAGGTAATTTAGGAATCGCTGATGCAACGATTTCTGAGCAGTCAACAATTCTGTTCTAAGGAGTGAGGTGAAGCGGTACGGGGAACCCATTGCGGGGTAGAGGTTAGGTTACAGCAGAAACTTATCTTCATTTTCTCCATATACGGTAGTTCTACGTGGTGATTTTCCAGCTAACAAAGTCTGCACTTTCTACAGTGTGACGAGAAAGTTTTTATACACACGTTTATTGATGATCAATACCGTTATTATATCTTATCCTGACATGGCTAATTGGACGGAAAGTGCACATTTGCGGCAGGAAGAAAATGATGAAAATACGAGCTGGAAAATACCACGTCGAATTAACGAAGGTCTAAGATTCTGAAGCGAGAGATTTTCTCTATCCAAGAACTAACGTTTGTCTTTAAAGGAGGTGTGGGGACGTTAGTAAGAAAAGTCCTGGAATTAACTGACTGTCTTATTATCTGACGATTTCCAAGTAAACTGATACTCGTATTCTGAAAGCTGAATCGTCTGTCGGGTTCAGACCTTAATTTACTCCGTTACACGTTACATATAGCGGTAGCGCGGGAGGCGTTCCATTGGAATTTTGGTCAGTATAGCAGGAGTAATTCCACAAAGTCTCCAGCTTCAGGCGCAGTTAAAGTTAGCTAGCCTTGGCTGATGTCACACATCGGAATAGTGCGCGAAAACATGTGCGCATACATCAGCGTGTTTCTGCAGTCGCAGCGCTGGAGGTTCCAATATTCTTCTACTCACTTACTGGCTGCTACAAAGTAAATGAAGCAGGAGGACCGCTAATATTTTAAGACACTCAGTGAAGGCTTCCAGACAAAATGTCGGGAACGCTGCGGATTTAAACCTACTATACACGGGTTGCTCTGACTCCGTTTTCGTTGTTTGCCTCCGTTCGTCTAAGTAAATCCCATATTAGTACCTAGATTAATCTACGACAACATGCTTCCAAATCGTTTCTATTCATCACTGACCAGTCATCTTGCCACGTGACCATATGTACTCTACATTACTGCCAACGCTGTTAACTAAATCATGAACAAACAAATAAATATAATGTGACAGTACAAGGTAAATTCTTCCCTGTAGGTCATCAAGCACCGCACACTGAATTTGCGTGGGAGTGAATTTACAGCCTTCGGTGGAGGGGGCAGCTTCATTCCTCAACCAGCGAAAAGTCCCGGCACTCATTTGTATAGGACTGTATTTTTCCTTGTCATATGATCCTGCTGAATGAAAAACAGGGACCCAGCCACTTTAAAATTGAACCATGGTTGGTGTAATAAAATGACTATGTTGGCATAATCATTGTTTATACCAAGAATCGCACGGTACACATAAATACACACAGAGTGTGACCAAAATGCATTTTTAGTATCAAAGCAGGTGACCAGCATGGTTACCAGTCTATTTCATATGTTTAACTGAAAATAAGACTTTCGTCGCCACACTTCTACTTTGTCATATTCAAGAATCTATCATGTGCCAAATTAACCTAAGTTACATACTTAAACCCTGCTTTTTTAAAATGAATTTTAGGGTTATATTTACATCTACTTCTATATCTTTGCCGAATAAAATATGTGTGAATTTATCACATCTTTTACGCTTGCTACATGACTCCCATCTTAACCTCCCTGACAGTAATTAATATTGATTCTCATAAAAAAATAAAAGAAACCAAAAGCACGTCATATTTCCGAAAACTTCCGGTGGATTATTAGTAGCCACCCACCATAATCGAAAAATTCGTGGTTTGAATCTAAAGTCACACAGAGGCCATCCTTGATGTTTCATCGTCTTTTCCGTCAGAAGCTGCTGGTCTTAGTTGGTTTATAATTTTCACTTTGCCAGATTATGTAGCGTAGAATAATAAGGTGACTGGTGAGTGTTGGCTTGAAGAAGATATGTAGCGAAGGAATTATGGCCCAAATTATACTAACGAAGGAGCACTTGTATTGGATGCAGTGATGATTCAGGAGTTTCATTATAGTCCAGGCCTGATCCCGTTTACAAGCACTTTCGCACAGTCATAATTTGAAGACCACGTATAGGCCCAATCCGTGGTACATATCTATGATCCTGTTCCCTACGAATTCTTTATTCATTATCATCCTCACATTTAACGCATATAAACAATACGTGTTTGAGAAAGCAGCAATATAAACTAGGAAAAAAAAAACTTGTCCTTCGGAAAGTTACTTCCTAGTGTGCTGTTTACAAATGATGAATAAATTTTGAAGAAACTTCTTCAACTATTTTCGGCTGAGCGAATTGTAAATACCAAGGAACTCTATGATTTTTCAAAGAGCCCAGACTCTCAGTGATAATCAGAATTGCAAGATTACGATGGGCTGGTCATGTTACATGAAAGGAGGAGAATTCTATGCCTAGGAGACTGATGTATACGCAACTGGAAGGACCAAGAAAAGCGGGAAGACCGTGCGCCAGGTGGAGAGATGGTGTGGGGAAGGATGCAAGATGCTGGGGATAAGGAGTTGGTGGGCAACAGCCATGAACCGTGAAGAACTGAGGAAACGTCTGAAGGAGGCTAAGAGTCTCTATGAGTTGTAGCGCCGATGATGATGATGGTGGTGATGATGATGATGATGATGATGAGTGAACTGTAAACGTAAAATGCTATTTCATAAAAGGACCGTAAATCAAACGGGTCAGTGATTATGCAGACTCGTACAGCAGAGCGACGGCGTCTGTGCTCCAGAAGGAGACCCCGCTGCGACTTTTCCATCTCACGGGGCGTTACTCACGTTTACTTCATGTTTCTTGAATCGGTACCAATCGATAGAACGTTTGTTGTTGTAGGCATTGTTATTGGTCAAAAGCCCTTTGCTCTCTGCTTTTATTGAACCGACAGAAGGAGAAAGAGCACGTCAATAAAACATTCAACGACAGCAAACTTGAAGCAGGGTACCCAAGCATAGAGAAATATAAACACAACAGTTGTTATAATGTTAAAGCTGACAGAAAACATGGCTGGTGTCCTGTAACAGTAATTGGAGAGCTGAACCATTCACTTTTAATGACGTCCTGATAGAGGTAGCTGGAACTTTGACGTGAATGATAACAAATACGTCTTTGAAAATTATATTTTGAATTCAGGAAAGGAGTATCTTTCTGTGATATTCAATGTAGCATGTAGAATAAACATGTATGTGCGTACGCATCTTTTGAAGCGATGAAAGACGCAAGTAGGATAAGTTTGCATGGATAAGTTAGAATGAAACGGAACAAATAGTTTCCAGAATCGCATTGATTAGGCTCTATTGGGTCGGGTGAGATTTTTGTTTATGTTGGTAATAGTACTAATAGCATGCGTTTTAAATTAATTGATGATAAAATTTCAACTTCTTCTCTCTTTGTTGGGAGGTATTTTACAATACAAACAAAATCATATGTAATATATATATATAAAAAGAAGTCCGGTATATATATATATATATATATATATATACCGGACTTTTTCTTAAAAAGGAGAAAATTTGTTACGAATATGAAATTGCTATTTAAGTATTATATGTAAAGATCTTAGGCCTATTTCAGGCAATTGAAGTTCCACACCAACAGTAAACAACAAGAAACACAAGTTCCGGCTGTTGGTGTACTGGCTGTGTTGATGAAAACTGAGCCAAGTTTCTCATCCGTCTGAGGCCCCGTGGTAATTACATTCTCTCTATGCCTGCTGTTGCATTGAAGGCCTCTCAAATTTGCCACATATTGCATTTACGTGTTTTTAACATTCTCGCTATAAGTACAGATTTTTAGTCATTTTTAGGGAGTTAAAGTAGCACGCCTTTCGTGCATAAGACGTGTATCTGTCTATACGCGACCTACACTCAGTTGCTAAACATTTTGTGGGATTTTCATGAAATTCGGTACAGCATTTCTTTGAATATGCCGTAGAGCAAGCGCGAGTTTCATGTACATCGGCTCAGTGGCAGCCATACTTTACACTGGGGGAGGGGGGGGCGTAAATGATCCTTAACAGTGCTTTTCCGTATTTCTTGAGAGATTTGTGTGAAATTCGTCATAGAAAAGCTACACACATTACTGCTGATTATTTGAGAGTTTTGCAAAAATCAGTGCAAAATACGCTGAACTTTGTTTGTGGGCGTAAATGAAGTTACATTTATGCGTTTACCGTAAAGGCATGAGGTTTTGAAAGCAAGGAACCTCTTGGTGAAATCTGTGAAATACGTCACGGGGCAACCCTATTAATTATTGCTTTCTTAAACAGAATTAACCGTTACATCGCACAAATTGACAGAGCAGGTGTTCTCTCTACGGTAGGGACTGACATTTTTTGTATTATTTACATGATCCTCAATCTTTAGATGTTTAAATACAATTTTGTACTTTTACTGGTACAGGTACTGGTCTTACTCTAAGCTCTGAATTGCCGACAATTCGAGATGAGTTTACTTGGGGGCCAGATAGCACGTACATTTTATTCTTCCCATTAATATACATTCCTGTTAAAAGCAAAAGCTTTCCAAAATTGGCACTACTTTCTTCGTCAGCTAAAAGACAAATATTTACGGACCGTGTGATGTTTTGAAGTACCGTTATTGTTTGCGGAAAGAAATTAGCTCCATCCAGCGGGGAAAAAAAAGCATGTAAGTTTGGATAAGGAATGACGCATTCAGATGTGTGGGACACATGTCATGCACGGGAAGCTAGAGAAATACGTACAGGGTTTTGGTGGGAAAACATGAAGGAAAGAGGTGACATGGAAGATTATGAGTACAATATAAGATAATATTAATGTAGCTATTGGGGAAAAGTTATGGAAGTTCGTGAACTGAATTCGTCTGCCTCAAGCTAAGAACAAGTGGCCGGTTCTTCCGAAGAGGGTAATGGACATTTGAAGTTCCAATTGAATTGGGGGGGGCCCCCCCCCCCCGCGGCGCGCGGATTTTGAGTATAAGGGCAAATATTCGCCTCTGAATAGGTACTGAATTCCTTTATGCTACAAAAACACTAACCACCAACAAATGCACAAAGAGAGTTTTAAGATCAATCAAACACACTCCTACATGTTTCGACCTTGCTGGGTCATCTTCAGGGAGAAATTTTTTGTTATCGTTACACAAACGTTGCGCTTTATAGTTGAGTGAGAATGTGCTGTTGACTGTGTACTGCGTTGTTTTTGTAGGCGTGAACTGGGTGCAGGCCGGGACCGCAGAGAGTTCACGCCTCCAAAAGCAAGGCAGTACACAGTCAACAGCACATTCTCACTCAACTGTAAATGTAACGACCTTAATGTAACGATAACAAAAAATTTCTCCCTGAAGATGACCCAGCAGGGTTGAAACATGTAGGAGTGTGTTACGACTGATAATAAAACTCTGTGCATTTGTTGATGATTAGCTTTTTTGTATAATATAGTACACGGATCTGGAACACATTAAATTCCTTTACCTTACCTCACACCTTATCCTTCATTTGTTTCTTATTTTGGGGAAAATTTGTGTTTCATGAACAAGCGGCTCGCAGGCATATAAGTAGACCACTAATAGTGTTCCATGTGCACTTAACTGAATCCAGCACAGTGAAGCAAAAATAAGCAGCAGTACAGTTATTACTATAAAGAGCAATATACTGCATTATCCCCTTTAAGAATCAAAATAAACGAAAAACCGGTACAAACAACGAGACAAGAAGAAATACAAAATTATGGAAATAAATATCGTGCTGCATAAGAATGACGAAACACTTTATTCTGTGGAATATTTATACAATGCAAAGGAGGTTATACCTCTAAGAAACGGAAGTTGTATACTGCATATAGTAAGGAAGGGTGCGTGCTACACGTCGGATACTTCAAGGCAAACATTATATGAAGAGTGCCGTCGATTCCAATAAATCCCTTTTACTTTAGTGCATTTAGTCTGTATACTTTCAGTGTTCTGACGCAATTAAACATATAAAATTTCATTAGTCAAAGGGAAAGGTACGTTAATTTAAAGCACCAATAGAATGAGAATTTTTTAACACAATAAAAACCCATTTGGACAAATAAGTAATATGACAGAATTGTCAAAAACTACAAATAAAAATTGCCATTGATAATTTTGATACGGGTTTACACCACACGTCACTTGATGTCATTCTTTGTCGGGCGGGTGAGCCCCTGACATGGCCCGTAACACTGGTGGGTGTAACCGCCTCTTGTTTCTCCCGCTGCCAATAAAAGGACCCGTACGGTGCATTCATTCTGTTTTGCAACAAGGCTTGCAATAGAGTTCGCCCTATTCAGACACTTATCATCGCCTAGCCAAGACATACGGTGCTTCATAAAATATTATACATCCCTGCGACAGCAACTTAGAACGAAATGCAATGCAGAATAGAACTCATTCAAGCTGCTGTTATATTTTTAAAATACATGGAATTATCGCTTGTTTTTCTTGACACAATTTTAAATTTCGGCCCAATAAAAATACTTTATCAGTTTTCTTTAACCCAGCTCATTTGCATTAATTTTTTCTATTACACATTAAACTGTTCTCTTTATGATCTACAAGGTTTATTAACAACTTTTTTTACTAAAGGCACTAAACTAAATAAATGAGCCTAAAGTGGACGACGTAACAGGGAATTAGCAGGAACTGCGTAACGAGGAGCTTCATTATGTGTGCTCTTCACCAAATATTATCTGGGTGAACAAATTAAGAAGAACGAGAAGAAGGAGTCATGTGGCACGTATGGGAGAAGAGACGTGCGTGGGTGGTTTTGGTGGTAAAACTTAAGGGAAAGAAACACTCAGAACACCTAGGCGTGTATGGAAGGGTAATACTAGAGGAAATCTTAAAGAAATCTTTCGGAGGGTGTGGAATGCATTGATCTGGCTCAGGGTAGGGACAGGTGGAGGGCTCTTGTGAACACGGTAATGACATTTAATTTTGCACAAAATTCGGCATATATTTTGACTAGCTGACGAACTGTTAGCTTCAGAAGGCAACTGTTCCATGGAGTTAGTTAATGAACTATTAGGAAGCTGGCTTCTTATTCGGACTATCTCGGGTTCAGTTCCCGTCTCGAAGCCCAAGTATTCTGCCTGAAGCTCTTCTTTTTTTCTTGATAATTTGGGCTATGATGAAAATAGTACAAATCTTAGTACACTCCAGAAATTATAAGAAGCAGTATACGTAATAAAAGAAGAACGGACGAATTCTGACGAAACTCCGACTCAGAAGGGCTTAGTAAAGCTATTTTTGTTCAATTATGATTAGAATACTGCCGATATAGACCATTCTGAACTTTATATACGCGCCGGCCTGTTAAACATGCAAATATCACAATTAATTTGTTCAATATGAGAGAATTCACGAGAAGCTGATAGCCGTTCAACTATGAAAGAAATTCGTTCTTACCCTTTTATATACCTCGAAGTTTCCCAGGTCCTCTTGACTGGGCTGTACTATATAAGTAAGGGATCTAAATGTCAAAATGCAAAATAACATACAGAAATTCATTTCTGAACACATTTGCCGCTGTGCTTAGTAGCTTCAGAATTCAATACGTCACAGTCAACTTTTACAGTAGACAATTATTAAAACTGGGGATAAATACGTACCTCTGGTTGATATTAAAATGCACTTATTTATTTTAGGGACATCATATAAACTTTTTTCCAGTGAATTCGTTTACCAGCGTTTGCTACTATGATAATGTCAACCAACCGTCATGCAGGGACCTCATCTGCAGTTTTAAGCCCTTCGTTGAACCTAAAACGTGTGTTATTTATCGACCACTTGACACTGCTAAGAGTATTGGACGCCGTCGTAGAAGGACCTGGAATGCCATCTCACGGAAAACGAATGAAACTCGTCGGATTTGCAGTACAATATGATCAGTTCTTGTAGAGGGGTGAAAGCAATAAATATCGTTGTTTTCACCTTTATTTTTGCCGTACATATTTCTCTACAAATTCTACCGTTATTATTAAACAATGCTATTAATGTTTTCGAGATGTGCAAAAGAATATTATGAGGCGTATATAGACTTATTTTCATATATATAAATATATAAGAGAGACGGTGTTACCTGGAGATATGATATTGAAGAGAACCGAAAATTTTTTAAATTTCTGACAGGGATATATGTTACAAAATGAACACTGGGTTGTTGAAAACTTGTTGTATCAAAATTCTGCTTACTGATCTGAGGGATAAGAGTAGAAAAATAGAGGAAACGCTCGTAAAAAGCCACCATTTGTTTCAGAAGTTATTAAGAGGGAATGACTTTAGAGTAGTTAAGTCCTCATCACTTAGGGTAAGTTCCAACTTTTCAAAATTTACATATCTTTTTCTAAACAACCACAAAATCTGAAACCACAAAATTTAGCACACATAATTTTGAGGGTTTGCTACATAGACTACACTCTCTTGCGCTTTGGCTTCCTGTTAAACCTAGTCTAAATAATTATTTTTCTGAAAAGAACACAAGACTAGAAGAATGTATCTAAAACTTGTAAAATCAGCATTTCCAATATAGGGCTTAAATCTTCCCATTAAGCAATATCTCCATTTTCTTCACAAGTGCAATTCATCACCATATCCATGGAGGCGAGCTACGAAATGAAGCCAGTCGTTTCTCGAAATGGCTACATTTCCTCCCTCGCCGAGGACCTGCGTTTCTCTGCTGGAGGCTTAAACCACAAAAACCCATTTGAAGTCTGTTTTTATCAGGTACTTTTATTTTAAATATTTCGAACAGAAATTGGCTGCTGCAGCAGGCAACTGCAACCACAGACTTCCTGCAGTTGACTAGAAACGATAAAGCTGCCCCTTCCTTTCAAATGAACACTCTGTAACTAGTTCGACGTCAGTTGTGCGACGGAGTTAGTGTTTTGGAACAAAGTTTTAATTACTGCATTAACCAATCAGAACCGTCTCTAAACTAACACTCACCTCTCTCCGTCACTGTTGTATAAAAGTTTCCCGAAATTTGCAAAAGATTATATTAGTAAACTTGAAGTGGAAGAAATACGTACCTACAAAAAGTTTGTATTATTATGAAAATTACATTGCGTCACATTCTAGAAGACATTGTACGCCATTGTCACTCTGTATGAAACTCAAACTTTACGTGCAGAAATTTAGTCGATTGTATTTTCATTAGTATTACTTTAAATGTGTGTAGGGTTCGCTTCATTACAAGACTGTAAATTCCGAAGAAACGACTATTTTCGCGAACTCCGTTTTCTTTCCTGGTAACGACTGTGTAATACGCCTGCAAGAATTTATCTTGCTTTTACTTTGGTTACTGGAGTGATACTCGCTGAATGTTATCATAGTTCTGCATATTTGTTTATTTAAATTTTCTAAAATTATACGCCTGTAACTTAGATTGGCATATGAAGGAGAAAGTAACAGAAGGATGAAGAAAACTACATAGCGAGGAGCTTCTTGAGTCTTAACCCTCACCAAACTCTAATGTATTAATCAAATAAAGGAGAACTAAATGGGTGGGGCATGTGTCCTATATTCGTGGGAAGAAAAATGCGTAAATGATTTTGGTTAAGAAACCTGAAGAAAAGAGACCACTTTGAGGATCCAGTCACAAGTAGGAGGAAAATATTAGAAAGAATCTTGACGAAACACGTTGGGCGGACTTGGAGTAGATCCACCGTCGCTCAGGATAGAAAAAAGTGGCTGGCTCTTGTGAACACGGTAATGAAACTTCCAGTCCCTATAATGTTAGGAATTTCCTGACAAGCTAAGGAAATATCGGATTCGCAAGGCGGACCCTGCTCCATGGAGTTACTTAATTTGACAGTTAGCTAGTTAGTTAGTTAGTTAGTTAGTTAGTGGAGAGTAACAGGAATTGAAATGGATGAGAATGGACTTGGTCATGCCGAAAATGAACGACGAAAACCACACCCAGTCTCATTCAGAATAACCTGTATCCGAGACGAGTTCAGAAAACAGTACTTCCCAAATAAAATGCAGGAGTGGTAAACACTAGCATCACAATCCTTAATTTGGGACGCTCCTCAACCTTTGTAAAATTCAATACATTCCAAAGAACATACACAAGGGGTGGAGTGTGTTCAGGATAATGACAAATTTTAAGGTTTCTGTGTCGTTGCTAGTGGTTTATGCCACAGATTTACCCTTTTCAATCCGGACACCAAATGGATAACATGCAATGGGGTCTCCAGTACTACTCATATTTTATCTGCAAAAATCCAAATACTTCCTGTTCAGGTACTTGGAGAACTTTCAACTTGAAAAGGTGCTCAGATGAGCCAAGACAATCACACATTTTCCGCCTCGTTCTCAAGCTCAAGAAGATGAGTTCTGTCCTGAGGTTTTAAATTTTAAGCCTCGTAGTTTAGCAAGTGCTTTTACTCCAAATTTAATGTATGGAGGAAAGAACGTCATTTTTCCTTTATGATACTCAGTTCATAATTTGTATAGATTTACTGTAATGATAGTTCTTCTTTGTTTTTGACTACTGAAAAGATGAATGTCAGGACAGCACTGAGTTAGAGAATTAGGCCTCAGACTCGCAAGGACCCATTCTGTGTATTTAGATAAAATAAAGGAATATTTGATACAAAAAAAACGATAAATTTATTTCACGGTAGTAGACGGAATTGTGGCAGTGATCAGTTATTTATTTAAAAATAGAAAGAGCTTCCTTGATGCTAGAGTGAAAATCTTCAGTGTATTACACTTTCTACAGCGAAAGAAAATCTCAAAACTTGTGGCTTCCCCTTGTCCTTCATTTTAGGTAAGAAAATACATGTTAATTCAACGTATTTATAAATGTGCTATAAAATGAGACGTGAAAGATTAATAAGGACAAAGAAGAGAAAGATAAGGAAAATATAAAATAATTTAGAAAACCGGACACAATTTACCTTATGTATTCACGACGAGGCTTTACGTAGTGAACCATAAAATGCACACACACAGGGAGATCGACGAGAGTTATGGCTTCCTTAATGCGGAGCAAGATAGTGATTAGAAGTGCCGTTTTATTGATCTTTAGAAATCTGATTTATACGACAATCTAATTAAGACGAGTGGAAGGAAGTTAGCTGTTTCTTGTTCCGTTTTTTCACTTGATGATATACGAAAATTACGATCAGTCCCAAAACACGACGAACATTACGTATAGGCATAGTTACAGAAATACGAGAAATACGGTACATTAGCAGACATAAACCCTATTAATGTCATGAAAAAGAAAAGCTCAATAATACACCACTTCCAAAAGATTCTAGTTTATAGCACGGGTCAAGCTTAAATATAAACGATTTATTAATCAACAAACTGCACTGTATATTCGTCCTCCACGTCGATACAGGGCAGCGCTTCTCTTTGGGTCCTCTGCTCAAGTGGAAAATGTATGCCGTTTCTTATTCTGAGGCATAAAAATACAAGAAAGGGATGGAGTGTAACCTGACTTGCATAAAGTAAGACAAAATGCTAGACTTTGTACTAAATGGAAAGTGAAAGCGTTTTTTCACTTTTTTCTTGCAGCGATTTAGTTGCCAGCTACTGGCAAGATTTAATTTTTGTCACTGTTAATGTATCAGAAAGTGAAGGTGAGATATGTTCAAGTAGCCTACTAGTAAGGTGCAGCAGCCCGTATTGCACGTTAATAGCACTTTTAAGTTACAGAGCGTTACATACCTCAGGCAAGTTACGAAACTTGTGGTCTGTTACGTTATTTCAGACTTTTCGCTGTTTTAATGCAAGAATATTAATAAAAAATAGATATAATTATCAGTGTAATTTCTTAGGAATTATCACTTGATGCACAATGCGTCATTCAGGCAGAAAAATAAAACATGGGAACATCCATACTATGGACTTCGTGTTTTCGTCATGGACTGATAAATACCAACTAATGCACTACCCGAATAGTTTATATTAAAACTTACATAAGCTTATGCAAGTTTTAATATAAAATGTTCCACTAGCGCATTAGTTGGTATTTTTTAGTCCGTCAATACTGTGGCAATATTCAAATAAATTATGACGGAAACATTAAGAAATATGAGAATAATGTGGAAAAGCAACTGAGTCATGATGTGAAATTTTGAACAGATAAAAGAAAATTAACAACTCTGTCAGCAATTAGATCGATGCCATGCACAGTTTGTTACGCACACAGGATTAGTTGCGCCAACATTGTGTGGCATAATGAGTAATTTTAAGAAAATTCACGAATTAAAGCGAATTTGTAAACATCGCCTTCGAAATATTAACTTTATTAAACCAGATACAGTTTCCAGGCAACCACACTGCCTACACTTACAGTATTTACAATCATGTGGCTGAGGTTTCTGTGCATATGTTATATTTTTAAGCCACTTACTGTTTAACTATGTTGTAAATTACACGTGTGCCAAACTTAGTAAAAGTAAAGCCTCTTTTTGCTTAGAGAATTCTATATGAAATTTATAACTTTAGCATGGATAAAAGCGGTCTCACAGCCTATATTTAATGAGGGGATAGCCGGTAGGACAATATGGAAATGGAATATGTGATTATGCTTGATATGCATCTCGTTGCCTAGTGGTACATATGTACGTCTGACACTGGTTTTAGCCTTGTTTGTGCTTGCAGATATAAATATGGCCTTCAAGCAATAGTGGACTTTGCAGTGGAAGGCAATTTTGCTAATTTTGTTTTCGCACTATGCGGTTATGGCTTTTGTCTATTCAAGTACTTTAACGTTACGATTAAATTTGGTGTCAATATAAATATATTCACTTCATTAAACTTAAATAATGTTAAGTCCTTGTGTGAGCCTACAGAAGGCACGACATGAAAAAGTTTGTTGTGAAGACCAGGTGCTCACTGTGTAAGATCCGCTCGGAATTTCATTGTGCACACGTGCAACTCCATTAGATATTTCCGTCCCCTAACACCCTACACTATTCAGGTAATAAAATCGAGAAGAATGAGATGGGCGGGGCACGTAGCACGTATGGGGAAAAGAGAAGTGCGTACAGCATTTTGGTGGGGAGACATGAGGGAAGGCAACAACTTGGGAGACCCATGCGTAGATGGGAGGATAATATTAAAATGGAGATTCAAGACGTGGGATAGGGACATGGACTGGATTGAGCTGGCTCAGTATAAGGACAGGTGGTTGGCTGTTGTGAATGCGGTAATGAACCTCCAGGTTCCATAGAATGAGGGGAATTTCTTGACTAGCTGAGAAACTGTTAGCTTCTCAAGAAGGCCTCTGCTCCATGGAGTTAGTTAGTTAACACCCTACACTTAATTCATTAATCTCCCTGTTTATAAGTACATGAATTATTTAATAATTTGTGGTCCTCATGAAGAGAGTGGCTAATGAGAGGTGAACTTCAAGACCACGTGTTCGGATTCAGTTTGCTGCCATTTCTTCGTCGAAGATTTCCACTGCATAAAACTACATCTGTCAGACAAAATATAATTTTTATTTTCACAGTTATTCTGGCATTGGTAAAACTCAGACTCTTGTGCACGGTTTCAAGATGACGTATCTCAGTCTATATAACATAAACTGTAGGATGAGTTGCGAAGGGTGAAGTATAAAGGATTTGCAATGAAGTATTTGTGGTTTATTGACGTATTATTTCGACCTTTGCCCGGACGGGGGCAGGAAACCCACAGGAATTTCAGTCACGATAGCTGCAGTCCTGGTGGAGATTAGACCCATAAACAGACCGTGCAGTGGGTCAGCCCGTTAGTTGTCAGCCTCTTACAGAAGAAAACCGGATCCATTCCCAGAACAGTCAATAAGGGACTTGAGATTCACCAGTGACACTGGGACAGGTACTTCAGTTTCCCCAGTAAGCATGATTCCACAAATTTTTCTTCCTCCTTCATTCATTTCAAACTAATGCTGTATAATTTTAGCAGTTTCTAGCGTTCTTGAATTCAAAACTTAAAGAAAGATTTCAACCCAATCTGAATGTATCTGTAGCAGACTTCTGCTGCATCAACCTCTTCGGATAGGTGTCGAAATAATTTCTGACACACAGAGATATTCTCAGGGAGGAAGTTTGTGTTTAAATTTCGTAGAGTGTTCTGTAGAGGCTTAAGAAGAACTTAAGTACCGTGGCGAATCCTAATCGGACGTCAGCCGTCGGAAGCTAACACAATGCAGCATTATATCTTTCCGCTAGGCCAGATTTCTGGATCAACTTTCGCCACTCCTTACGTGGAAAGAATCTAATTTCTTTTTCCACTGGCTCTTGAATCGAAATTAATGACAGCATCATTTTAATTAACTATCTTTCTCTCGTTATTTTTTCCTTATCTCCAGTTAATTTAGTCATAATATTTGTCTTTCTGAAATGAATGACTGAGACATCTTGCATTATATTCTCTCGATATGAATTCCATACTTCCGACTCACTTCATTAAATTGTAATTAGGCCTACTGATATCGAATTTTTTCTTCCCTAATAAATTTTTATACTCAGCGTCCTTTTATTATGAATCATATATTCCTTTGCTCATTATATGCTTGACATCAGGATATTCTGTATATATAAGACTACATAATCCATCGGTAGTGTATCATTAGTCGCGTGATTGTTGCAATACCGTGGAACTTGAGAGAGAGGTTCAGGCCTGCGAAATATTCTTTGTGGAAGATTTTAAATCCACCCCCTAGGGAAGTAAAGCAGAAGATTTAGTTTTTTTAAATCCACCCCTAAGGTATGTTCCTACAACGAATGCACCTGGGGTTAAATAAGGGTGGTTTGTTTTCCCACGAAATGAGGCAAATGAAGGGAAAGGGAGGATTTTGAAGGAATAATAAACTGCAGTATAAAGGGGAATGTGGGCAGAATGCATGCAGATATTACCATCCCTCATATGACAGGGGTTGTTTCAGCATGCAAATCCTTGCTTCCCCCTTCAAACACATCCGTTTCAATATCACCCTCCTCATACTACCCTGCCCAGTTTACGAAACAATGCTACAATTCCATGAACGTTTACTAGCCTGACATGAACGCGTGCTGAAACGTTATCAAACAGGAAGGCGCCATATATCGACATTTGTGCATTTGATGTTCCTTAATTCTTGTTGACTGCTGAAAGTAAATATGGTGTCACATCACTGTGTTATCTGTCGGCAGAGATGCGAGATATCAGAACTTATTAACTGAACCAGGCATTTTGTATCAGGCCTACATGGAAGAAGGATGTGACGGCGATGGTGTTCGCGAGGTGTAAGACAAGTTGTTTCTGTCGCTCGGAAGATGGGTTTGAATTCCATTACGTGCATGGACGTAAGCGTACATTGTGGATTTATAAACAAGACTTAAAAATCCGAATGATGGGAGACCTTGGACCTCATGAGTGTGCAATACCACTGAACTTAAGAGAAGAGATTACACAGAGCAAATAATTACCCACAGATTTATTGACAGAAGAGCCAGGGTATTCAGAAACCGCTGGATTATACCAGGGAGTCTTTGAAATTATATTGACTAAATTTTTATGTATTCGGTACATTTAAATTTTTCATATTACACAAGGTGTATCTAAAATTCTTGGATAAATTTCAGGAGTGAGTTCCCCACAAGCAACAAGGAAAATATTCATATTGATGTATGTCCGCAAACATTTAGGTCTCGAAATGCAGCCCAACACAGTGTTAACCTAAAACCTTTAGATTTTTATCTGTGGGGACACTTAAAACCCACCGTGTATTCAGCTCCAATTGAAAATGAACAGAAGCTTGACCGATGCATTTTTATGTCGGTCAAACCATTTGCAACCGTGCTGTGATCTTTGAAAAGTGCTGCGGTCCATAGTCAGAACTGCCTGTGAGTGTACTGATTCAGGTGGAGGACATTTTGAGTATCTGTTGTGAATTTTGACTTAATAAACAATAATAACTCAAAAGTTATTAAATTGGGAACGTGTATTTTAAATCTATTACTTCAGTTGTAAATAAACTATTATAAATTTAGGTATTTATTTTATCTTTCAATGAAATTCAAAAACCACTCACTTCCTGACGGGTGTTTATATGAAATTTTTTCTTCGTTTTGATGTGAAGAACGTTTGTACAAGCATTTTAGATACACTCTGTATAGCGCCGAAAAATGAGTTGTTTATTTAATAACGAAATGCATAAGATATAGAGGGAACCAATTTAGTTACGTAATTTTAACATTTTCCCGGAAGGTCTGAGAATGACTACGATAAAACCCAGTCTGGATGGCCGGTCTTAGGGCTAAAACTTGAAGTCGGCACCCCTAGAATTAGAAGCAGAAGTGTCACCTAATTTGCCCCTCTGTTTTCTGTCGTGTGCTTAACTGACCAGCTGATCGATGAGTCGTGTCTGTACGGTGGCTGGTATTAGTTTAATATTAATAAAATGCAATTAAATTTTGGTGAAGTTCTTTCTTCTAGACATGAGTTACACATCTGAGTCACCAGATTTCAGTGCTGATTGATCAAAATCTACGAGTACCTCCTTTCTTATAATTATTACCTTTGAAGAGAGGAAGACTAAGATCTGGACTCTAACAACTTGTCCGGTACATGTTATTGTGAATATGAACGTTGTCTAGGCACCTGCATATGTGACATTAAATTTTTGAAACTCAGCCGTTTACTTTGGAGTAATTCCATGATTCGCCGATCCCGGTCGCTGTGCGGTCTAAGGCGTAGGTGTGGAGCTGCTCGATTGCTGGGATTGCCTGTTCTAATCCTGTTGGAGGCATGAAATTTCTTCTTTTGTGTGTGTTGTGTAGGTGGTGGCTTCTGCAACGAGATGATCACCCATTCACAGGGGTCCTACCGGGTGTGTGCCTAATTTTGTGTGACTTATGAACCTCAAAAATGGGGCGGCCGAAAAACAATTTAGGCTGTAGCACCACAGATAAAAAATTCTGTGTTTGAGGTTCCTCATCGTTGTTAAGGAAAGACTTGTTAAACCTGGTTATTGAAGGACTTGCGCTTACACACTTCCATCGAGCCACCAACTTTTGCGAAAAGTGAAGGAATTTTATTCTTCAAAATCAGTTCACTTCAAAGAGATATTCTTCGAAAACACTAATTATCAACAAATGCACAAAAGAGTTTTATCATCAATCGTAACACACTCCTACATGTTTCGACCCTGCTGGGTCATCTTCAGGGAGAACTTTCCGTTACCGTTACACTAGGGTTGCACTTTACAGTTGAGTGAGAATGTGCTGTTGACTGTGTACTGCGTTGTTTTTTGAGGTGTGAACCCTCCGCGGCCCCAAAAACAACGCCGTACACAGTCAACAGCACATTCTCACTCAACTGTAAAGTGCAACCCTAGTGTAACGGTAACGGAAATTTCTCCCTGAAGATGACCCAGAGGGTCGAAACATGTGGGAGTGTGTTAAGATTGATGATAAGACTCTTTTGTGCGTTTGTTGTTGATTAGTGTTTTTATGGTATAGTGCACGGACATGGAACACATTAGATATTCTCCAACTTAATACTTTCTCTCTAATGGATATTTCGTAACATACTGATCACAAACAGAAAGAAACGAAAAAATAATATTTAAAAATCGTACACGATATATGGTTTCATAGAATTCTTTACAAAAGCACAATTCAAAGAAGAACTTCTTACAACAATCGTAATGTGTAGGTTTTATTCGTATATACTTGGCATACAGGCATTTTATTTTGATATCCCTTACTGTGGAACGTATATTCAGCTCTTAAATTGAAACACAGTAGAAGCATTAAGGAGATAAGCTAATCGTTTATTACTTCATTTTTAGCTTCATATTTCCAGATTGATGTAGATTCAGACGTGTATTTGAAGGTCTTGATGATCTATGTGGCATAAAATAAAAAATTATAAGATTTTTAATAATTATTATAGTCAGATAAGAGCATGTCTGAACAAACAGTTCATCGTACAGGCCAAGACACTCGAAAGTTAAAGTACTGGGACAAAAGTTAGAACCCGACAATCCCGATTTATACAATCATACTTCTGTCATTTCACGCGGACTGATAGGTATTTAACTTATCCAATTTTTAAGGTGTGTTTAAAATTGATCAGGAATGTATGTGGGAGATTTTTGTCTGAAAGCCGAAAAGCAAGAGAGCACTTGAAGTACCTAGATATTAGGGATGGTCCACTTAAAATAGCCGTCAAAGAAATACAGTTTGTTGTCTCTGGGGCAGAATAATCTCTTTCCTGACAAAGTCAAGCGACGAGGTCTCATGTATGTACAAAGTTGCTAACTTTCCAGTTTCATGAAAAGTGACGAGTTGATAAATTAGATGGGTGAGTGTTAGCTTCTAAGGAAGGGCTGTACTTCTTAAAGTTGGTTTTAGTGAATTTAAAAATTTCAGTTATAACTATGTCAAAAATTCTGCTTGTGGAGAGAAATTCTTGAAAATTCACAACAGGTGGAAAGAAAGCTTTACGCAGGAACACAAAAAGTAGATAAATAAAAATTGGCATTTCAGGACTACTGCGCGTTTAATCAAAGATATATTTAGAAACTCAGTTCGTATCTCAGACAGTAAGGTTTGTCACAGTTAAAAAGATAAAGCGGTAAATGCTATACAGGGAAGTAACGCCATTTTCTTCTGAGAAAACAATAAAACACATAAATGAAACTTGTGGGAAAAATACAAAGGTCTTTAACTTTGACTCGCATTTTACATGTAGCATGTATTGAAATTATTTGTAGCAAAATTAAATGTTGTAATACATTAAAATTTAAGGGCACGATTTAACTGGCTGTTCTGAGCTTTTAAAAATAGACAGCAAAATAATAACTTGCTTTCCATATGCAAATCAAAGTTATACATTAAGAAATGCTGATGTCGCCATCAGATTTAAACATCACCACTGGGCTTCTTATGGATAGCAAGAGAAAAGTAGTTGTCAGTAAAGTTGCTCAGAACATCAGTAATAATGTATAGAGCTGTCAAAATTCATAAATTCATAAATTTTTACTGAAAGAGTATCCTTAAAATTCGAAGTAAGCCTACCTGCAATTTGTTTCACTTCTTAACAAAGCCCTTCCATATTTGCCCGCAGTATTCGTAGAAACGTAAAGAAGACTGCGGTGAAGAACTATCAGAAATAATTTTAACTAACGCACGAGAAGTGGTCTGTTAGTTTCATCGACATTCTTATAATGTAAATCTATTTAAAATAAACGTTGCTGGATGTCTAGAACAAGACATCTCCTTGTATCATGGAGAGAGTTAAAAAGTGCAAATTTATCAGATCCTTCTATTGTTTAAATGTATTTGAACGAAGGATGAATTCTAAATTAAAATTTCTTCTGTGCATCCTACCTCATTAAACAATGGCTCAGTAATCCTAATTTTTATCCTATTTGTCCCCTTCTAATAGGAGTACTTATCTATATTCTCGTTATGGCTATAGCTGAATCTTGTATCTCTCCATTACTCAGTTCTCCTTGCTTGCCAGTATTCCGCAGTGTATCTAGATTTAATGAGGCCTTCCTCACAACGACAGGAAAGAAGACCCTGGCGCTGCCATAATGAGTTTAACAGGGGCTATTAGGTGAAGCTACCCTCGGCCCTGGTAGTCTAATATTGAGATTTATAATTATAATATCGTACTCTAGCGATGCATCTGTAAATGAATCAGATAAAAAGGGGCTCAATATCATGTCTGTTCGAAATATCGACAAAATTTTCAACAATAATTTTAATCACAAATGTTACAGTTAAAAAAACCGTTTCTATTTCGCGTCCACACAAAAGTTGCATATGCATTGGGGACATAAAACAAAAAATGACTTGATTACACACTTGTAATTAATTAATATCACAACAGACCCCCCTAACAGGGTTCGACTATTTACGTGGTTATTATTACGACTGAACTCCTTATTATAAATTTAAAAATTGTGGATATGTATGAGAATAGCTCACATATACGGCAAAAATTACAATTTTATACAATTTAGTAACAAAAATATTTCACCGTTCTTTATATTACTGACTGTTAGACAATATATGCCTTAATAAATCTATGTCAAAACCAGAAGAATACATATATGTTCCCATATTCTTACAGAGGACTAAGAAATAACCTCCTCTGAAAGGGCACGAAAACAAGTTTAGCGTTCGGAATTTGTTTAATAGACAATTATATAAACAATATATAACTTAATGCGTTATTTTACTAATAAATTAAATGCAATTAGTTGTGGACCTAATCACAATTGTCAGGTGCAGGAGTCACATTCTCTACTCACAACACTTCCAATCAGCACCCCTTTTCCTCTCAATTTACTCAGCAAAGAATAAGGGGTATCCAAAATCACGTTGTGAATGTAGATGAAAGTCCTGGTACCACATTCATATTTGAAGTAAAATTTTTCAAGTGACAGTAGTACCAATCTGAATATCAACAGATGACAATAAATATTACATAACAGCAGTAAAGTTTTGCAGGGAACTAAAGTAAGTAATGAATATTAAAACCTTCTTTTTGTGTTCGAAATTTCATATTGTGTAGGCCTAATAAATGGATTTTTCGTAATTTACATACATGAATATGAAACAGGCTGTAAGGAGTCAAACATAGCAAACGAATGTTGTGGACTTTCCTGAATTTAACAGACAGCATGCAATTAAGATGAGGGGCATTTCCGCAAATAGAATGGTTAACTGAATTAGGAATTTCTTGAAACTTTTTCCTTTACTGAAGGGGAGATTTAAAATTTTCTGCTATAATCCATTTAAGACGAACAAGTTAGACAGAAGTATTATTCGAAAGAAAGTTAGGGGATGCTATACTTATAGCATGCAGATTTGACATTAACCAAGAAAGAATGTCGTAAGCCTCTTGCGCATACAGAATATTTCTAAAGGTTAAGTAGAATATTGATCAATTCGCATATGCCGATAATATAGTACCTAGACTACGAGCTCGACGACCGAAATTCATGGTTGGCTTCCACGCAGGGGCTAGAAGTTTTCTCTTCAAGAAAGCGTCCACATCTGTTCCGCAATTCACTCGCACACCAACTCAGTGGGTACTAGGGACACTTTCACTAATATTAAAGCAACCGGAGTCAGAAACTGACCACGCACCTTCATCTCCTGTCACAATCAAGAATGTGTGGAATGGTAGTTCCACTCTTAAATATGGTTTCATGGCTTCCACAGGGCTGCATTTATTGGTGGGACTTTGTCCAGTTGTGGGGCACAGGAGATTTTACTGGCAGTCTGCTACGGGAAAACGAACTGAGCACGAGGAATATGCGAGCTTGAAATTCGCACAGGGACAGAAAATACAGTATTCGCTCTAGGTTAAGGTGTATGTTCCCTTGTGTTTGCAAACATTTATTAATATTTTCTCAGTTACATTTACCAGTATGTGAAAAATTTGTCTCTCATTTACATTACTAAGCGAGGAAAAGTGCTTTAATATTTTTTATAAACAACAAGTTCGTGAGTTTATAAGCATTTGTTCATCCATATTTCTAATTCTTAAATTTATATCTGTCGTGTTCAATTTACTAAAGAAGTTTTTCTCATTTCTCCATTATCAAATTAAATTCTATCTTCGTTACACTGCCGCTTAAAAATCTATGGTCCCAGACCCACACAATATTTTGTCAGCTTGTCAGAAATTTATAATAGCCTGCTCAGGGTGAATATCCTGAATATGGAGACAGAAGTTTCTTTCGAAACGTTGGTACCCTAAGTACGAAATTACAAGGCTCCACATCCTAGAGTCTCGGCACACAGGAACAAATTTCACGCTTTAAATATGTTTACTATAAAAACGTATTACCATATCACAAACAATAAATGCAGTAGACTGTTTGTTAGTGCATATTCTGCCTAAACTTGCGTACAGAAATAACCATACTCACCAACACACAAATAGCGCATTTCAATTTTTATTCACATCATATTTGATGATAGAACAGCATCCTCTACAGAACATAGGCACTTTTAGTTATGTAAATATTCTTCTCGCATATAATGGTAACGGTGGTATCGCTTGCAAGAAACCTGTGCCAAGAACTGAGATGTTCTTACATTCTAAACCAGTAGGCATTTGGGTGGAAAATGTAGCAGGTATGAGAGGTATGAAAAAAGTGTACAGAAACTTAATGGGATAAACCGACAGGAAGGTGCATCTTGGGATATGTTAGATACGTTAGATGCGTTAGGCCTAGTATATCAAAGGTTCTACAATGAAAACATGTAGCCTATTTTACTGTGGTGTAAAATTCTACTTATGCTTATCTGTTCCTCTGTTACTATAGACACTTTGTTTTATTTTGACTTACTAATAAGTATCGAATTTTGCCCAAATTTTACTTTTACAGCTACCAGGTTGTTTTCATAGAAAGTTTTTAATTGTAATGTGCGTATTATACATATAACGTGCATAAAAATGTTATTCTTATCTCCCTATCAGAATTCCACATGCCTAGTCCAATATTTCTTGAATTATTAATGTAGCGCCGTCAAACCATAGCACACAGAAACTTGCTCACAGCTGACATCTTTGTATTTTACAGAAAACAGCTGCATATTATTCCAAAACTTGTTCCAGTGCCTCACTTTTAGGCCCTAAAAGAAACGTCGCTAATGTAGCACTTTCCTCACAACTCCTTACTTACGGTATCTTACTGAGTGCATGAAAACAAGGATTACGACTTTGGAATGCTTTTCGTTGGAACACAAGCCAAATTTCACGAAATTCCCTCAAGTCATTCAAAAGTCGTGCGGACGCTTTCACTCACTCACACACACACACACACACACACACACACACACACACACACACACACACACACACACAGAAAACATGGTGATATCATACGTACAATTTCTTTTCCTTTTAAGGAAAGAAAGCAGCATGAATAAGGTAGACAATGTACATATAGCGAAGTATTGCTAGCGCTTCCTAAATAATATTCCTACGAAGACGCAATAATTCTTCCCTTCTTATTGATATTTTCCTACACGTGTCTATCAAAACATAAAACTGTTGTGTGTTGTCATGGAAAAGCAAGATTGCACTATTTTCTAGCTGCAAAATATTTCGTCCTGCTCTCAGCAATATAGGATAAACCTATTTTTACGTTATTCAAACCGTGCACATTCTTATAATTATTGCATCCACAAAACTGTGCACTGAATAAAAATACTCGTGAGCTGTTATAAAACTCCTACATGTTTCGGCACCGTGGTGCCATCATCAGGGAGCCGTTCAGTGCAAACGAGTTTAGGTCTAACACACCAGTGTAGTTATTATGTCTCCCTTACAGATGTGATTGAAATATTAGACATCAAAATTCTAAATTACATAAAGTTAGTAACCATAAAATTAGTATGTTATAATATTAAAAGTACTAAAAGTAAGCCGTTCCAGGTAAAGCAGTTGTTTGCAGCTGTATGCATCATTCATAAATGCAAATAAATGAAGAATAACCCAAAATCAGCACACGCTTTACATATCTGAAACAACAAACATCAGTGTTGCCGTATAAGAACTACTACGGACCCAACAAAGCTCGGCGTGTGAACTGCCTCGGAAACATTTATATTAAACGATATCAGCTTCACGGATCCTTAATAGATGAGCAAAATATCGATTAAATAAACCCTTTATTTGCTCTCCTCCATGACTCAAAACCCCAACACGCAGGTGCAGAGACACTACACTTCCTCTAAACAACGCTACAGAACACTCGGTCAGTGTACCCCACCAAGCGACACAACACACTATGTATGTACTCGGATATGTACACTCTCCTTTATGTAACATAATTCAAATTTCTCCTTCTATATAACTTTAATATACATGTAGTTATCTACAATTCATAGAACTTATTGATAATATATTTACAGAACAAGATCTCTACATATGATCGATATAGGTGTTTGTATGCACGATCCATGCAGTTGCTAATGGAATGGCTTACTTTTAGTGTATACTTTTAGTTTTGCTTTCAATACTTTTAATATTATAAAGCTGTGGGGCACGCGATGGAACAGTTGGACAAGCCGGAAGGTCGTGGCTTTGATTCCCAATGGTGTCATTGGAATTTTTCGTTGACATAATCCTTCCGGTCGCACTGTGACCCTGGGGTCGACTCAGCCTCTAACAGAAATGAGTACCAGGAATATTTCCTGTCGGGTAAAGGCGGCAGGCGCGTAGGGCTGACAACCTTACCACATTCATATACCGACTGTCTTGAAATCTGGGAGCCACCACATCCTGGAGCCCTCAGGGCCCGTCCAGGGCTGTAATGGGATTGCTTTACCTTTATATTACAAGGCTGTAATTTTATGGTTATTAAGTTTACGTAATTTAGAATTTTAATGCTTAATACATTAAGCATATCTGCAAGGGTGTAATAATACTAGCTAGATTGGCGTGTTGGACCCACATTCCTTTGCACTGAACAGCTCCCTGACGATGGCAGTTCGGTGCCAAAACTTGTAGGAGTTTTGTAATATCTCATGAATGTATTTTACTCAACGCATAAGTTGGTTTGGTTGATCTAATGACAATATAAACATGTCTAGCTCTTCATGTAAAGTGCTTGATATATTTTTCTCTCTTAACCAAATTTGGAGTTTCTAGGTAGATTTTCCTACAAGTTCCCAAAATAAAGATTAATGAAGACCCTTTTAGTGGGATCTGTGCTAATAAACGCGGACAGTGAGACGGAGAGGCGAAAGAAGAGGGTTGGTGAAAATAATAGATGCTTTTCCCTGTTTATGCGAACACGCGTGAAAAACGGGTCTTAAAAATGGGATTTGGTTTTGTGGACTGGATTCAGCTGCCTGACAGCAGGGACCAGTTGCAAGCTCCTGTGAACACTCTAATGAACTCGGATTCCATAGGTTAGGGAATTTCTTGGCCAGCTGGGTGTATATCAGGGTTTCGAGAATTTCTGTATGTCAGTAACACATTAATTAAACAGTTTACATGACCTCTGTGTTCCATAACAATGAAAGGACCTAGGATTGTTTTGTAACTTCGTGAAGTCTAAAACGTTGTGCTCTAAATAGTTAGTAATGCGGTCTGATTTTAGGCACAGGGATGTTTAATATTTCATGCACTTAGATGTGAAATAAATATGAGCCCTAGTCTGCACTGTCGCTGTAAATTTGTTCTCACATCCGCGAGAAGGATTTGACTCGAACTAGCAACTCCTTCAAATTTCAGGAGGTTAACCAACAAATAGCATTTTGTCTGCCAGCTTACCTGAAACTTACTTAGTTGCCTGTGGCCAACTCTCGAAGGAGTGAAGACAATCAAGGCCTCACACATTATTAACACAATCACGCCATGCGCGTCTTTCCCTGTAGGTAACTGCACAGTTCGAGCTTACTCGCTACGTTGCCCACACTAAGAATACTTGCTGTCGTCAGCACGAGTACAGTCACTTAAAGTCACACTATACACATAATTTTCATTTTATGACGCTACTTATATTTGGAGCCCATCCCAGTGACCGCGCGGTCTAAAGCGTGGGTCTGCGGCCGCTCGCTTGCTGGGATTGTGGGTTCGAATCCCTCCGGTGACACGGAAGTTTGTCTGTTTTGAGTATTCTTTATTGTCCAGTAGAGGCTTCCGCCTCAGGCTGATCACTCCTCCAGAGGATTCCTACCTTGTGTGGTGTGTCTACTGGGTGTGATCGTGAGGCCTCGATAATGGGGAGACCTTGGCCCACTAGGGGCTGTTGCGCCATGGGAAAAAATTAAGTTTGCAGTCAGTCTAGGCATGTTTGCTTTGACAAACATGTAAGCAGCCTCAGAATTTAATAACACCTAGAGCGACAGGGGTTAGAATGGCATTATTTTGACCTGTGACCACGACACCTTACTAAAACAGCACTCACAGTTTCAGGTATAATAAATAAGAATATGTGACAATAGGGGTCTTACGCAGAATACTGCTCTGCCTTACGTAACGACGTGTAGTCTGGTAGGAGTTTTGCGACTTTAAGGAGGAACGTGCTGCCTGCAGGTTCACAGAAGAAGTGTTTTACTGTTCTTGTCCTGAAGAAGCATACAGTAAGTTCTCCGAAATCGTTGACAAATTTCTACCAGAATACAGGGCGTCATATCCAAGAAGATGATGCGCTATTAACAAATGCATCTTCTATTTAATAAAATGTATACCTAGATATTTATTTTGATTTGCAGCACAATAAATAGTTATTCCTTTGTTGTGTACTCTGTGTAAAAACTGCAGAGATTGTGCACTAAAGCGTATAATACTTATAGTAACCATTGTGCTCTAAAGGACTGAAACTCTTTGGTAATGTCTGTAAACGTGGCAGAACCAGCTATGTCAACCGGTAGCCAAACACAATGTTATTCAAATGTTCTTACATAGACACATCTGAAGTTTCGCTACAGGACGTAAGAAGATTATGCTGATGTTAGGATGATAGATTACTTTTCTGACAGTTGCCTAAAGCGACTGGGAAATTAAACTGCTTATCCTAAAGCAGGTGCGTTCTTTCTATATATAATGGAACAAGTTACTCCCCATCCGAGCTTATTCCTTTACCCTAATAAGAAAACCATTTCTTTGTGTTGCTGTAACAGAGTCCTAGCATGGCGTTTACTTAGCTTTTTACTTTGAGAATCATGGTTCGCATCCGACGGTAACTAGTGAATTCTACAAATTCTGAAACATTTGTACTAAGTAGCAATCCACGCTACGTAACATACAAGAAGATCGAAGCTGTTATTTACACCGCGGCGGAAACCTGAAATTACGGCTAGGGCTGTTATTTAACTATAGTTAACCCTTTAAAGACGAAGCGTGTCTGTTTTATATAAGGACTTAGTGTGTACCGCGCAGTAAACACTGTCCACTTCGGTTATAAAAAGAGTCTCTTAATATTTAAAAGGCAAATTTGCTGTTTGTTCTGAGATCCGTACAAGACACATAAACGCAATGTGGGCACCACGCAGAATTTTTTAATGTTAAACCTGGTCGTATGTAAAGTTACCGCTAGGCTTTAAAAGGTTAATGAACCGCTACAGTTATTTTTTTGTACATAAGTGACTTTTTTTTGCATTAGGTTGAAATTTTATGTCTGGACAAAAATGATTGAATTCTGGAAACAAAACTCTTAACGTGAAAAATAATGAGAAATTGATTCTTATTCTAGTAGCTTTTGCCTTAAGAGCATTTTCTGAGGAAATAATACCTTTTTCTAATCAGGGCATCACTCTTTTGTCTTCTGCTTTTCGAAAAATGACTTAGGTCCCAAGCCTACTGAGGCATGCTTTTATGTACTGCTTTTGTATTTACGTTGTCTTGTGTAAGTATAGTACTTGTTAAGGGCCCATTACCAGTACAATGATTTCCACCGTAAGTCTGTAAATAAGATTTGGAGAACTGAAAAACACGAGACCTTGACATATTGGTCTACAGCACCATGTAACAGAACACAGATCGTCAGTGCAATATAAACCTTACTGAATCATCCTGATTTAATCAATTTTATGGAAAATACTGGCGCAGACCTGTTTGTTCCTCTAATATTGAACGGAAAGTACATGAGAGTCATCTCGCGCCTAGAACGGAAAGTCGCAGAGAGGAAGACGGAGAACAACGCTGCTTCGGGATAGAGATTAGGGTTTTATTCCGAGTTTCTAGTCTCACCTATGTTTCTGCTTTGGTGAAAATGTTTCAGTGGCCGATTTCAGAAAATGAAATAAAATGTAAGACAGGTGGGAAAAAATATTCTTATATAATCATGACGGTTTTCATTTGGCGACAGGTGCGATGGTTAATTTCGCTACTAGATGGCTCCAGGGGGGCTTCCTCTCAGCTCGTATCCTGTTGCGTGCGTCGCGACGCGTCAACCTCAAAGTATTTTGCGAAGTCAGTTTGGAAGGAACACCACTGCCTTCCATTTTACTTACTGAAATTACTGGTTCTGCTTTTGTTTTGAGTGGCACAACTGTCACGCTTTGAGCTACACTTGTAACCAGATTCGTTTCGTCATCAGTCTGCATGCCGTTCATTATAAGTAGGAAAAAAGAAGTAGGCAGTAGTAGTATTAGTAAGTAGGAAATACGAAATAAGTGGGAAATTTGAGTACTAAAGTTAAAACCAGAAAGGTGCCTATTTTTTTCCGTAAGGTTTAAATTTATAAGGCTGCGACTCTGCGAAGTACTGTCTCCTCTGTTCTGAAGATGGCGAGATTATCATTCTCCTAAACGTCAAGTTCGTATCAGCCTACAGGCTGTCACAACCCGCAAGACAGTGTTTTTCTTTTCTTCGTTTCTTGTTTCCAGATATACTAAATTTTCCTTAACACACAAAACAGAATATTGTCACTATTAGAACTTCTAACTGCACTCAAAGCACTGGTTAACACAATAAACTAAGTAATAGCCTCCATCTCTAATTCAAGTAAGCGTATAATGTATTATTATTTTTACTAGTTTGTAGTGTTCAGGTTCAGGCCTTCCGGTCCTGTTCAGGTCCTCATCGCCAGTCCAAGCCCATCTCTCATATCTTCGAGCCTTTATTATTCCCTGTGGTATATATTTATTGCTGTCATAGGCCGTCTATTATTCTCCCTTATTACATTCCTCTTGAGCCGTCTAAAGCATTCTATAATCCACAGTGCTCTGCATATACATTTATATACCTAATCGTGTACAACTACAAGGGATAAATCAGCCTAAAAGTACATATTTCCAGCGGCATGAAGGCGACCATCAATGTGTACTCGTGGTAAACGAACCTAATTTTGGCAGCCGTGGCATGAAAGCAGGCGTGTAACAACTCATAGTAAACTTATCCGCTGTAATTTTATGCGAACTGATATATTTGGTAAATATTTTGTCAGTTAATTATAGCACGAAGTATAATGTAATATCGAAAACATTTGCTCAGTTTCCGCAAGCCATTTGTCGTTTTAAAATATGTGTTTGGAACCCGCAGTTAACAGCCTAATGAATAAAGAATACAAAGAGATTAACGTGAGTACAGCTTGTTGGTCTACTAGCATAAATGTTTGGCGAGACTCAAAGAGTAAATTAAGCTAGGCTACATTACAAGAGATATTAATTTGTTGTAAGGCATGATAACTCAGACAGAAACCTGACAAAGGATTTTCTTGTCATAATGTGGGATTTCAGAGTAGGTGTTCGCTCAGCAGGGTTGTTTGACTGTAATCTCATGTAACACTGCCCTTCAGTTGAATTCTGCAGACAGGGACGACAGTGGCTTTGGTACTGGGCCTTCCTGCTCTAAGCTTAATTTCTGATAGACATGCAAAACAAATTTCTTGCATCAAGAAAGTGGATCATATGGTGCTTTACCCACGTCAATTTTGAACCGTCAAGGGGGGGGGGGCTCGAAATTCTCTGCATGTGCGTCGTCAACCCTCAGGCCTGCTTCAGCCTATAGGCTTCATGTAAAACAATATAAATGGAGTAGAATTATTGAATATATTTCCAGAAACCGAAAGAGAAAATGAAAAAACCTTTTTAGAAAAGAGATTTACCCACATGAAAGGCGAGGCTTAGGGTAATTCAGAGAGGAAACAAACATTAAATTATCACACACCAACTAATGCACTTTATTCACATTGAACTGTTCAGAAGAATGTTCCTACATGTTTTGAACGTACAGGTTTCATCCTCAGGGAGTCGCACAATCACTAATCACACTCACTAACAAAAATATGGTAATAAAAGTTGGTCACAACTTAAAATGCATCTGCCCTGTTGATAAATGTTCAACAAACGTTGTTACCAAGGTCACACAAGGGTGGCAGCACACTCACTACCTTTAATATACAGGCACGTACTGAACACAGAACAGAAAATTGTGTGACTAAAACCTTCAGTAACTAGCTACTTAATTTAGGATTTTTAGAAATTGCGGTGACCATCAGAGATTTACTATCACTTGCGAGGTCTTTATTACCTCTAGCAGGTAACTTCTCACCTGTACGACTTTTTTATTGCTCGAGAGCCCTAGTTTGCCTAGGTCTCTTCATGAACGAATTTACACGATCACACTCAGACACACACAACACTCGGTAGCACTCCTCTGGACGAGTAATCGGCGCAAAGCACATACCTATACCTGAGAACATACAACGCTCACAAGGGACAGACATCCATGCCGCCGGCGGGATTCGAACCAGCAATTCCAGCAAACGAGCGGCTAAAGACCCACGCCTTAGATCTTATTTGCAGGGACGTATTTAGGCTATTTAGATACCAGTTATGAATACCGAGACCTAAGAAGAATATCACATGAATGATGCAAATAACAGCACTACACTTTGCATTGTACTACAGTCAGCTCCGGCCTACATAAACGAGCTAAATTCTTTTGCTGTTAGAAGCGTTCATCACGGCTCAGCTATCGTTAGGAGAAAATGGCTAATATTTATGCACAGGAATATAGGAAATTACACTGGAAGTGAAGTTGTAGTAACTCAAGGGAGAGGTTGATGCAGTCGGCCATGGAATTTATTTCTATGGCCTCAATATACTCGTAGTTACCTAATTTGTTAAAAAGGTAAATAGAAAATATATACGATATATCTGTTGAAGTAAAATTGCTTTTACAGCTCGTACACACACGCACACACAAATATGTTGTGTCACAGCTGATGTTAGTACTGACGCGCTAAAAATTAGTCCATTGGACACTATTAACCCTTTAAAGACGAAGCGTATCTGTTTTATACAAGAACTCAGTGCATACCGCGCTGTAAACACTCTCCACTTCGGTTATAAAAACCAATCTCTTAATGTTTTAAAGTTGCTGTTTGTTCTGAGATCCGTACGTGGTCACTACGTAGAATTTTTGAATGTTAAACTTGTTCGTACGTGAAGTTACCGCTAGGCTTTAAAAGGTTAAGTCTCTGTTGGTTATTATATTATATTTTTATGGACCTGTTCAGCGTTTTACGGCGACAGGATGAGATGCATTTACGTTCGCTGCGGCTGAAAATGGATACCCGGGTATTATGACCCTGGATATATTTGTATATTTTTTATGGTATTTAAACACTGTAAACACGTACACACGCTAAAGGAATTTTCAATACCTATTATTATACATATTTCAGTGAGATCTGTAAGGCTGTAACTTTCTGCCTATATAGAGCATTAATTGATCGGTTTTTTATAACCCAGACGTGGTGTGTTTTCTGCGCAGTACGGACTGAGTCCTTAAATATTTCAGTTTAAACTCACTCTTTAAATCGTTAATCACAAAGATATAAAATAGCAAAGAGATATCTGTAAATCGCAACGCCTGTAATGCTCCGATTTTGGAGTTTCATGGACCGCCAAGTAAATACACAGAACTTTGTTTTCTGCGCGGTACGTTCTGAGCCTGTAATATAATTCAGCTTTATTTACGTGTTTTGTATGGATCTCAGAACAAACAGCGGTTATTTCCCTATGCAGCATTAACTGATCGGTTTTCATAACAGACACGGAGTGTGTTTACTGCGCGGTACGAACTTAGTTTGTGATACAATTCAGCGTAATCTCGGTCTTTAAATGGTTAATCACGAAGGTATAAAATGGCAAAGAAATATTTGCAAACAATGTTATTTTTGGTGTAATTCTTATATAAGGCCGTGCCATGGTTCAGGCTGTTGGCCGCCGGCATCCCACCGCGGAGGTCCGGGTTCGATCCTGGGTCAGTCCATGTGGGATTTGTGGTGGATAAAATGGCACTGGGACAGGTTTTTCCTCGAGTACTTCGGTTTTCCCATGTCACTTTCATTCCACTGTTGCTCCATTACTAGGCAAAGGACAAAAATAATAATCACCTTCATCTTCAACATAGGGCTGCACAAGAAGCCTTAAGGCTGAGGTGCGTCCGTGGCGTCTGCTGCGGGGCCCTTCTCCAAAAAACGAATCTTAAATCATGTTATGGGACTTCATGATGAGGCTTTTTCTTCAAATGTTTCAATATTTTGCCTTCTGCAAGCAGTAGGCTCACCTTATATACACTGTAGCAATGTCAGTCTCTGTCACACCCCCACACTGGAGTTTCACGAACGGCCACTAGATGGCAGGAAAAGACAAGACACAGAATTTAGTCTGATGGAAGCGCGGTTGGTATGTAGCAGACATGACTCATTGAGGTTTCCACGTTAACTACGTAAAGGTCGCCGGGCACTAATACCACATTATAGTACACATACAAACACATTATTCGGAGTTTCACGCTAACTGCGGACACCACTACTAAATTATAATACACAGACTCATGCATTCTTCAGGTTTCCACAGGTAAGTACGTAGATCAGTGGGACTTGCCCACCCGGATCGCGGGGTTTCCACAATAACTGCGTACATGAAGTGTGTGTTGCCTCCACGGGTCGCGTGGTTTCGAATGTAACTAAGGAAATGGGTGTTCCTAGCCTGCCCAGGTCGCCGGGCGTCAGCAGACTAGTAAGCACTTAAAAAGTACAAGAATGGTGTCGCTTCTCATGGCATAATATTCATTAAAAAATTAATCAAAATTTGTGCAGCAGTTCTGCACATAAAACATAGACACATAAAATCAGTGCTTTATACTTTCGTGTTATGTAGTACATTAAAAAGAAAACCATAAAAGTGGCATTCGCTGCTTGTACAGAACAAGATGTACACGTTAATACAGTAACGACGTTGCTAAGAATGGTACGCAATATTAGTGGTGCCATTATAATTTCTACGAAAAGCAACAATATATTTTACTTCCTTCAAATGCCGTATTGTTTTATAAAGCGTTTATTCAGTGCAAGGTGAATTAAACTTACCCTTAAATAGCCGCATCAAACACTGGACGTATCATTACGGTTAAATACTTCAGTGCATTTTTCCGCGTCTCGGTGAAGGACATGACGGACGTCACAAGACATGTGCAGTTCGTTTCAATCATACCCACTTCATAATCATCCTCAACTGGCATTCATTTTGCAACGTCATTGCAATACAAAATGACGCCACAAACGCAATATTATAATAATTTAAATGATTCAACACTTCGTTACACGAACAAGCACATAACAGTACAAATTAAAAACAAATTAAAAGTAACTGACACAAGAGCTACACTCCACTTTCGCTAAGCCATTATGCACACGATTGCAACTAGAAGGAGAAGGGGATGTCATGCTGCCCATCGCCTTACACCCGCTTCACCCCCCCCCCCCCGACGCGATATCTCTGCAGGGTGACATCTACTGATCACAATTGGTACAATTATACTCTATTGCTTACTGACGGAAGAAAATAAATCAATACGTTAATATATTTGTACCAACTATTATTTGGGCCTTCATGCGTATTTGCATTACGACATTAGTCATTAAACAAATTTAATCAGAATTCTTAAAATTATACAAATTGTGTGTCTTTTTGTCGCCATATGTCACTACTAATCAAGAGGAAAAACCGGTTATTTCAGTTGCATATGCAAAAGTGCAGTTTATCGCTGACCGGTGCTCTTTGCAACCTGGAGCTTTGAGTATTGGCCTATCAAGATGAAACTTTAGAGCCACTTCTATCTGACGTCATGTGGAATTAGTGGGGGATAAAGTGCCATCGCACCAGGAATGTCTTCCATTTTATTTCGTTCTCCTCTGCTAGCCAACATTCCACAACTGCTCCACACCAAATTGTCAGAGACCCTTCATACGTACGATAGACCCAGAGTGGGGCGTTTGCATCTGAACCTTAATTCGGCTGTATGCAAAGCAAGGAATTTAAGATTTGTGAAGATATGAGATCCTCACAACCGATTTACTGGCAGTTTAAGTCTTCTGGGAGGTAACCCTCTGTCACTGAACAATATGTTAACAGATGATCGAAGACTTGAGTATTCAGTTTAATATATATTTATGTGTAAACTAACCGTAAAATGAGGAATCAGATTTTCTGGGACAATACGCTGTGTCATTTGGTGAGCAGTTCCCGACGTTTCGAAGGACCGTAGTACCCACGTCCGAAACGTCAGGAACCACCCACACAACGACACAGCGTCAGCACAAACGACTTTAATCCTCAGAAACACCGCTGAGAGACCACACATTTCATAGACATGTAATGTACGGAAGACAGTGTGCTTGAACAAAGGAATACGAGTTGTAACTTAACCCAGTCTTTACTCCTTTTAAACGTATATGTGAGACCATCGAGAAGAATGAGGTGGGCGGCGCATGCAGCACGTATGGGAGAGGTGCACACATGATTTTTGTGGGGAGACCAGAGGGAAGGAGACCGTATGGAAGACCCAGCCATAGCTGGGTGGCTAATATTAAAATGGATCTTCAAGAAGTGGGATGGGGTATGGACTGGATTGATCTGGCTGAGGATGGGGACAGCTGGCGGGCTGTTGTGAATGCGTTAATGAACCTCCGGGTTCCATAAAATGCAGGCAAATTCTTGACTAGCTGGGAACCTCTTAGCTTCTCAAGAAGGAGACTGTTCCATTGAGTTAGTTAGTTAGTTAGTTAGTTAGTTGGGGTTGGTTGGTTGGTTGGTTGGTTGGTTGGTTGGTTTGTTGGTTGATCGGTTGGTTGGTTGGTTGGTTGATTGGTTGGTTGGTTGGTTGGTTGGTTGGTTGGTTGGTTAGTTAGTTATTTAGTTAGTTAATTAGTTAGTTAGTTAGTTAGTTAGTTAGTTAGTTAGTTAGTTAGTTAGTTAGTTAGTTAGTTAGTTAGTTAGTACTTGTGATACGTAAAAGATTAGTGTCCCTACAATTTTTATTAATGACTAGGAAAGAAGACGTATGATACAGGAGTAAGGTAAGTGTTCCATGCTTTCTTCACCTTGGCACTAGATGGAAACAAGTGCTCATGTTCACAGTCCGACGGCTTTACCTCCAGGGAAAAATCTCCTGACATACAGTGAGTAGGAACCTGGGTGCTTGCTAGAGATATTTTGGAAGGAATGGCAAAAAAGAAACATTCCTACCGTTGTGGGAAATACAGGCCTGACACTCAGGTACAGCAAACATCGCCTTGCCACAGTTTAGCTTGCACAAACGTCAGGAATTTTAGAAATGTTTATGCCCAATGTAACTGATATTCTGACGTTGAATATTCTAAATCAATGAATATTGTGCTATACTAATTTCAAAAAAATTTATTTTATTTTATAAAATATGTAACGAAAAAATAGTATCCGATGTTTTTGTAGCGTACATTTGTATTACGTGATTACTGTCCGTCTACCAAACTAAACTCTTTTTTCTGCATTCTAAGAGCTTGGCATGTTCCAAGTTCTTGTGTAACTATATATTACTGAACCAAACCGAGTCGGGGACTGATTCAGCCTTCAAAGGATTCTGTTTCTACGAATGTGGTTTAGGCGGAAGTCACATCTGTTCGGCGCCACACACAAGGCCTAGCCTTCCTACAAGAAATTCTAATTATTAAATCCAATAACATCTTCCTATTCTGCTGTAGTACTAATAAAACCCAATTCAGCTTTCAAAATAATGTGGTATGTGAAAATTATTACAATAGAAACCATTCACTGCAAAAAGAATCAACGGGAGACAAGTCACATGGTTTCAAGCCGCGATTTGAATATAATTAGGCCAGTCCACACCCAAGCAATTAGGCGTGTACAAGAGACTTCTATCAAAGTTTAACAGCATGAAAAGGAATAAGTATGTGCAGACAAAAAAAAACATAAAGAAAAAGAAGAAAAATTTATGAGTTGCCAGCTGTGATGCCAAGTTAGTCATAAAATAAAAGCAAAGGGTGTATTATTTTCTCTGATTCTCTAATTATTATACTTGTCACCCTAGCCAAGTTCAACAAGCTTTAGCGTGAAAAAAGTCCAACACTATTAATTTCCTACGTCTGTCCGGTGTTTGCCCGACAGTGCATCTAATGAATACTCAGATATATCCTTTACACTATGAGAGATGATGTAATCAAAAGGTGTACGTCATTTACGTAAAATGACGAGATCTATTCGACAGGACTGATATATTTAAATATATTTACTTCCTTCTTCCTCCACGGCCTGTATTTCGATTTTCCTTTCCGTTCCCTCGAGTACGCCTGAAGATTCTGCAAAAACATCATAATTTTAATAGCTATGTTAATATCTCAGTTTCAGAAAACAGGAAAAATGGTCACGTCAAGCTAGCTCGTACATTAAATGTGACAAAGTGGAAGTAAATGGAATAAAAATAAAACAACATCAGGTTCACAAGCACAAAAGTAATGAAGGAAGATTAAAGTCCAGGACTTCTTTCTATGATGCATCCCATTTTTGGCACCAAAACTTAAAGACCAACTCACAAAATGTGCACGTTTCTTTTATATGGATATTAAATATGATCTCCCGTCTCACACGAGAAGAATAAATTAGGAGCCTTTGAAAAGTGGTCTGGAGTCGAAGTTCGGTAGTGAGAGGGATGATACAGCGAAACTCTGAAGAAAACTGCATAAAGTGGAGCTTAATAATCTTTACTATTAAACAGCTGCGATGAATGTAATAAAATCAAGTTCTGTAACTAGGACGGGGATTGTAGCCCGCATGGAGATACAATAAATTCCTACAAAAATGTAGAAGTAACGTTAGACAGGTTGACTGCACTTTGAAGACAGGAGCGTAGCACTGAATATTGTCTCAAATAAATAATTTGGTAAGGTGTGGAAAAATTTAAGTTGTCTCAGAAAAGGGCCGGTGTTGAGCTGTTCTGAACACGGTTACAAACCTTCAGGTTCCATAAAGACGAAGAACTTCTGATCAGATCGTTTCCCAAAAACGAAAGCATACTATGAATTACTAGTACTTTAATTAATCCAACATACTCGGAAGTGTATTTTTAACTGCTGTATTTCATATTAGACACCACGTCTCTCAAAATACAGCTTGTAATATATAAAGTAACATTCCATGTAATTTACACATGCATTTTACTGTCTATAATACAAAAATAGCACGTTGCGTGGCAGTGATATTGTTGACCTTAATTCTCTGTGGTACTTGGTGCGCAAACGAGGCATGTCAGTGAAATTTAATGTGTTCCATGTGCGTGCACTATATTATATAAAAACACTAATCAGCAACAAATGCACAAAGAGAGTTTTGTCACCAATTGTAACACAATCCTAAATGTTTCGACCCTGCTGGGTCATCTTCAGGGAGGACTTTTTTGCTATCATTACACTAAGGTTGCACTATATAGTTGAGTGAGAATGTGCTGTTGACTGTGTACTGTGTACTGGAGGCGTGAACTCTCTGCGGTCCCGGCTTGCAAGCCGGGACC